>JAUMJL010000506.1:0-554446 GCA_033558185.1 Dromococcyx pavoninus | reverse complement strand
TACGTAAAATGTGAGTTGGAAACAGCAGGACCTGTTCATCCAGTGTATGCCTCACGGCACTGTGAGTAAACAAGGAATACAATAAGGAACTTCCTGATCTAATTTTCTCAGGCAGCCACCGGGACGCTGAACGGCAGCTCTGAGAGTTTTGGGTCCTGGCAAGCGCAACAAAGAGCGGCAGCTGCAAAGGGAAAAACAAGCGAGGCCATCGCAGCGGACAGGAAACAACGACAAAGCAATCTTACTTTCGTTAGGCAGCTCCTCCCGATCCAGGTCATCTAGAGGGGCTGAGGTGCTGCTTCCACTGTCATCCAGGGTGAGGATGAGGGGAACATCATCATCCATGCTCACAGCCATCCCGTCCCTGAGGAGGCTTCAACTCCAAGAACTTCAAATAATGCCTTTTTCAGTTCCACTTGTAGTACGCTTATGTCAAAAACTCTCCCCAGAAAGTCTTCCATCAGGGGTGCCTTCTAGAGATACAAGTGTAAAGGAGTGTGCGGCCATCTCCAGGGACCGCAGTTCGAATAAGGATCTAGTTGTCTGCTTCCAAAAGCAGCACAGCGTGCTCGACTCAGTGGCAGGATTTATGCACAAGCTGAATTCAAAGAGTCAGCTCTGAGCTGCCTCTTCCAGTTAGCACACAGGACAGCTGGGAAGCAAAGGCAAGTGTTTCTGGACAAACTCCTGACCACTCAGCGCAAGGAGAAGCCGGTGGGCACGAGGCATGCGGAGCCACCATGGTGCTCAGTGTCACCATCACACGTAGCTCTGTTCCCTCACACACCAAAACGCTTCGATCTCAGGTGGGGAAGGGAGAGAGGGAGCAAAAGAGGCCGGTTTGGGTCTGCACACATGAAATTCCAGCAGGGTTTTTTACTGGGTGATGTCGCTGCCACGGTGCCGAGGTGAAAGCAAAGGAAAACCTCGGGGACTCTGGGCAGCCTTACAGGGCTGCTCCGAAACCGGCACCACCGCTGCTCTCCGCGTCTTCTTCTCGCAAGACGTGGCGCAGCATCTCCCGCAGCACTGGGCGACTGCCAGTAACGGCCCCGGCCGTGGGGGGCTCTCAGCGGGCGGAGGGGCTGGACCTGGGCTGCTCCCGTGGCCTACGAGAGAGGGACCCCGCGGCGGGGCCGTCACGGCGCTGCACAGGCCTCGAACCGGGGCCTCAACGAGGGCCCCCACCTGCCACCCCCCGCCACCCTCCCAGGGCTCCTCGAGCTCCCCCACCACCCCCTGAGCTCTCGTCTGTTCTCCCCCGCCGTCCCCCAACCCCCCTCCATCCCTGCCGCCCGGTTCCCCCCATCCCGGCCCCGCCGAACCGGTGCCCGCTGCGACCCCGCACCTCAGCGCCCGGTGCGCGCCGTCCCGCCCCTTCACCGCCCCGCCGCGTCTCATTGGCCGCCGCCCCGCCCACCCACCAATCCAAGCTGCCGGCCTCGCTCCACACCACCCCTCGCCGGCCGCGCCACCTTCTGATTGGCCGTCGTGCCGCCCGCCGGCCAATCCGCGCTGTCATCCGCGCGATGGCCCCGCCTCCTTCTGATTGGCCGCCGCGCCGTACGCCTGCCAATCCGCGCTGCCGGCCCCGCGACGCCCCACCCACCGCCCCGTGGCCCCTGCGTCAAAGCCGAATTAGTACCGTCCCTCCTCTTTTTCCCGTCTTTTATTGGGTAGCGGCGCTGCCTGTCCCAGAAAACGAGCATGTTGATTGGCCCGAGCATGTGGAGGTGGGGTAACACCGTACGAGATGAAAGGGGCGGGATCTCGGGGGCAGAGCGCACTGCCTTTGGCTGCACGGAAACCCCGTCCCGGTCAGAGCTGAGCGGCCTCCTAGCAACGCCGCGACGCGGGCGGGACACCCGGCGCTGGGCTTGCGGAGTCCCGCGCTGGAAGGGAGCAGCCCAAGCTGTGAGATAAACCTGCTCCAGTGGCCCAGGCTAGGCGTTATCTCAGAGAAGACTTTGAGACCACCGAGTCCAACCATATCTGTCCACGGCCAAACCATCCCTGAGTACCTCATCCACCCATCCTTTAAAACCCTCCAGGGATGGGGACTCAACAACAGCCTCTGCCAGTACCTGACCAGCCTTGTGGTGAAAAAATTTTTCCTGACGTTTCCTCTGAGTCTTCTCCAGGCTGAACAACCCCAACTCTCTCAGCCTGTCTGCACAGGGCAGGTGTTCTAGGCCTTTGATCATTTCTGTGGCCTCCTCTGGACCCACTCCATCACGTCCATGTTCCTCTTATGCTGAGAGCTGCAGAGCTGGATGCAGTGCTCCAAGTGGGGTCTAACCAGAGCAGAACAGAGGGGCTGAATCCTCTCCCTCGCTCTGCTGGCCACGCTGTTTTGGATGTCAGCCCACTTGGTTTTCTGGGCTGCAAGCGCACAATTGCTGGCTCATGTCCAGCTTCTCATCCACCAGCACCCCAAGGTCCTTCTCTGCAGAGCTGCTCTCAATCTCTTCATCCCTTAGCCTGTATCAATACCGAGGGTTGCCTCAACCCAGGTGGAGGACCTTGCACTTGGTCTTGTTGAACCTCACAAGGTTTTCACATGAGATTAAACCTGTCGTAGAGCCATCAGGCCAGGCTGCTGCCTGCTTTGGGCAGTCACTGCCTCCTGCCAGCTCCCGGCAGGATGCATACGCTGTTTTTTTGGAGGATACCTGCTCCCTCATGATGCTCTGCTGATTTCAGTGGAAAGCAGCCCTGTAACAACACAACTGCAACACCAAGCAAGCAGCTTACTCACAGGACCGCCTTTTCTTCCCAGCCACTGACTCAGCTCCGAAACCACCTCCGCAAAGCACTCTGCCTATTTGGAGAGGCAGCACTGGCCAGAAAGCAGAGCAGCCAGTTCAGGTGAGGCGTTTGTTGAGAAACAAGGGAGCTGGGATGGGTTTAGCTGAGCAAATGTAACACTGCCCACACATAAACCCATCTTTTATAGTTGTTTGTAGCACCAAGGGCCGGGAGCAGCCAATTTTGGAAGCTAAGCAGTCCCCAGACTGGCTGGTACTTTACTGAGAGACATAAGACGAGGAGTCAGAGTTGAGTCAAAGCTGTAGAGAGTGATTTATCGCAGTGCTGAGTGGACAGAAAAATGAGAAGCAAGAGCAGCAGCAGCAGGAGTCCCAGCTGTGATTCACTCCTGAGCCAGGCAGCAGCCTGGATGAGGTGAATGTGGAAAACAACGTAACCTTTCCCCCACCTCACTTTATTCAGACTTGGCGTTTGCTCCGCACACGGACCAGCCTGCCAGAGGCAGGGACAGAGCGTCTTTCGCTTGTGCTGGACTGCCCAGCTCTGGCAGAACAAGAGGGTAGAGCAGCAGCAAAGTGTGAAATGCAAGTGAGAACCGCAGTACAAAATCCAAGCAACCCATTTATATTTTAACCACCATTGTCCTTGTGGTATAAATACAGAGGAAGTGCCAGCTCTGACCTCCTGGGAGCCCCAGGTGACACCCTGGGCCAGTGTGGGACAGGAAAGCGTGCGGCTGATGCGACGGGCTCTGTTTTCCCACGTTGATTCCTCGGAGCCTGAACACAGCAGTGGGGGTGAAGCGGTCTCCCCTGACCACACAAGCTTTACTTTGTTTTTACTTTGTTTTTCAGATAAAATCTCCATTTCAAGAGGCATCATCTTTCAAGCACTCCAGTCTTGTGCTTGGTGTCCTGCCTTTGGATTCCGGGGCAGTTCCCCCAATTTGCTGATGACTCAACTCATTGGATTTGACTCATCCACTTACTGCTAAGGAACAGGGCTCTCACTTTTCTGTCCATCCTTAATCCTCTTGTCTCCATCTAGTGTCCAAATCACGCTTCAGTTTCCCTCCCAGGCCCAACAACTCCCACAACACTGTGCCAACAACCAAATTAAGCAGAAGAGCCTCCGATTCACGTCAGCACCCTCAACGCCTCCTCTGACAAGGCCCTAACTGCTTTCAGGTCCCTACAGTCATTACCCAGGTGGAGAAGAGCTGTGAGACTGCTGCAATCCAAAGTGTAGGGAGCAACCTGAAAGCCTCCTGGTAACCGTAAGGATCTTCACCTTCTCGTGTTTTGAATAATGTCAGGTTATTCTTGTTCCCAGGGCACTGAGCCCCAGAACTGCTGGCTCCCCTAACCCTCCTCCTCCTCTGCACGCTCATGAGTGCCATGGGCAAGGAATAAATCATAGCCAAGTGCCACCAAAGCTATCTATCCTTGGCCTTCCGCAGGCAGACATGTCCTGGCTCTTCCCAGGCTTCCAACAGCTTGTTTGCTGGGATACAGCACCACCGATCCAACCTGCTCCTCAGCAAAGCCCTCAGCTCAGGCCCATCCAAACCAAAACAGAGAAGTGGTCTTTTCCTCAGAGTGGCGGCCAAGCAGGCTCAGAGCAGCACGTGCCTCCCTCAGTCAGGAGCTACAGCAGAGGACAGAGCCTGTCTGCAATGCAGGGAGGCTGCAGAAGCAGGCTCAAAGGACCATGAAGGTATCTGGATCTGGTCCTTCTTGAAAAGTCCCATCAGGCATATTTCCCTTTTTCAGTCCCTTTGGGAAGGCTCTGTCCAATAGTCCAAATTCTACCCAGATTTGGGATAGGCAGAAGGATCCCTCCATAGGGATGTGCAAGAAAAACCTGCTGAAGGCCCTCAGGCTTGCAGCATCTGGTGTCTGTGGTCCTGCCAGGCTGAGCAAGAGGCATTTCATGGTGTCTGCACCCAGGAAAAGGCTTGGCCCTGAAGGAGAAACGCACTGCGCTTACTTACTGTGCCCAGACTGAAAGGAAGCACTGACCATGGCAGGAGAAGAGTGAGCAGAACATGGGGGAGATGGCCCTGACCTGCACTGCCACCCGCACCTGGAAAAGCTGCTTGTTCCACACACTTCTCATGTCCAAGATGAAGAAAAAGGGAGAGGGCAAGAAGGCCAGGAAATAAGCACAAAATCCATGCTCTGCCCTCCACTCCTCCCTCCCAGCGAGGCTGCAGGGCTCCCCTGGGGCTCAGCTCTCTCAATTACAGGCATTAACGGAGACAGCACTGGCCCACACCTGCCAGGGCCACTGTCACAGACAAAGGACATCACAGCAGCGGTGTGACAACACATCTCACCACCTTAGGTTGAGCTCTGTTCCCTTTCAAAAGGAAGAATAACATGATGGCCTTAACCTGGCTCCATTTGTCTTTGGGTGAGTTTGAGAGAACACATCCCTTTGCAGGGGAGGGAGTTACTGGACTCCCAGTGACTCCCTTGCATTCCCCGAGCTCAGCAGCATTTTGTTGCAGCCTCCATTCCCAGGAGGGCAGTGATGTCAGCTGCAAACCCCAGGTCCCACGGCCCATGTCCTTTATCTGCCTCCTTACCCGTACTCCTCAAAACTGAGTTGCTCTTTCCCACCTCAGAGATGGAAATCAAGGAGCAGCTGTTTGGCTCAGACAGTTTCTGGAGACACCAGCTGTACTCAGATCCCATGGACCAAAGATGAGGCCCAGTTTGCCTTGGATTGTTTATTTGGCAATAAGCTTGGCATGGCTGCAACAGCAGCAAACCATGGCATAACGTGGTCACTCACACATCCTCATCATCAGAAGCTGCTGAAATCCCTGTGGCAGATCCTTCTCCATCACAAACCCCATCCAGCTCAGGGACATCCCACCACCAGCAGGATGCAGGGTGATGACATTCCTCACCTCTTTGCTCATCCTCCCTTTATCTTCCTTGCCAAAGGAAGTGTTGATTAATTGGAGCAAAGCCAGCAGAGGCACCAGGTCAGTCAGGGCTGGAGCACACGTTCCACGTGCAGAGGCTGAGGGAACAGAGCTCATTCAGCCCAAAGAAGGGAAGGACTCAGAGCAGCCTCGAGTACCTGTGGAGAGGAGGTGACTGTGAGGTTGGAGCTAAGCTTTGTGCTCACATTGCACAGCAGGATGGGAGAACAGACAGAAGCAAAACATGAAGGGCTCTGGCTGAAATTAAAGGCAAACTTTTCCCCCCAAGGACAGTCAGCAGCGGGAGGGAGTGCCAGAGTGGTGGGGCAGCCTCTGGCATTTCCAACACTCAACTGGTTAAAGCCCTGAGCAGCCTCCCCTGAGCACACAGCTCAACTGCATCGAGCAGGAGGTTGGGCAGGAGACCTGCAGCCCTGTCGAGCCCAAGCAATCCTGGGATCACATGCGACAGGCAGGCCAAAGGATTCCTCCTCCCTCCCCAGCAGCGGTCAGTGGAGTCCCCAGCAGGGCCCTCAGACATTCACTGTCCCAGCCAGCCTTGCCTGTGACCTCCATCCCCGTGGGACCCTCTGTCTGGGAGCCTCCCCTGGGCTCCAGCCCTGCCTGTCCCCCCGAGTTCCGCTGTGGGTGTACCTGTGCCTTCTCCTGGATGGGCCCTGTATCTGTGCTGGAGGCAAAAACATCTCCTGCTGTTCTGACTTCCCAGCTGGGCTTCATGGACAGGAATCTGCCTCGTTACCGTTCCTCATCTGATGACCACTCCACAGTCAATGGAAGCTGCTGCTGCCACCAAGGCTGTCCCACTCTGGTGCTGAGTCCCAGCTCGTCCTCCCACGTGGAGCAACCCCGACCTTCATTTGCAGCTATGGAAGGCCCCAGGGTCCTCATGGATTCGCCCACCAGGTCAAGCCCCACCTCAGGAAAGTTATGGCTGTATTTTTGTCCAGTGGGACATTTGGCTTCACTTCCAGGGGGGTCTGGGCTTGCAGCCACCTTCTGCCTTGGAGTTCATGGCTAGAGGAGATCTGGACGTGCTGTGTGACCGAACCCTCATCAGAGGGGCTGTTGGAGAGCTCTGCTTTCTACACTTTTCTGCCCTGAGACTGTCTGGAGCCATGTGGAGCCCCTTGGAGGGGGTGTTCAGCCGGCTGAGAGACTGGGAACGTCCTCTGCTGGGAGCACCTTGCCCTTCACAGCCCGGACTGCTTCCTGGATGCTTCCAGACACACGACTTGCCCTCTCGGCCTGCCTCAAAGTTGGCAGTTGCTGGAGATGAATGGATGGCTCTGAGGGGCCCAGAGCAGGGGGAACGGCTGGGCCTGTCCCGGGGATCCGGTGGCGGGGTCCAGAGCAGGGAATAGAGCTTGAACACATCTTCCTTCCTCATCCCAGGAGCTGCCCGGGCCGGACCCTCGGGCTTGGCACCGAATAGGGACTCGTCACAGAAGGATGGTGAGGATCTCCTCAACCTGCATGGGGCAGAAGGGAGAAAGGAATGGTTGGTTTGATACAAAAAATGCCAGCAAATAAACTCTCTAAGGTTCATTTTGGAGTTTTAGAAAGCAGCATCCTTTACTACAGTGCTGGACACACGAGGAAATGATTCCATCAATCATGCGTGAGACAAAAGCTGGGACAGAAGATATTCCCCACTTAACATGCATGTGTATAAATTCTCCCCAGAAATCTTATGCACATTCTATTACTTTCCAAGGACTAATTTTAATCTTATTATGAACTTCACAACAGTCAAATCTCTAATTGGAGCTTTGCAGCTAGTTGCCCGTCTGACCTTGTATTTTTAGATAAAGACTGCAAAGAGAGATGATTATACAACAGACACATCTGTTCAGCACATATTGGACTTAACACAAGACATTATCATTTCTCAAAGAACAGTGTCAGGAAACACTGAAAAAAATCCCATTCTATAAAAAAACATGCTGTCAGAAGGACATTCTGTCTAACTTTCAAAAAATACAGTTACTTCTACGAAGACAATCAGAGGCCTGGAGCTATGAGGACAGGTTGAGAGAGTTGGGGTTGTTCAGCCTGGAGAATGCTCCAGGGGGACCTCACAGTGGCCTTCCAATACTGAAAGGGGCTCCAGGAAAGCTGGGGAAGGACTTTTTGAAAGGGCAAGTAGTGACAGGATGAGGGGGAATGGCTTTAAAATAGAAGGGGGGAGACTGAGATGAGATCTTAGGAAGAAATGTTTTCCTGGGAGGGTGGGCAGGCCCTGGCACAGGTTGCCCAGAGAAGCCACGCATGCCCCACCCCTGGAGGCGTTCAAGGCCAGGTTGGATGGGGTTTTGGGCAGCCTGATCCAGCGTGAGGTGTCCCTGCCCATGGCAGAGGCGTTGGAACTCGATGGGCTTTCACGCCACTTCCAACCCAAACCATTCTGTGACTCAGTTTAAATCAAAATATTTCATTTTTGCAGCAGCAACGACTTCTTGTAACAGGTTTCCCGGGAAACAGGAGCGGGGCAGCCCGGGGCCGGGGGAACCACGGCGGGTGGGGAGGTAGTGGGGCGGGGGGCCCGGTGCCGCCGCTCACCTGCGCCCCGTGCCCGGTCGGGAGCCGCCGGGAGCCGCGCGGGGGGACGGGGAGGCGGGAGGCGCCGGGCGGGGCCCCGCGGCGCTGCCGAACAGCGGCTCCTCCGCGAAGGACGGGCGGGCGCGGCGGAGGCCCCGGCGGGCGGCGGGAGAGGGCCCTCCCCCCGGCCCCGGGACCCGCACTGGCCCCGCCGCCCGCATGGCCGCTCCGACGGGAGGCTCCGCTCCGCCGCTTCCGCTTCCGGTCATGCTCCCACTTCCGGCCCCACTTCAGGCCCAGGTCCCGCCATGGCGCCGGCGCGCGCCCGCCGCCCGCCCCGCGCACCGCCGGTACCGAGGGGGGCGGGAGCTCGGGGGGTGGGGGAAGCAGGAACGGGGCCGCTGTGCGCGGGACCAGTGTCCCCAGTACTCGGTGCATGGTCCCCATGTCATCGGTACCGGTTTCCCCAGTGCCGGATCCCCAAGTGCCAGTGTCCCCACTGCGACCGCGTCCGATGTCTCCCGTCCCCACGTGCCCGTGTCGTCGGTATCGGTGTCCCCAGTGCCCGGTCCCGGTGTGCCCTGTCCCAGTGTCCCCTGTTCCCGGTCCCCACGTGCTGGTGTTCTCAGGACCGGTGTCCCTGGACCGCACGTGCCGGTGTCCTCGGTACCGGTGCCCCGAGTCCCCGGTCTCCATGTGCCCGTGTTCCCAGTGCCGGTGTCCCACTGCTCCCGGTACCACTGTGCCCTGTCCTCCTGTTCACCATGTGGCCGCGTCCTCGGTACTGGTGTCCCGAGTGCTGGTCCCCTCATACCGGTGTCCCCGCTCCACCCGGTGTTGGCATCCTCAACACCAGTGTCCACGATGCCCAGTCCCCAGTGCTGGTGTCCCCGGTGCCTGTGTGCTGCTGTCCCCGGAAACCAGCATTCCCCAGTCCCCATGTGCTGGTGTTCCCAGTGTCCAGTACCAGTGTCCCCTGAACCTGATACTTGGTATCAGTGTCCGTGTCCCCAGTACTGGTGTCACCAGTTCCTGCTATCCAGTCAGCAGTCTCTGCTATTCCCAAAACCAATGTTACCAGTCCCCATGTGCCAGTGTCCCCAGTGCCGGTGTGCCCAGTGCAGGTGTGCCTAGTGTCAGTGTGCCAGTGTTCCTGGTGTCCCCAGTACTGGTGTCCCCTGTACCGGTGTCCCCAGTGTCAATGTTCCCGGTGCTGATGTCACCAGTCCCTGCTATTCCCAAAACCAATGTTGGCAGTCCCCATATGCCACTGTTCCCAGCGCTGGTGTCCCCAGTGCTGGTGTGCCCAGTGCCAGTGTCCCCAGCACCGGTGTCCCTCCCGGGTGGGCTGTGCAGAGCCGCAGTGCCCTGGCACTGCTGGGACACCCATCGCCGCAGCCGTGTCCCCATCACTCTCCCCAGGTGCCCACGCCCTCGCTGCCCGCCTTCCCCACCGCCGAGGAGGACGATGGCGCTGACGCCGAGCTGGACACGCAGGCCATGGTGCGGGCCCAGAACCAGAAGAAGAAGAAATCTGGTGGCTTCCAGTCCATGGGTGCGTGCGGGGCAGGGGACAGCCATCCCGGGATGAGAACTGTCCCTTCCTGTCTATGTCCCCTTACCTGTCCTTGTCCCCACAGGCCTCAGCTACCCTGTCTTCAAGGGCATCATGAAGAAGGGCTACAAGGTGCCCACCCCAATCCAGAGGAAGGTGAGCATGGAGGGTGGTGGGACTCCAAGCCAAGTGGTGGGACCCCATCCCAAGGTGGTGGTACCAGAACACTGATGGTGGGGCGGTGTCTCGCAGACCATCCCTGCTATCCTGCGCGGCCGGGACGTGGTGGCGATGGCGCGGACGGGCAGTGGGAAGACAGCCTGCTTCCTCATCCCCATGTTTGAGCGGCTGAAGGCACCCAGCCAGGCTGGAGCACGCGCCCTCATCCTCTCGCCCACCCGTGAACTGGCCCTGCAGACCCTGAAGTTCACCAAGGAGGTACAGGGGACAACGAGGGGGACAGCATGGATGAGAGGGGACAGCAGGGACAAAGGGCTTGGTTTAACACCCCCCTTTCTCACTCTGCAGCTGGGCAAGTTCACAGGTCTGAAAACAGCCCTGATCTTGGGAGGAGACAAGTAAGCTCTCCCCTTGTCCCCACTGGTCCCTGCTTCCCTGAAGCCTCCCCAAAGCCTGGCGAGGTGCTGTGCCACCCCGTGCCACTCCAGCCTCTCCCCACTCTCACAGGATGGAGGACCAGTTCGCTGCACTGCACGAGAACCCCGACATGTGAGTGGGAGTGTGAGGAGGGGACCTGGCGAGAAGGTGGCCCCCTGCCATCTGGGGACATCACTGGGGACATCACTTATAACCAGTGTGCCTGATGGACGTGTCTTGATGTTCCCTTGGAGCATCTTCCTGTGCTCCGCATGGAGGACAAGGGGGGCTCTGTTGGGTCGTCTTTGGGTTGTATTTGGGTCCTGCCCTCCGGATGGTGCGGGGTCACCATAGTCCTGTCACCAGCTCTGTCCCGACAGAATCATCGCCACCCCCGGGCGCCTGGTGCACGTGGCTGTGGAGATGAAGCTGAAGCTGCACACGGTGGAGTACGTGGTGTTCGACGAGGCCGACAGGTCAGCGGGACACAAAGGGGTCCCCGGGGCTGGCAGTGTCCCCACACGCCGCGGGAGGGAGGTGCCCGGGCCGGGCACGGAAGGACCAAACGGGCACTGCCACGTCCCTTGTCCCCTCCCCTTCAGGCTCTTTGAGATGGGCTTTGCTGAGCAGCTCCAGGAGATCATCGCCCGGCTCCCCGACTGCCACCAGACCGTCCTCTTCTCGGCCACCCTGCCCAAGCTGCTTGTCGAGTTTGCCCGAGCTGGTGAGGAGCGTGGGGCAGAGGGAGGCTGTGGGGCTGGACCTGGGGACACAGCGTGGTCCCACAGCAAAGCTGAGCTGGCTTGGGCTGGGCCAAGTGGGTGTCCCCAAGCTGAGGGGTGGGGCTGGTCCCTGTAGCACATCCCATGGGTGACCTGCGTCCCACGTGTCACCACATCCCACAGGTCTCACCGAGCCGATGTTGATCCGTCTGGATGTGGAGTCCAAGCTCAGTGAGCAGCTCAAGGTGAGAAGGGCTGGGGGGCTCAAGATGAGCTTTGCATCCCCTGCAAGCCACCCTGTGATGGCTTCAGGCTTGCCAGGAGGGGACAGGAGGGGTGGCAGCATCTGTCGTGGGGCTGTGGAGGGGTTGAGATCTGCCCTCCTTTTGCAGCTGGTGTTCTTCCACGTGCGTGAGGACAACAAACCGGCCGTGCTGCTCCACCTGCTCCGGAGCGTGGTGAAGCCCCAGGACCAGACGGTTGTCTTCGTGGCCACCAAGCACCACACGGAGTATCTCAAGGAGGCAAGTGGTGCTCAGCATGTACCCCTGTTAAAGAACAGGCTTTTGGGGGTGCCTTGGACCCACGTGGGCACATCCCTCTGCTTCTGTTTTGGTTGAAGGAGAAATCCCAGCCTATGTGGTCATGGAGGTGCTGCATCCACCTTCCCCTCAGAGAGAGGGGGAAACACAGTGGGATCTGGGAGTTTGGGTGGGCACCCCGGGGTCTCAGGGCCCTGGGAGCTGAGGGGGTCCTTCCCTTTGGCTGAGGGTGCACAGCCAGGTGAGATCTGCTCTCTCTTCCCCCCTCCCCAGCTGCTGACAGCCCAGGGCATCCGCTGCACACACATCTACAGCTCGCTGGACCAGACTGCCCGCAAGATCAACATTGCCAAGTTTGCCCAGGGCAAGTGCCCGGTGCTGCTGGTCACTGACGTGGCCGCCCGTGGGCTCGACATCCCCATGCTGGACAACGTCATCAACTACAGCTTCCCCGCCAAGGGCAAGCTCTTCCTGCATCGTGTTGGTGGGTGCCAGGGGTCCCTCAGGGTGACACAGAGGGTGTGAGTGGGCTGTCCCTTGTCCTGTTTTTCCCATCCGCGTGGCCTGCTGGGCTGGCACTGGTGCCCCTGACTTGGTGGTGGTATCTTTGGGGCAGGAAGAGAGAGGCTGAGAGCACAATGTCCCTGAGCTCGCAGCTGGACTGTGGGGGCTCTGTGGGGTAGGGCTGCTGCCTTCCCTTTTGGATGGCACCTTAGAATCATGGAATGGTTTGGGCTGGAAGGGACCTTAAAGCCCATCAAATTCCACCCCCCTGCCATGGGCAGGGACACCTCCCACTGGATCAGGATGCTCAAGGCCCCATCCAACCTGGCCTTGAACATCTGCAGGGATGGGGCAGCCACGCCATTCCTGGGACTCCCCTTTGCCGCCTTCCCCCGTGACCTATAGCCCCTTCTCAGCCATGCCCACCTGGATAATGTCACGTGCTCGGGCTCCTAGGGACACCCATGGGTCCCTGCCTGGCTGGGAGCCGGCGGGGCTGGCACTGGGTCTGGTTTCCCACTCTTCTCCTCCTTGTACCAGGTCGCGTGGCCCGTGCTGGCCGCAGCGGCACCGCCTACTCACTGGTGGCTCCCGATGAGGTGCCCTACGTCTTCGACCTCCACCTCTTCCTGGGACGCCCACTCGTCCTCGCCGGTGCCCAGGAGATGCCAGCTGGTAAGGCAGACCTGGCTGCAGGCATCAGGGTGGCTGTGTGTCCAAGCTGGGACGCTGGTCACGTGGCTGCTGGCGTTTTATCCTTGGCCACTGCTGGAGTTCATGATCTTGTGGTTGGCATTTGCGCAGAGGGATGGTGAGCTGTTGTTACAGGGGTGTGGCCAGAGAGAATGGGGTGCTGGGGGCTCCGATGCTCCCCTTGTAGCAGGGCTGCTGGTTTAACACCACTGAACTCCGTGTGGCTGTTGGTAGCTCTGCTTTGGTTAATCCTGGGTTGCTGCTGTTTCAGCTGCCACAATCCTAGGGTGGGTTCCAGTGAGGTGACACGGTGTCCCTTGGCTCCAGATGCTGGTGGGGTCCTGGGCCGTGTGCCGCAGAGCCTAGTGGATGATGAGGAGTGCCTGCTCCTGACGGATCACGAGGGCTCGCTGGAGCTGCAGAGCCTGCGCCGCGTCGCTGACAATGCCCACAAGCAGTACCTGCGGTCCCGGCCCGGCCCTTCGCCAGAGTCCATCAAGAGGGCAAAGGACCTGGACGTGTCTGAGCTGGGCATCCATCCCCTCTTCAGTGAGTGCCTGGGGAACACCCAGGGAGGAGACCTTGTTCCGCTCACCAAGGAGCTGATCCGTGCCCCTCTCCGTGCCCACTTTCCCCAGGTGCTCGCTTTGAAGACACCGAGTTGGAGAGGCTGAAGTTTGTGGACAGCATTAAAACCTACAAGTCCAAGGCGGTGAGTTGAGTCCCATCCTCGGGCAGAAGGCACCTGGTTGGAGTTGGGAGGGGAGGTCCATGCCGCCAGCCCTGCAGCTCACCAGGGCTCCTGTTTCTGCCTGGGGAACAGACCATCTTCGAGATCAACGCCACGTCCCGCACGCTGGCCAGCAGCGTGATGCGGTCAAAGCGGCGCCACGACCGTGCCCTCATCGAGAAGTACCAGCGTGGGCAGCAGGAGAAGAGGGCAGCAGCGCTCAAAGGGCAAGGGCTGTGCCCAGCGCCCCCTGGGCCCGAAGAGGGAGAAGGAGAGGAGGAAAATCTCCAGGTAATGGGGTAGGGATGAATTTGCCACGGGCCCCTAGAGCTGCTGCAGGACAGCTTTGGCCGGGTGGCAGCAGCACGGGGGCCCGTGGGCTGTACAGTGACTGGTGAGGGGACACAGCTTCTCCATCCCGTCCACCGTCCTCTTCCAGGATGTGTTCTCCAACGTGGTGGGCCAGAAGCGAAAACAGAGCCAAGGGGGAGAAGATGGTGCCAGGAAAAAATTGCGGCAGCCAGCACAGAAGGATGAGAACTTCTACATCCCGTACCGGCCCAAGGACTTCGAGAGCGAGAGGGGGTGAGTCTGGGGGGCTCGTGCTGCCATCCTGCCCTGGCGCCGGGGGCTGCTCTCATTGCCCACCCTTTGCAGGCTGAGCGTGGGTGGTGAGGGCAGCGCCTTCGAGCAGCAAGCGGCCGGAGCCGTCCTGGATCTGATGGGTGATGAAAACCACAACCTCAACAAGAGCAAGCAGCTACTGAAGTGGTGAGTGGGGTTCGTCCATGGGATGGGGGTGAAATCGGGGCTGGGGTCCCATTGCCCAGTCCCACCAACCCTCCCCTCTCTCACAGGGACCGCAAGAAGAAGCGCTTTGTGGGGCAGACAGGCCAGGAGGACAAGAAGAAGGTGCGAACGGAGAGCGGGCGCTACATCAGCAGCTCCTACAAGAACAACCTGTATCCTCCCTGCTGGGTGCTGTGGCGAGGGCTGGGGGCGAGGGGGAGCGGGGCTGGGCCCACCAGCAGCCATGTAGCATCGTGCCCTGCTCCTGGGGACCCATCCTCTCTGGGAGAGGGATGCTGGCCAGAGTCCATGATGGGGAGTCCAGTGACAGGGAGTCACCGCACGATCCCTTAACCCCCCCCCGCCCAGCTATGAAAAATGGAAGCAGAAATACAAGGTTGACGAGCGGGACGAGGATGAGGAAGGGGCACGAAGCGCGGAGCAGTTCAGAGGGAAGCACAGGCGTGGGCACGGTGAGTACCCGGCGCAAGCGACGCAGCCCCGCGTCATCCCCCCAACCCCTCGCTTTGGCCTCCGAGCTGAGCTTGGCCGTGCCCCTCCCGCAGGGCCCGCGCAGCCCCCGGCCCGCGGCAAGGTGCGCTCGGAGCTGAAGAACAAGCAGCAGATCCTGAAGCAGCGCAAGAGGGCGGCCAAGCAGCGCTTCCTGCAGAGCGGGGGCCTGAAGCGGCTGAAGGCCAGGAACCGGCAGCGGGTGCGGGAGCTGCGGCAGATGGCCTTCGGGCGGCGTGCGGGAGCGCTCAAGAAGGGCAAACTGCGCAAGAGGGTGTAGGGGAGGGGGCCGTGCCCCGGCGGCCCCCCCCACGCCGGGCAGGGGACATTAAATATTCGACTACTTTTGCATCCTGACTCCTCTTTGTCCTTGCCAGGGGTAGTTCCTCCCCACCCTCGGGTCACCCCCAGGCGCAGTATTAAAACAAGCAGGTGAAGCAGATCCACAGCTGGGTTGTATTTTGACTGGAGATGCCTGAACGCAAAGAGGCAGCTCCCCTTCCTCCAAAGCTGCCAGGTCCTGCTGCCTGGCTTTGCCCTGGGGACCCTGACCCCTGTCCCAGTGCAGTGGTGTCCTGGTGTTCATGGCCACTGCCATCCTTGTCACCTCTCAGCACAGAGGTTTCCAGACTTGTTAGGGGGACCCAGGAGGCTGCTGAAGTCCTGTGGCCCCATGCTGGCCACGGCAGCCTTTCCCCAGCCCCAGGAGCGGACAGTTGTCCCAGGAGCTATTCCTGGCTTGGAGCCACCTTGGCACCCCTGTGGCTGGTGGCAACGGGCAAGCGTGGGGGACACAACCCCGGCTGCCCGGGGCGCAGCTCGGCACAGATGGCAGCCAGGTCCTGCATGCAGAGCAGCACCTGTGGGGTTGGGGACTTTGATGCCACTGCCATCTGGAGACGTGAATGTCCCTATGTGTCCCCAGCCCTGCTGCCCAGGGGAGAGGGCTGTGCTGACCGTGTCCAGCTGGGCCTCAGTGTCCTCCAGGGCCACATCCGTGGGGACCTTGAGCTGCGTGGTGGCGAGCTGGAAGAGGTTCAGCACTGCCAGCTTGATCTGTCCCAGCAGCAGGGTCTTCTGGGTGGCCACGCTCTGGATGTGGGCCCAGTGGGACTCCTGGGGGTCAGAGCAACAGAGAGCCCAGGCCCTGCCCCCAGCCACTGCCCTATGTCCCCTGCTCCTGGGTCAGGGGGACCCTGGAGTCCTGGCTGTGTGTCCCATGCACGGTTGCTGATGTTGTTCTCTGGGTGTGCAGGGACCCTCAGCTCAGGCCAGAAGGTGCAGCGTGGCTTCCCACCTCCACATTGGACATCTCCCCTCGGCAGCACGCTTGGGGCCTGTATTGCTGCCGAGGGTGCCCGGGGCACCCCACAATCCCCTTACCTCCTGGAGAACGTCGTGGCGCGTGGCCTCCAGCTGTGCACGGAGCTGGGCCAGCTCATCGTTGGTGTGCAGGAGCTCGCTCTCGGCCTCCTCCTGGTACTGCTGGAGCTGTGCCCAGCCCTGGGCCAGCTGCTCCTGCCTGGCTTCTGCCTGTTGTGCCAGGAGTGCCCGCGCCCCCGCCAGCGCTCCAAAATGGGCCACCATGGCTGGGACGTCCTGGAACTGGGAGGAGGATGGAGTTGAGAGGCTGCAGGAGCTGCTGGGCTGGAATGGGTTTGGGTCCCCACGAGGGGTTCGGGTGGCACAGCGGGATGGGGATTGTAAAGACTGACTGTTGCATTGTTGTGTTTAACATCTCAGTGCAGTGGCTCCTGCTGGGCTGAAGGTGTTGCTGCAGAGGAGGGGGAGGAGGTGCAGCAGCAGAGCTGCTCCCACACACACTGTGCATGCAAACCCAAAAGGTTCAGGCAGAGGTTATCCTGGAAAGGGTCTGTTGAACAGCCACTGACCCTGGAGCCCCCAGACCCAATTCCAGAACCTTCCCAAAGAAGCTACTGCGCATGTACCAATTCAAGAACTTTCACAGCAAGCTCACCCCTCATATTAGGGGAGGAGGCTGGGACTTGTCCTATAAATAGAAGCCCGCCAAGAAGGCAGTTGCCGTGTGCCCACCACCCCATGGAACCTGCCTGAAGGCGCTGCAGAAGAACCGCAGGACCACATGCTCCTGAAGGCCACGTTTCCCAGAGGCCCATGGAGTGGTGACTATTTTTCCACCCCACTCCCCTATTCGTTTCTCTCCCTCTTTTCCATGGTGGTATGGCACATCGGATCAGATCTGAGTTGTGTTGTATTGTTCAGCTGCCTTGAGGGTATCAGATTGGGATCTGAACAGATTTGGATCTGTTTTTTGCAAATTTGGGAAGCTGCAACTTGAAGTGCACCCAAGTATTTGATTTGATATTTTGGCCATGCCCAAAATACACCCTGGTTTGAATTTCCCCTGGGAGATTTGTCGGGCTGCAATTTGCCGTGCAGACACCAAAAGACCCTTCCCCTCTCTGACTCTGTAGGTCAGAGGGGGGACTTGACAGGGTCCCCTGTGCTCACCTGCCCCATCCTGGCCAGCACATCTCGCAGGTACTCGCCGAAGCCGCGGAGGCTCCTCAGGTGTTGGGCCAGGTGCTCCCTGTGCCGCCGCAGCCCCGCGAGCTCCTGGCACAGGCGGGAGAGCTCTGCGTCCTGCTCTGCCGCCTGTGTCCACGCCCTGTCCGCCTGCTGCAGCGCCTGCTCCTGCCTCGCCGCCAAAGCCTGCGCCGTGGGGAGGGGGTCAGCAGGGCCCCGATGGCCAGCAGGGCCCTGGGTCCCCACCTCAGCACCTTGAGGAAGGCGTCAAATTTGAGGATGACATCCTGGAGCTGCTCCCTCCGCTGCTGCAGCTGCTGCCGGCGCTGCGCCAGGAGCTCCCTCCTCTGCCTAAAGTCCTGTGGGATCACCCGGTGCTGAGAACATCGCCCCAGACTGGGGGGTGTGCAGGGGACACAAACGGCTGGGGTTGTGCCCGCTGGGAGGGCCCCAAGCAGCCCTAGAGAGGACACTTTGCCCAGAAGGAGCTCTGCTTCACAAAATGCTGGAAAGCACAGGTTGGACTGAGGTTTGTGGGGCTCTTTTTGGTTTTGGATCACAGTGAGTGGTCACACATGGGTATGGAGATCCTATTAAAGCTGACTTCAGGGCAGAGGATGCTGAGGCTCTCACCACTGTGGTGACATCTTCCCAGCCGTATGAAACTGCCTTAACCATGAGTGCTATCTGTTATCATTCTCGGGACAGTCAGGTTGGGACAACCATCTCCCATGGCACTTCCAGCCCCAGGGAAGGAGGCACAGAGGGTCCGGGGGCCGCCCTCACCTCCCACTGCCTCTGCAGTGCCTGCTCCAGCTCCGCCACCTCCCGCCTCTTCAGCAGCAAACATGTGGTGGGCGGCAGCGCGGTGGCATCCCACGCCGGCACCTTCCTAGTGCAGGTGACATGGAATTACGGAATGGGTTGGAAGGGTCCTTAAAGCCCATCCAGTTCCACTCTCCCTGCCATGGGCAGGGACACCTCCCACTGGATCAGGGGGCTCAAAGCCCCATCCAACCTGGCCTTGAACAACTCCAGGGATGGGGCAGCCACCACTTCCCAGAGTAACCCGTGCCAGGGCCTCACCACCCTCATCATGAAGAATTTCTTCCTAATGCCTAATCTAAATCTCCCCCCCTTCCAGTTTAAAGCTGTTCCCCCTTGTCCTATCACTCCAGGCCCTCAGAAAAAGCCCCTCCCCAGCTTTCCTGGAGCCCCTTTCAGTACTGGAATGCCTCTGTGAGACCTTCCTGGAGCCTTCTCTTCTCCAGGCTGAACAACCCCAGCCCCCTCAGGTGTGTTCTCATAACAGAGGAGCTCCAGCCCTTGGATCATCTCCATGGCCTTATCTGGACCCATTCCAACAGTTCTGTATATTGGTGATTCCAGAACTGGACACAGGACTCCAAGTGGGATTTCACTAGAGAATCCTCTCCCTCAGCCACAGAGCTCATTGTGCCCAGGCAGGGGCAGCCACCACCGTGCCATAAGCAAGACCCCGCAGGGACCATCGCTGCCCACCTGGTCCCTCCTCACCTCTGCCCATCCTGCCCGCTTCAGCCTCCCCTGCTTGGAGTCCCCAGAGAAGGACAAGTCAGGGAACAAGCCTGAGTTCCCAGGGGTCCCCCTGCTCCCCCCAGCTCGGCAATGGGCTCTGTGGTTCC
Source organism: Dromococcyx pavoninus (assembly GCA_033558185.1). NCBI lineage: Eukaryota > Metazoa > Chordata > Aves > Cuculiformes > Neomorphidae > Dromococcyx > Dromococcyx pavoninus. The sequence goes on along the minus strand of JAUMJL010000506.1, from coordinate 535,369 downwards.
TGTTCCCAAGGGTGGCAGCTGGAGCTCTGCTCCCAGAGGAAACCTGTGTGACAGTCATCCAGGAACGTGGTGGATAGCAGCTGGGCACCCCTGCCAAGAAACCTGGCACCTTTGGATGAGGTGCAGGTGGAGATGGATAATTTCCAGAGTGCCCTCTCCTTCCTTGGTGACCCTGCTGGGGAGGCACCACAGCCCCTGGCCCGGGGACCCAGTGACACCCACTCTGGACCCCTGGGGACCCTGCACCCACCCAGGGACATACACCCTGGCACTGACACCATAGGGACCCGGCACTCACTCAGTGACACCCAGCTTGGCACCTCAAGGACCCGGCAGCCACCCAGTGATGCCCATCCTGGCATTGGCACCCCAAAGACTCAGCTCCCACCCAGGGACACCCACCTTGGGACACCCACCCAGGGTACCCAGCAATGGGAACAGGATCCCCCAGCCCCCTGGGGACACAGGTGACCCTGGCCCCACTGCCAGCCCCTGCTGCCCCCCCAGCATGGGCCGTGGGGGCCGGGTGGGCACCTGCCCATCACGCAGGGAGGACAAGGGGGTCTCACTCACTGCAGCCGCAGCTCATCCCGGAACGCCGTGCGCAAACCCTGCTCCAGGTCGAAGGCCATCCCACCCGGCACCTGCTCCTCGTGGAGAGGCTGGCGTGGAGACGCTGGGACAGCCGAGATGGCGGCAGCACAGTGCTGTTGCCAAGGGCAGCCGGAGGCTCCTGTAGCACCCTGGGATTTTCCTGGCATAGCTCCGAGCACGGCCCGCGAGGGCGCTGTGCTGGGCACAGGGACTGTGCCAAGGCTCCTCAGGGACAGCCTGCAGGTTGGCCCACTCGCAGCCTCTCGCCACACTCCATCCTCACACACACACTCCAGTCCCCCCAGCCCTCGGGCCCCGCTCCAGCCCCTCAGAACCCTCCATCCAGGCTTCACATCCCTTCAGAGACCTCCACGCACAACCAGACCCCAACTGCTGCCCCACCAAGTGCTCAGGCCCCCCGTAACTCCTCAGCCCTCCATCTCACACTGTCCTTACCCAGAGACTGCTCAGACCCTGAGCTGCAGAAGCTTCTCCTCTCCTTGTGCCCCAGGTGTGACTCCCCTCCACGTTCCAGCAGACCCCCCTTTGCTCCCCGTGTGCTCACACCCCATCACCCTCCGATCCCCTGTGCCCTCACCTTTCCAACCCCTCCATGCCCTCTCTCATACTGTTCCCCTCTTTATGCAGTTTACTCCTCTCTTCCCCCTTGCAGAACTGTCCACTCTGCCCCCAACCCGTTCCACCCCACCCTGCTCTGTCTGACCATCCCCATGCCTGTGTCCATCCCCTCCCTCTCAGATCCCTCCCTGCTCCCCTCTCCCTTGCCCATGGTGTGCCTTTTCGATCCCTGCCTCTACTCCTGCAGGATGCTCAGACTTTACCTGTCCCTCCATCCCTTCCTGCATGCCCCGGCCCCTCTGTTTCCCCTCCACGGCTGCCCTGATCCTCTCCGTGTGGATCCTGCTCCCTTCATCACCACCCTGTGTGAGTCCCCTCCATGTTTTCCATCTCGATCAGGCATTCCCTCAAAACTACATCACAAGGAACAGATTCACTCCCAACTTGGATACAGAGAAACATTTCAGAAAGACTTGGGAAAAATATTTATAACAAAGAAAACAACTATTCAGCTTCCCTGGAGTCAGCATCACCCCTGTCCTGCCCAGGCACCAGTTGTTCCTTCCATTATCCCAGGAACACCATGGCCCCGTGGCGACTTTCTCCATCACATTCCCCACAAGCCCAGCAGTGCTCGTGGTGACTCGACCAGAACCCTGTGCTGGTATTCAAGTCCATCACAGGCACAGAGATGAGTGGGATATCAGGACCCACTTCCCGAGCTCTGCCTGCACCAGGCACTGCCTTGTTAAAAAGAACACCTGAGACACAAAGGAATAAGAAGAGAAGAAGGAGAAACAGAGAAACATTGGGTGGGGAGGGATGGAGTGAAAGCTGGGGAAGGGGCGAGTGGAGAAAGAAGCGGGGATGCTGCTGGAAGCTGCCCACTGCAAGGTGCTGACAGCCTGCGCTCGGCCACACAGCAACCACAGGAGGTGCTCACAACCCTCAGGAGGTGCCCAACACCGGGCACCTGGAGCTCTGTGCTTCTGCAGGAAGGGATGGAAGCTACGTGCCTGGCGTCTCCTCTCCTCTCTTGTCCTGCGGAGAGACCCCGCCGTCCCGCTCGCCATCGTCACCTACGCAGGGAATAGAGCAGCAGCACCTCAGCAAGAGCCAACAGGCCAGACAACAGCAATTCCTCCCTCCCCAGCAGCTGCTCCTGGAAGAGCCACAGCTTAGCAGGAGCTGCCCAGAACTCAGCCGGCACCCGGCTCACCTTCTGTAAGGCAGTTGAGGTATGCAGCCTGGACACTGCTCCCATTGACCAGAGCCATCGCTTCCTGTTTGGCGGAGCTGTTCATGGTCTCCTCTTCCCCCTTCCCATCATCATCGTCTTCTGAGTCCACCAGCACCAAGACATCTCCTGAGTCTTGATTCCTGTGAACAGCCAAGCAAGGAGAGGCTGCGGAGAGCCCGTCCTGACCCTTCCCTCCATCTTGAGCTTCCCCCGCCTGTGACAACCCTCTACACCACAACAGCCAATTCTGATGGACTCCTCCAATCCTGCACTAACTGCACTCAAAGAACATTTGGTTTCAGACCCTGCTGGCAGTAACACCCACAAATATCCATGTATTAAGCATGAGCCCCTCCCGAGCAGAGTTAATCTCCCCTCCCAAACAGAGAAGGAAATAAAGGCACTTGGAAAAGAGTCTTCCCATTGCAAAGCACCAATTCCCAGGCGTGGGAACAGAACCACCAGGGGCAAGGGAAAGAAGAGGGGTCAGGAGGCACCGAAGCAGGATGCAGAGAAGAAATCTAGTGCACCTGAACCCCAGGAAGCCACCAGACATCCCTCCCTCCTGGGCAGGAAAGACACAGGCAAACACACCAAGCAGCAGCAGATCACCATTTCCATTTACTCCCCAAGTCTCTGTGCTCACCTGTGCCACTGAGCAGCTCCTGACAGCCTCCTCTCCCCTAACAGCTGCCTTGCCAGCACCATCCCTACCATCCCAAAGTGATGTCACTCCTGCTCTAATCCCAAGTGCTCTCGTCTTGCCTCACCCTCCTGTTCCCACATTCACACCAAGGCCCAGTCATCCCCACTGTCCCCTTCAGAGCTCCCATGGAAGAGTGGCTTCACTCTGGGGACAGTTTTGCCTCTGAAGTGGGTTCCCTCGGAGTGAATTAGCGAGGCCATGCAGGGCTAGGCTGAGGAAAATCCACACTCACCTGAATGCAGCACCTGAACAGGAGAGAAGGGAAAGGACAGCATTAGAAACCAGCCACAGAGTAGTCCCTTGGGCACCACGCTGTTTGTTTTCCTGTCCAGCCCCTGTCAATTCCACCGGCTGCAGGACCATCTCTGGCAGCTGTGGACATGAAGGTGATCTGCCCACGCGTGCAACGAGCACCAGAAAGGTCACAAGGAAAGAGGAGAAGGCCCATTGCAGTACAGCTCCCTGGAGAAGGCCAGGGGATGTGCCTTGAAGCATATCTGCCTCCAGGGATGGCGGGGTTTTGACCTGGAGTAGGATGAGGCCCAAGGGCTGGGGTGTTTGTCACAGCCCACCAGAAGGGACAAGGTGGTTAGGGATAAAACCAGACTCCCATCAGAAGGAGTAACCCCCTCCCTGCAGAGGTGAGCTCCTACCTCTCAGGCACAGGAGAGGATTGTAGTATAGGACAACCCCAGTGACGGTGAGAATGACCAGCAGACACAGGACCACCACTGCACCCACGACCCCAACGATGTTCACTGGCTCTGCGGAGAGAAGAGGAGGCACAGTAGGTCAGCTTGCCACTGGGACATGGATGGGTGGGGAAATTCAGTAGAGCAGGTCCCGGTGCTGTCTCAGCTCCCATTTCCCACCACTTCAACAGTCCCACCAGCACAAGGGGTGAGTTTCAAGCACTCGTGCTTCACTGACACAGAAAGCACCACAGCTTTCTATTTTTGTGCCCATGTGCATTTAGTGAAAGCAAATAAATCCCTGCCTGTAGCAGCTTGGCCCTCAGGGGTGTCCCTCTGTGCTCACAACCCTCAGGAGGGACCAAGGAGGGCCCATTAATTATACCAAGGTGAGGGGCATCAGGCCTTTTCACCCTGGGGTGAAAGGAGCCAGTCCTCCACCTACGCTTGCTGCAAGAGCATGGAAAGCACAGAAGGCTTCTAGTGGCAAACGATGCGGCTCAACGTCCCCGACTCCTCTGCAGCCCCACTCACGCTTCACCGTCAGGCAGACGAACAACTCCCTCAGCCCCACGGGGTTCTGTGCCTTGCAGACGAAACAGCCGCCGTCGGTGCCCTGGGAGCAGTTCCGGATGGTGAGCCGGGACACGTTGCCCTCCTGGACGATCAGGTACCTCCCTCCAGGTTGGACCTCCACCTCCGGCTGGGTGATGCCCCGCAGCCAGGTGAGCCGCGCTGCCGGGGTGCCCTCCGTCACACGGCACATCAGGGTCACGTTGTCCCCCACAAGGCAGGTCTTTGGGGGCTCCGATTCCAGCGAAGGGAGTTCTGAACAACCCAAGGGGAAACAAAAAAAAGGAAAGCACAAGAGTCAAGGAGGGAAGGGAGAATCATAGAATGGCTTGGTTGGAAAAGACCTTTGAGATCATCATGTCCAACCATACCTGTCCACTACTGAACCAGATCCCTGAGCACCTCATCCACCCGTCTTTTAAACACCTCCAGGGATGGGCACTCAACCACCTCCCTGGGCAGCCTCTGCCAGGGCCTGAGAACCCTTTCAGTGAAGAAACGTTTCCTAATGTCTAATCTGAACCTGCCCTGGCACAACTTGAGGAGTTGACCATAACGAGCAATCAGCCATCTGACTGCTTAATAATTATTACCAGGAGGAAGTCAGACAGGAGTCTGGGACTTCAGCACGAGCTCCTTCCAAGGAGCAATCCAAGCACCTTTCATGCTGCTCAGTCTCTTCTTTGACACCTGTCTCGATATGCCCAGGGAAGAACAGGCAGAGGGCAGCCAGCAGGAAGGTGGCAGAGAGGAGAAAGGCAGCTCAGGGATTTCCCTTGGGATCAGCAGAGCTTTTGTGTAGCCCTGACAACCCTTGGAAGATAAACACAGCTCAGGTTTTCCAAAGCTGCTTTACTCAGATCGTTTCAATGCTTGAAGACAGAACGCATGACCCTTCTGCTATAAACCCAGCCCGGTCAACCTTAATCTCAAGCTGAGCACAGCACTAAAACCACCTCTCACCTTCACACAGTTGAAAAGCTTGGTGTGGGGAGATCTGTTGGCCTCCGAAGAGGTACTTAAACCACAAACCACCTGCAAATATGCCGAGATGGATCTCAGCTGCAGGACTTCTGTGCCTTGTGCACAAGCCAAGCTCTGCCACACTGCCTTGGTAGCATCTCCAGTGCAGCAAGCGCCCAGAAGCCTGGGTTGCCCGGGCACTGCCTTAGTGCTCTAGAGGGCAGGAAACAACCAGGGTGCCTGTCTGCCCCACCATTAGCAAGCTCATTAATAGTTAATAAGGTAAGCAAATCAACTCACTTATCTCCACAGTGCATGAAGGTTCCTCCTCCTTGACGACGTGGCTCCCGACGCACTTGAACACTTTGCGGTGGGAGAGGTGGGAGCTGTTCAGTGTTTCCACGTGGGTGTCCGAGGAGCTTGTGGAGCTGATGACCCAGCTGGAGTTCTCCAGATCGTGCCCCTCTTCCCTCCAGTGCAGGGTGGGGTGGGGGTACCCCCCAGGCCAGCTGCAAAACAGCTGCAGCATCAGCCCTGATGAGGAACTCTCAGCCCAGCACTTTGGGGATGAGTGTGGTGGATCTGTTGGCAAGAACAGCACGAGATTAGAAACATTTCCAAGCCACAGCTCTTGCCACTCCAGGGCTGGAACCCCCTCAAATGCTTGTGCTTGCCACCATTTCCCTTGAAAGTCTTCCTGGTTTCCCTCCTATCTTCTCCCTGACCATCACCCCATAGTCCCAGGGGAGCACAGCTCTCAACAGCAGCCCACAGGGACCAAGCAGGAGGCTGGGCTCCAAAAGCCATCACAGCAACCACAGCCAAGCCTTGAGGGACTGATGCACAGGGAGGAAACAACTTATTGCCATAGCTTTGTCCAATGGAGAGGAGTACCTAAAATCACAGCAGGAGAACAAAATCTCCACGCTGCCCTTGGTCTTCATGGGGTGACACCGACTAAGAAGAAGGCTCTGCCTCTCCCTGTCACTGATACAAGCACTCAGATTTCCCGAAGGAAGGTGGAAAGCATCAGGGCTCTGGCCCAGGGACAAGTCACCATCTTCTCAGAGCCACCACCCTAAAGCTGGAGCAATTCTCCAGGAGGCCCAGCACACTGCTGAAGGAGGAGACTGCTCCTAGGGAGGGGAAATTTAGGCTGGATACAAGAAAGAGATTTTTTTTATACTGGGGGTGGTGAGGCACTGGCACAGGTTGCCCAGGGAGGCAGTGGAGACCCCATCCATGGAAACATTCAAGGCCAGGTTGGATGGGGCTCTGAGCAACCTGATCCAGTGGGATGTGTCCCTGCTCCCACAGGGGAGTTTGGACTGGAAAACCTGTAAAGGTCCCTTCCAACCCAAACTATTCTCTGATTCTAAGATGCTCTGCATCCAGCTCGCAGGGTTAGGGCCAAGGACGTGTGCCACTGAAGCCAAACCAGACGTGCCCCACTCCTTCCCGGCAACGCTGTCACTGCCATGTGGGGCCAGAGGGTACTAACCCAGCCAACGCACCGCGCTCCCCATCCACACCACCCTGCAGCAGTGGGGACAAACTCCAAGGAAGATCATCGCAGTGTAAGCCACTGCTGGCTTCACGCCAGGGCCGCTCCGTAGCCACCACAATTACGTTTGTTACTCAAATAACAAAACCAACGACGCGGTGGCAGGAGCAGGGCAGAAGCCGACAGAAACCCAAGAGCAATCCCTTGAGGCAGAGCGAGGCTCACATTTCACACAGATGGGTCCCTGCCCTTCTCCCCTCAGCTGGTTTCACACCCATGCACAGAGACACAGGTGTTCGTTTAACAGCCATGGGAATTCCAGACTCTGATCCAGGCAGAATTAACACACTGTGCCCTTGGCATCGGCCTAATCCAATGCCGAGCAAGGCCCCACTGAGAGATACAATCATAGAATGGTTTGGGTTGGAAGGGATCTTAAAGATCATCCAGTTCCACCCCCGTGCCATAGGCAGGGACACCTCCCACCAGACCAGGTTGCTCAAGACCCCATCCAACCTGGCCTTGAACGCCTCCAGGGATGGGGCAGACACAACTTCCCTGGACAACCTGTGCCAGGGCCTCCCCAACTTCATTGTGAAGAATTTCTTCTTAATGCCTAATCTAAATCTTTCCCCTTCCAGTTTAAAGCCATTAAGTCAGTGACAACACAAGGCCCACACAAGAAGTGTCAGAGGGATGCCTGGTCTTTAATTTGCAGAGTGACTTTCAAATAACATGAGTTAAGAAAAATACATCATGGCAACCCCCCTGTGAGCTACAAAAACATAACTTCTTGGGGCTTGGCTTTCCAGGAACTATATACACACATCTCGCCTGATCTTTGAAACCATCCAGCTCTGGCAAGAAAGTTCTCTACTGCACCTCTGTTCCAGCTCTGGGGAGGCACCATAACTGATCCCGAATCCTGGCTGAGGTTAACAAGAGCAACCTGTCAGCCTGAATCACCAGAAACGGCCCCATCAAGAGGTGGACACAGCCCTTCCAAGCAGGGAGCTGCATTTTTTGTGCTGGCTCCAGGAACCTGCCTGCCGAAGCCATCAGCTTTACATCCTGGACTCCCAGGCTCTACCAGCACAACTCTTCTCTCTAAAGGTCAAGAGAGATCTGTTCCCAAAATGTTAACAAACCAAAACAATAAAACTCTCCACCTACTCCCCCACAACGAAAAAAGCCCATAAAACACTGCAGAAAGGACCTCACACTCGCAGAGGAGCCAACAGCAGCTTATATCAAATTGCACACAAACCACCCCAGGAATCCCTTGGAGGTGTTCGATTCACACCTGGTGCTTCCTGCCAACAAACACAGAACGGGAAGTGAAGGCATGGCTGCACCTTTGTCACACTGTTACTATGTTTACTCTACTGCCTGTCCTTGTTTTAAATGTGGTTTTAAGCAAAAAGAGAACTTTTTGGTACAACTCGTGAGATGGGATGGAAATGGAAGTGAGTACGAAAAAACACAACAGGATAAAAAAGCTGAAAGAACGGCCTGTGCTCTACAACCCATGAGATGGGCTGAAGGTTGTCAACTGGGAACACCCCACAAAGCTGACGGGCATTCTTTCACAGCAGTGACATGTTTGTGTCCAAGAGGTTCCCTCCAGCCCAGGCTAAGCTGTTCCAGCAACTTTTCATGTGAAAAATCAAGGCCTGTGCCTCCAGCCTGAGGCCGAGAAGCTCTAACTGCTGGCCTTTGCTGATGCTTCTTCTGCTGATCTAAAGCACCACCAGTAATACCTCTCTCACCTATTTATGGGCATATTGCCTTTGTAACCTTTGGAAATTAATCAACACACTAATTCCACGCTAATAAATGAAGTTCAGAGTGCAGCACCAACACCTGAAATGCCACAGGAATCTTTTGCTCACAAGTGTTTTTCAGCAGTGCTCCAGATTCAGGGCTCCCTCTCTGAAGCCCCACACGTACACACATATTATCTAAAGCAGCCTGAGGTTTAATTCCTTCCCTCCAGCCTTCCATGACCTTCCAAACCTCATCTGCACGTTCCTTGCCCCAGGAAGGGATTTTTTATTCCTCTGAACTTTCAGAGATGTAATCTCTACAAAACAAGTACAACTTTTACAACATGCACCCGTCACCAAACACCAAGGAGGAAGGAACACCCTGAATGCAAACAGAAAACAGGTCTCACGCATGGAAGGTGTTGACAGAAAGGCCGGCACAAAAGGCAGGGGCCAACAGAGCACAGAGAGTCACTACAAAAGGCAAACTGGCTGCAACCCTTCCTTCTTCTCAACCCTCTAATATGGGCTTGGCTGGCAGAAAGCACAGCAGGTCACAGCCCAGGACGGAGGGGCCACAGCCAATATCACATCTGATCAGACTTGGTGAAGTGACCAAGGATGGCACCCACCACTGGAGCTGTGCTCCCTGTGCTCCCCATCCACAGAGGGCTGTTCCCACAGAAGTGAGGGGATGTCTGGGCAAGACAACACAGAAGCAGGAAGGTCCTGCTTTAACGGCTTTAAACTGGAAGGGGGAAGATTTAGATTAGACATTAGGAAGAAATTCTTCACAACGAGGGTGGGTGAGGTGTTGGCACAGATTGCCCAGGGAAGTCGTGGCTGCCCCATCCCTGAAGGTGTTCAAGGCCAGCTTGGATGGGTCCTTGAGCAGCACCCCCCACAGCAGGGGGGTGGAACTGAATGGGCTTTAAGGCCCCTTCCAACCCAAACCATTCTGTGATTCTATGACCTTTACCATCCTCTGTGTCACACACAACTCATCCTTGCCAGACCAGGAGGACTCGTATTGTTCTCCTCGTGAGCGAATGTGTAACTGAGTAGTATCAACTTGCTCACAGATTTTGCCCAACAAGGCCACCTTGCTCATTTTTACACTATTTTTCCACCAGTGCCAGATGAATCCAGGGACCTGTGGGACCCAGGGGAGGAAATCTAAAGACGAAGGACAGACTTACTGGCTACCAAAAGCCTGACCCTGTGCTCATGGTCAGTCCTGTTCAGCACTTCCTTGCAAGTGTAGTTGCCTTCGTCCTGCACACGCAGCCCCGTGATGCGCAGAGAGCTGTTGTCAACCAGGGAGAAACGAGCATCTGGGGGGAAGGTGACCCTCGAGGAGAAGAGTGGGGGGAAAGAGTGTGGATCCCCTTGAAACCAAACCACCTCGGTTGCTTCTTTGGAGACATTTCGGCACAAAAGGAGGATGGTTCCTCCAACCTTCCCAAAGACCACCTCCTCTGTTCCTGCAAAACAGAAGAGACAGTGTTATGGATGTAGGGAACCGGCAAAGTCCCCTTGGGTCAGCACAACCTGATACATGTCAGCCCCCTGGTGCTTGTTTGGGGGCCTCCTGTCAAAGGATCTCAGAGATGGAGATCAAGGGAGGTGATTCTGTTCCTCTACTCTGCCACAGTAAGACCACACCTGGAATACTGTATCCAGCTCTGGAGCCCTCAGCACAAGAGGTAGATGGACCAGTTGGAACAGGTCCAGATGAGGCCACTAAAATGACCAAAGGCTTGGAACACCTCTCCTATGAAGAGAGGCTGTGAGAGATGGGGTTGTTCAGCTTGGAGAAGAGAAAGCTCCAAGGAGACCTTATTGCGGCCTTAAAGGGAGCTCAAAAGAAAGGTGGGGAAAACCATTTTAGCAGGGCCTGTAGCAATAGGACAAGGGGCAATGGTTATAAACTAAAAGCTAGACTAGATATTAGGAAGAAATTTTTTTCGCTGAGGGTGCTAAGGCACTGGCACAGGTTGCCCTGAGAGGTGGTCGATGCCCCATCCTTGGAACTACTCAAGGCCAAGCTGGTTGGGGTTGTGAGCAATCTGATTGAGTTGAAGATGCCCCTGCTCACTGCAGGGGAGTTGGAACTGGATGACTTTCATGGTCTCTTCCAATCCAAACCATTCTATGATTTGGCAGCTAACAACATTCAGTGCAGACACCCGATCAGGAGGAGGGACACAGCTCAGAAGGCTCAGCAGGAAGGCAGGGAGGGGCTGTTTGTGCCCAGGAGAGGAGGCAGGGCAACACCTGAAGGAGCTGGACAAGAGCAGGGTTAGAGCACGGACCATGCTGTGTCACAGCATTGATGACTCTGGGTCACAGCGAAGTCCACACTGACCTAAGGCGCTGCTGAACCACCTGCCCTGCTCCGACAAACCCCACTCTGATAGCAGCTACCATGGAGGAAGGCGATACAACTTGATATCCCCATTCACCTTCCTTACTTTCCCCTGTCCCTGCCAGATGGCACCTGGAGCTACTGCCAACAGGAGGGGCTGCTGGAGCCCTCCCAGTGCCCACAGGAGCACTCTCAGCCCCTGCAGGAGCCTCATAGCACCTGCTGGAGCCCCTACAGGAGCCCCCATAGTGCCCGCAGGAGCCCCTTCAGTGCTGCTCATTTCCAAAGGGAATCACAGAATCATAAAATGGTTTGGGGTGGAAGGGACCTCAAAGCCCATCCAGTTCCAAAGCCCTGAGCAGGGACACCTCCCTGTGTTCAAAGGCCTTGAAAGCCTCCAGGGATGGGGCAGCCACCACCTCCCTGGGCAACCTGTGCCAGGGACTCACCACCCTTACTCTGAAGAATTTCTTCCTAAGATCTCATCTAAATCTTTCCCCTTCAAATTTAAAGCCGTTCCCCCTCGTGCTATCACTACCTGCCTTTGTAAATGTCCTCCCCAGCTTTCCTGGAGCCCCTTTTTGTACTGGGAGGCTGCTCTGAGGTCTCCCTGGAGCCTTCTCTTCTCCAGGCTGAATAACCCCAGCTCAGAAATAACTGTATTTTCTTAAAGTTGGACTGAAGGTCTAGTCTAAACCTTCCCCCTTGCAATTCAAAGCCGCTCCCCCTCCTCCCGCCACCACCTGCCCCTGTATCTCGGCACTTTGAGCACACAAAAAGCTCCTTTTTATACAAGAGCTCAGTGCCGGCCCCGGGAGCTGCCCCAGCACCCGGGTTTGGGCTCTGATGGCCGCCCCCCCCGTCCCCTCCCCACTACCTGCGGCGTCCCGGCGCGGGACCAGCCTCCACACGCAGAGAGCGAGGAAGAAGCAGGCTGGCGGCGTCCCGCCTGGGAGCCGCATCGCCGTGTGCCCGCCGCACCCTCCCGCCTCGGGGAGGCGGTGCTGCCCGGCCTCCGCCCCGGAGAGCGGGCAGGCGGGCACGGCCGCTCCGCCGGGGCCCGTGAAGGGGCTCCTGCATCAGCCCCCCCGCCATCTTGCGCGGCCGCCATCTTGGGGCGCCCCCCGCCCGCCGCCATCTTGGGGGCGCCCCCGCCATCTTTGCCAGCCCCCTCAGGGAAGCCCCAAACCGTTTTGCCTACCCTCGGGTGCAGCCCAGGGGTTGGGAACCTTTCGGGGGACGGCATGGTGTTTGCAGAGGGCAAACAGAAGTGAAGGCAGTAAGGGAAAGTCCACAGGGGATCTTCCAGAGTTCAACCACTTAGAAACACCCCAAAAGCAGAGGGAGGAGGAAAACCAGCAATAAATGACTCTGAACCGTGCCACAAAATGTGCGGTTCTGGGCTATGGGCTTGATTTCAAAAATGCCTGCAAATAAACTCTCTAAGATGCATTCAGAGTCTTTGAAAGCAGCATCTACTACAGTGCTGGAGGCATGTGGGAATGATTTCCATCAATCGTGTAACGAGACAAGAGCTGGGACAGATGTATTTCCCACTTACATGCATGTGTATAAATTCTTCCAGAAATCTTATGCATATTCCTATTTCCAAGGACTAATTTTAATGTTATTATGAACTTCACAACAGTCAAATCTCTGCTAATTGGAGCTTTGGAGCCAGTTCTCCATCTGACCTTGCATTTTTAGATAAAGACTGCAAACAGAGGTGGTTACGGAGGAAGACACATCTGTTCAGCACAGATCATACTTAACACAAGATGTTATCATTTCTCAAAGAACAGCATCAGGAAAAACAGTTTAGAAAAAACATGCTGTCAGAGGGACTCTCTGTCTAACTTTCCAAAAATTTAACTCTAGCTTAAATCAAAATACTCCACTTTTTGCAGAAGTAACTACTTGTATCAAGGGAAACCTCACAGAGGATCTTGCGAAGTTGAACCATGTAGAGACACCTCAAAAGCAGAGGGAGCGGGAAAAACAGCAATAAATGACTGAACTGTGCACAGACTGTGTGGTTCTTGGGCGTGGGCAACAAAACTAGCAGGTAGCAGCTTAAACCAAAGCTGGAGAGGGGAGAAGCAGAGCCCAGACAGAGGAGGGACCAGGAGCAGCAGGTGGAAGGGATGAAGGATGAGATTCTCTGCAGCTGGGAGATCCCAAGGAACTGGCAACAGGGGAAGGGAAAGGTACAAATGTGTTCAGTTTCTTTGAAGGTGTTGCTTCAATTCATAGAACGAATCTTGGAATGGTTTGGGTTAGAAGGGACTTTTAAAGCCCATCCAATTCCAACCCCCTGCCTTGGGCAGAGACACCTTCCACTGGATCAGGGGGCTCAAGGCCCCGTCCAGCCTGGCCTTGAACACCTCCAGGGATGGGGCATCCACGAGTTCCCTGGGCAACCTGTGCCAGGGCCTCACCACCCTCAGAGGAAAAGATTTCTCCCTAAGATCTCATCTCAGTCTCCCCTCTTTCAGCTTAAAACCATTCCCCCTCATCCTATCCCTCCACTCCCTGATAAAAACCCCTCCCCAGCTTTTGTGTCACTCCTTTCAGTACTGGAAGGCTGCTCTAAGGTCTCCCTGGAGCCTTCTCTTCTTGTCCTAGGTGAGTGTAACAAAGCATAGCCACACACTGTTAAATTTTGGATCCGTTAGAAGAAACTCTCCTCATGACAGAGATTTATGCTGACTGAAGCCAGGAGGACCCAGGGGCCCTGCATTGTCCACTACTGCCAACAGCATGGTTCCAGGGTGTTTGTTGTGTGCAGCACCACATGGATCACTTCTCTGATATCCCCACACGAAGGCTGTAAAGCACATCCAAATAGGTTCCCCCAGGACACCTTTCTGCTTGGGAAAGACACAGCGAGCTCTATCATGGCCATCACTCACTAGGCTATGGCGTGCATGGAGCAGATATCCATGGGGCAGCCCCGGCCCCAGCACATTAATTATTACTTAATTAATGACCTTTAAGCAAAGGCAGCAGTGCTGCTCTGGGTAATGGCTCTGCAGGTTCATCCAGCACAGCATTGCCAGTGGGTTGAGGGACGGGGTTGTCACACTCCGCTCTGCACTGGTGTGGCCCCACCTTGCAGTTTTGAGTGCTGCAGTGTGAAAAGGATCTAAAGCTACTGGAGAGCGTCCAGAATAGGGCACGAAGTTGGTGAAGGGTTTAGAGGGGCAAGTAGCTGAAGTCACTTGGTCTGTTCAGCCTGGAGGAGACTGAGAGGAGACCTCATCATGGTCTGAAGATTCCTCACAAGGGGAGGAGGAGGAGCAGACGCTGATCCCTCTGACCCAAGGAAATGACAGAAAGATGTGCCATGGGAGGTTAGGTTGGATATTTGGAAAATGTTCTTCATCCAGAGGGTGGTGGAGTACTGGAACAGCTCCCCAGGGAAGCAGTTACGGCACCAAGCCTGACAATATTCCAGAAGCAACAGGCAAAGCTCTCAGACATATGGTATGAACATGGGGGTTGTCCTGTGTAGGGATGGGCGTTGGACTTGGTGGTCCCTAGGGGTCCCTTCCCACTAAGGGCACCCTATGGCTCTGTGGTTGCTGGGGGCCCTCTGTGCAGGGACAGGATCTGGGCTAGATGATCCCTGTGAGTCCCTTCCCACTAAGGGCAACCCTGTAGCTCCATGGCTGCTGGGTCCCTTGTGCAGGGACAGCTGCTGCCCTCGATGATCCCTGCGTGTCGCTCCTCACCCAGGACACCCCATGGCTCTGTGATTCCATTGCGGTGCTCGGCCCCTCCCGCCTGGGGGCGCCCTAAACAGCAGCAGCAGGGGAGAAGGTAGCGGCGCGCCGCAACCAATGGAAGCGCGAGAGGGCTGCGCACCGCCCAATGGGAGCGCAGCGCGGCGGCGCCTCGGCCAATGGGGGCGCGGGGGCGGGCCGTGCAGCGGCGCGGCGCAGTGCGGGAGCAGCAGCCATGCCGGTGGACCTGGCGCAGTGGGGCGGCCCGCTCAGCCTCACCGAGGTGGAGCAGAAGCCCGCGCACCCGCTGCGGGTCAAGTACGGCTCTGTGGAGATAGACGAGCTGGGCAAGGTGCTCACGCCCACCCAGGTGTGTCACACGGCGGGCGGGGGGTGTGGGGTGGCGCAGAATGGTGGGGAGGCGGCTTTGTCAGGCCTGGCTCCTGCTGCAGAAGAAACCCCGGAGGCTGCGTGCAGGAATGGCCTTGGACCAGGAGTGATCAGAGGGCTGGAGCTCCTCTGCTGTGAGAACAGGCTGAGAGGGCTGGGGTTGTTCAACCTGGAGAAGAGAAGGCTCCGGGAGACCTCATAGTGGCCTTCCAGTACTGAAAGGGGCTCCAGGAAAGCTGGGGAAGGGCTTTTTACAAGGGCCCGGAGTGACGGGCCGAGGGGGAATAGTTTTAAACTGGAAGCGGGAGGATTTAGATTAGACATTAGGAAGAAATTCTTCATGATGAGGGTGGTGAGGTCCTGGCACAGGTTACCCAGGGAAGTCATGGCTGTCGCCTCCCTGAAGGTATCCAGGGCCAGGTTGGATTCGGCTTTGAGCAGCCTGATCCAGTGGGCTTTAAGGCTCTTTCCAACCCAAACCATGCTGTGATTCTGCGTTGTTGCAGCCCTCACGTGTTGTGACCGTGGGCAGCGCAGCTGGGTGGCACAAGCTGCGTGGTGTAGGCAGCAGGGTGGGCTACTCTTCCTAAGACTGTCGTCCCTGCAGGTCCAGCGTCGCCCTACCAGCATCGAGTGGGATGGCTGTGATCCCCAGAAGCTTTACACCCTGGTTCTCACGGACCCCGATGCTCCCAGTAGGAAGGACCCGAAGTTCAGGTAATGGGGGTGGACAGCTCCCTATAGTGCCTGAGGCAAATGGAGCATCTCTTTTAGTCTGAGCAGAGGCTTAGAAGGAGGTCTGGAATATGCTCTGCCTGAAGTGCAGCAGAGTCCATGACTTGGGATAGAAACAGTGCCCTTGCATCTCTCCTTGAGCCAGGGACAGCATGGGGAGGAGTGGCTGCTTTTGCCAAGGTTTGTTTGAAGCTTGGAGAAGCACAGCATTTGCTCGTCATTTTAATTTGCCACATGTGTGAGCTGGAATTAGGTCTGTCTGTGCTAGCAGGGGAGCTTTAAACCTGAGAGTAGCTCACCTTTCTCAAATCAGGCTTAGAAGCATGTTCAATATCCATTCTTAGCAGTCAGAGCCACAAGGCAAAAAGACAGAGCTCTGCTTTTTGCAGGAGGCAGAACCTGCTCTAGGACTGGTTTGGCAAACCAGGAATGGTGTCTGTTGGCTCCAGTTACGGAATTCCAGTTTCTCCTTATGGAAAAGGAGCAGCTTGGAGTAATGCAAGGTCTTGGATGGAGCTGTGATGCAGTTTGATTGTCTTTTGCCTTCTTTCAGGGAATGGCATCACTTCCTGGTGACGAACATGAAAGGCAACGATGTGGGGAGCGGGACCGTGCTGTCGGATTACGTTGGCTCTGGACCTCCCAAAGGAACAGGTTGGTCCCGGCTGCAGCACAGTGGTGCCGCATGGATCAGGTGGGGTGTGCAGGGGAGAGGGGGGCCTGCAGAAAGCTGGCTGCCCACTTGGTGTGTGCTGCGTGGGTAGGCAAGGGGCGTGCTGTGCTGTGGCAACGGCCCATGCTGGGCTTGTAGCCGTGGCCAGCAGGGATGTGTATCCCACCGGCCCTTCCTCTGGTCACGGGCTGTGTCGCTCTGCGTTGCCTGGCAGAGGCGGCACCAGCCCAGGTAGGAAGCGAGCTGTCAGGCATTCCTAGTGCATCTTCTCTGAGCTCCTTCAGCTCCAGCAGGTTTGCAATCTGGTCCTGGAGGATGCAGACATCTTTCCCTGTGCTCCTGGGGTCGCTCCAGAGCAAACCTTGACCCCGGGAATTGCAGGCGATGGCACCTGTGACGCTGTCTCCTCTCCAGGGCTGCACCGCTACGTGTGGCTGGTGTACGAGCAGCCGAAGCAGCTGAGCTGCAACGAGCCCATCCTCTCCAACCGCTCTGGTGACAAACGAGGGAAGTTCAAGGTGGCAGCTTTCCGCAGCAAGTACGAGCTGGGGGTGCCGGTGGCTGGCACTTGCTACCAGGCGGAGTGGGATGACTACGTGCCCAAGCTCTACGAGCAGCTCTCAGGGAAGTAGGGCGAGGGGGCCCTGGAGGAGCACTGTGCAGCACTGGGCTGCTCGGAGCATCGCGCTGTAGTGTTGAGTTGAAGCCAACTGCTCCCACGCTGACCACTGGAACCGTTACCCTGTCACTGTCCCTGTCCTGAGCCTGCATCCGTGTCCCAGAGTCGTGCTGTAGGCACGAGTGTTCGATGAGGTGTCCCCTCCGGGCTGACCTGCTCCAGGGAGACCAAAGCCTTTGCCAACTGGTGTCACTTCAGCGTCTCCGCTGCACTGAAAGGGAATTGTGCTGAGTGGTGTGGGTGTAGAACCACTGCTGGGGTGGTGCTGGCTGCGTGGCCTCCCCTTTCTGGGAGAGGGGAGGCAGTGGCAGGGATACTCACCCCTTTTTTTCCTTATTTTCACCCCCGAGTGCTGGCCAGTGCCTCCCGTTCCCTGCAATGAGCCACCGAAGTCGTGAAGGTGGAGCTGGGAGGAGGCAGGGAAGCTGGTGTCTTGCACTTCCTTCTGTTCTCTGCTGCTACTCAAAGCTGAGACCACTTTGTTTTGTTCCAGTTCTCTTGTGACCTGATGTTGATGTGCTGTTTGCTCACAGTGCGATTAAAAACTTCCCAAGGCGGATGGTGTGATTTTATTTCTGGGGAATGATGGGAATGCTCTTGGAGCAGCCTGGCCTCGTCCGGTTCCTTTCTTCCCATTGTGTGGATTGAGCTGTTGTGTTTGTCCAACAGGTGGCTGGTACCAGTTTGGATCTGCTCACGCTGCAGCTTGCCTTCCCAGTAAAAGGTTGAGGGAAATGAGATGCTGGCAGTAGGAATTTGGAGGGGACACTTCTTGTCCCAAAGTGTCTCTGAAGCTGCTGTCACTTGGCAGCAGGTTCACTTATTCCCTGGGAACCTCCCGTCACCATCTTGCTGTTCTTGCAGCTGGATGGGCTCCCTGTGCCCACAGGTGGGCCCTGCAGGGGCAGAGCTGACTGCTAAGGAGCCCTCCCACCCTCTCCTGCAGCCTCAGTGGGCCTGAGGCAGCCCAGGGCCTTTAGCCTGTGCTTGGCAGCTGATCTGTGTCCTGTGGGATCTCCCGGTGCTCCCTGATGGCTTCCTTCCCTCCACCCACAGCCAAATCCCATGTGAGAGGAACCCTGCCTGTACTCTGAAGTTGAGCTGCAGGGTCCCCGCTGTTCTCCCGATCCCCAACAACAGTTTTCCAACCCAGCCATTAAAACACAAAACCAGGATGTTTTTTTTTCCAGGAAAATGCTGCTGAAAGTCCAAGCTCCACCAGAGTAAAGGGAGGAGATTCACTCACCTTCACTGTGCTCAGCAAGGGCTGAGCTGCCTCGGGACTTCTCAGCCTGGAAAGAGAACATTAAAAAATGAGCCACAACCCATTAACCTAAAAACCTCCACTGTCAGGAGGGCCGGGGCTGGAAGGGAGCCCAAGGTTCCTCCAGCCCCAGGGCTGAGCGAACATCTCACATGGAGGGGAGGGTGGAGGGGGCAGCTCTTCCCACAATGAGACAGCGAGGCGGTGTGATGAACACTTTTATTTACAAATATAATTAAAAGCTCTGACAGTTATTCATGCTCTTCCTTGGAACCTGAAAAAATTTTTTTTGTTTTGTTGGGGTTTTTTGTTGTTTTTTTTTTAATTTCTTTTTTTTAAAGTGCATGCAAAAGAAGTAAAGCCTTGTTTTTTTATCTTTTTATTGTAAGAAAATACACAGTTTGAAAGTGTGAATAATGCAATATTCATGACCAAGATCATGGGGGTGGGGGTGGGCTTGGGGGGAGGAACAGAAATAAAAGAAACTTAAACCAAAACAAAAAAAAAAGGGGGGTGGAGCTGGGGATGATCCGACAGAGGGTGTTGGACTCCAAGTCTGGAACCGGAGAGTGGGCAGGGGGCGACGGGGAGAGGAGGGAAAGAAGTAAAAAAATCTTTTGATCAGAGAAACAGTTAAAATACAATATGAAAATAAGTAAAAGCTCTCCTTAAATTCCTTCTATACACAAAATACACGATTTGACGAAGCCCAATTTGTGCTACTGGGATCCCGTGGGCTCATTTAAGTGTATTCACATCCTCTGCGACAGCAGAAAATGATTATGATACAATCAAGAATTATGCCGAGGGCCGAGGCCGCGCCTCGCCCGGCACGGTTCTTCTAAAAATCACCGGCTCTGCGCCTGCCCCTCCCACCCCAAAAAAGTCATAATATGTCACCACTGATATGTACAGCACGATTAAGGTATTTTTTTTTCCTTTTTTTTCTGTAAAATGTATCAAATTTTTTTTTTTGATCTTTAATAAAATTTTTTTTTATTATTTAATTATTCCTGATGAATAAATACCAAAAAAATAAACAATAAAATAAAATTATGCAGCAGCTAGTTCAGGTAAGGCTGCGGATTGAGTCTCTCTCCCCCTGGGTTTGTAGCTATCGATTATTATTGTTATTTTTTTGCTTGTACTTTTCATCGATTGGTGGTAAAATGAGTGATTGCTCAAAAGCAACGTACATCCACTTGTGGTTTGGTTTTTTTGTTTGTTTTCTCCATTAAAATTGTCTCCAGAGTTTGTTTTCTTTTTTTTTTTTCCACTGAAACATTTTTAATCATCGCACAGAGACATCGATACTGTGACAAACTATGGAAAAGACCGCCAGGAGCTGTCCTGCACCGGGACTGACACAGGGGGAAAGGGGGCCCCTGATGGAGTAAGAATATACAGGCACTAGTCCGACACGATGTCAGTAAGAGAGACAGCAAGAGAGAGAGCACGCCCGGTCACATGGGGAATGTTGGGTCTGCAAGTTTTACCATTAACTCTGTTTGCTTTTTGTCTTGTTTTGTTTTAAATGGCAAAGGAATTGACTCTCATCTATAGTCCTCCTTGGGATACTCTAACGTGACCAAATTCCCAAAGCCCATCCGCAAGCTCTCCATGTCAAACGTTTCAATCTCTCGCTCCTGCCTTTCCAACAGGAACTTGATCCTCTCGCTGCGTTCCTTCTGGAGGGCGGCCAACTCCTCTTCGATCTGAAAGAAGCACCGTCAGCAGCCCCTTCGCAGGCGACCACCCCGGCTCTGGGCAGCTCCCACTGTGGAAGGAGGTGCCCCCCGCAGCCCACCCGCACCTACCTTCTGTTCCAGATGCGCCCTGCGCAGGGACACCCGTTGCTCCAGCTTCTGGAGTTCTCGTTCGTGCTGTGCTTCTGTCTGCATCTTTATTTTGCTCTGGTACGCGTTGAGCAGCTCCATCTCCTGCTGAAGTTGCAGTCTCAGGGCTTGGCATTCCGCTTCCTGGGCCTCATCCAGCCGTAGCTGTAAGACCATCGGGAAAACATCATTCAAACCTCCACCAGTAACTTCCCTGCTCCGACACCGGTGACGACACCGCTCTTCCCTCTCAAAGCCAGGGAGCCTCTGGTGATGGTGGCAGAATGGGAAAGTGGGAAGGGCTTCATAAACAGCTGCTTCTTGCTCACGCAGAGGCAGAGCCTCAGAGAAGATGAAGTTCTAAAACCCTGGCATGTGAGGGGCAGCAGGGAAAGTGATCCTTCCCCTGTACTCAGCGTTGGTGAGGCCACACCTTGAGTATTGTGTTCAGTTCTGGGCCACTCAGTTCAAGAAAGATATTGAGGTGCTGGAGAGTGTCCAGAGAAGAGCAACAAAACTGGTGAAGGGACTTGAGCACAAGTCCTGTGAAGAGAGGCTGAGGGAGCTGGGGTTGTTTAGCCTGGAGAAGAGGAGGCTCAGGGGTGACCTCATCGCTCTCTACAACTATCTGAAAGGAGGTTGTAGACAGGTGGGGGTCAGTCTCTTCTCCCAGGCAACCAGCAACAGAACAAGAGGGCACGAGCTTAGACTCTGCCAGGGAAGGTTTAGGCTGGATATCAGAAAAAAGTTCTTCACAGAGCAAGTAATCAGGCATTGGAATGGCCTGCCCAGAGAGGGGGTGGATTCACCATCCCTGGAGGTTTTTAAAATAAGACTGGATGTGGCACTTAGTGCCATGATCTAGTAATCATGATAGTGTTGGATTAAGGGTTGGACTTGATGATCTTGGAGGTCTCTTCCAACCCAGATAATTCTATGATTCTATGAAAGGATGTGTGACCTGCAGGTACAAGGGGGAAAATGCCATCCCATACATTTAAAAAGTTGTTATGACACAGCCTCTTATGAGAGGTGGCTGAGGGACCTGGGGTTATCTAGTCTGGAGAAGAGAAGGCTGAAGGGAGACCTCATTCTCCACAGCTCCCTGAAAGGAGGCTGGAGTGAGGTGGGTGCTGGGTTCTTCTCCCAAGTAACAAGTGATGGGACAAGAGGAAATACCTTCAAGTTGTGCCAGCAGAGGTTTAGGCTGGATATTAGGAAAAAATTGTTCTCCAAAAGAGTTGCTAAGCCCAGGCAGAGGCTGCCCAGGGAAGTGGTGGAGTCTCCATCCTTGGAGGGGTTCAAAAACCACCTGGCCGTGGCACTTTGTGACACAGTTCAGCAGGCACACAGGCGCTGGGCTGACGGTTGGACTTAGTCTTAGAGGTCTTTTCCAACCTTACTGATTCCGTCGCTCAGCAGCCAGTCTGAGGGCAGGATGGACACAGCGTGCTGCACAGCCTGACTGCAGCCCACCTCCACCCACCTCGCTCCAGGACCCCTGCCCGGGGACAGGAGGGTCTGAGGCTGCACCTACCGCTTGTGAGGCCATCATCTCGTTGATGCTCTGCTCATACTGCTCTGCCAGGATGGCGAGCTTCCGCGTCTGCTCGTCCTTCAGACTCTTCAAAATTGTCTTGTGCTCACTCTTTGGAGTTACTTCCAGCTGGTGATTCTTCAGTGCTTTGTACTGCTTAGTTTGCACTTTGCATGTGTCCTGGAACTGCTTTTTGATCTGCATTTCCATAGCCTGCCAAGGAAGGAACGATGTGAAGAGCACAGAGAGCTTTGGGAACGGAGATGTTAGAGTACATCCAAGCGGGCAAGTGATGAGAGACAACAACAGCTCCCCTGTGCTGCCTCCTGCCCCTGTGCCCATGGGCAGGGCAGGCTCCACACATACGGTGACGAATGAGCAGTGCCGACTGCAGGCCTGGGCCACGAACAGCTCCCACTGAGCCCTTCCCAGCCCAGAGCATCTCCATCTCCCACCCCTGCTTCCCGCAGCTCTCCCAGCCTGTCCCCTGCCACTTGCCTCCAAAAAAGCCTTTGCTTTTCAAGGCTTTCCTACCTCACCAAGGCCTCCTCAAGCTCCCTCCTCCACATAAAGCATGCGCTCCACACACACTGCAGACTGGGAACGAGCGAGGGTGTGACAGAGCCAATAAAAGCAAGATGCCTGTCTGGAAGAGGAACAGACATCTCCCACCACAGGCATCTCAGAGGTTCATCTCACGTTCCCTCTCTGCTGGCTTTGATAGCAAGGGAGCATCACCCAACCCCTTTCCATATCAGGGTTTATAGGCTGGCACCAGCAGGGCCCGACGAAAGCGCAGCTCCTCAGAAGCAAGGTCTGCAACACTTCGCTGAGGACTCCTATTCCCACCCAACAGCCTCAGGCAGCACAGCACGAGCTCTGCGCTGTGACAGCCACAGCCTGCTGGTGCCAGAGCAGCCCTGAGCAAAGGACAGGGGTGCAAGGGAGAGCACGCGGTGCTGGGGGAGATGCTGCACGCAGGAGGCAGGGCAGGGGTTGGAAGAGGAGGAAGGAAAGCGTCCGGCACCTTCAAGTTCTTTGGTTGCTGCCGGAGCTCCATGAAATGCTTCCTGTGCAGCTCCCGCTCTCGCCGCTTGTTGTATTCCAGCTGGTTCTCGAGCTCAGTCTGGTGCTGCAGCCGGATCAGGTCCATCCGCAGCTTCTGCAGCGTGTGCAGCTGCCGGTACTCCAGCTCGCGCGTCGACTCGTCGTGCCGGATCAGCATGGCGTGCTCCATCTCCTTCTGGGTCCGCTTCTTGTTCAACTCCTGCACCAGAGCACAGCGGGGCACAAGACAAAAGCTGAGGGGGGATTCCCTTTGCCCCGAGATGCAGAGTTTGTGAGGTCGGGTGTCCCGGTCTCTCCTCTAGACGATTCGAGGACTTCCCCGTGCCCCGGGGAAACACAGAGCCAGGAGCACGATGGGAATGCTAACAGAGCAGCCACACGGCATCCTTCCATCCCCACTGTAAACTGCTCCTCTGGAGCTCCTGGATCACCCAGGGAGTCTCCAGCAGGTGGCACTGGGACCACACGCCAGCCCTCTGCGACTGCTGGGAATCCCACAGGTTTTAAGGAACACATCCCGGGGTCTGCCAGCACCGGGGGCTCCTCTCTGTCTGTTTTAAATTACCCTGCGCCCCTGCTGGACCCCGGGAGAGAGGCTTCTCGCACATCACCGACACTGGAACAGCCAAAGTGGAGGGGAACAGCTCTGACACCTCACAGCAGGAGGAAAAAGAACTCTGTCTTCCACTGTGAGCAGAGGGGTTTGGCCCCAGGTGCAGCACCTTTTGTAAAATGAGGACACAGCCCACACTGCACAGGGCTTTGCTACCTGCAGGTAAGAGCTCCTGCACACGGTGTCCTGCAGTCTAGGAAAACCATCACTGAGCTACAAACCAAGGAAGAAGATGATACCGGATTCTCTCCCTGATCACTGCCAACATTTCTGTCTCAAATCAGCAACAACCTGTGGAGCACAGAGCGGAATCCGGCTCGGTGAAGCAGTCATTAGAGCTCTACCCCTTGCTGATTTTGGTGCCCTGCACAGATGTTCTGCTGACACATCTCATTTCAGCTCTCAGGTTTACAACCTGAGCTCTCTGCTTCGGGCTGGACTAAGAGAGGCACAGCAGGGCTGCTCACACTACACACACCCCGCGCCCAGCACAGGGAGGGCCCCATTTGGCTCAGTCTAAGGAGCTTCTGCAGGAGAAGCAAAAAAAAAAGAATCTAATTATTCTGAGTTGTTGCTTGAGTGTTGTAATTCTCAGCATCTGGATACAGGCACTTCAGCCCCTCTGGCTGTTACAGCTGTGAGGGGTTTAAGCTAGGAGCATGGGGAGGGAAACAGGACCAGGTCTTGTCTCTGCATCCTTGGCCATAAGGATGTTACGTACATTTGCATAAATGCAAACTTGCACCTTGACAGCCAAGATCAAAAATGAGATCTCCTGGTGGGCTGAATCGTCTCCCACTTGCCCAGAGGCAGGACAGCACAGTAAGCAATGCACTCTGCTTCTCATAAACACTTCCACTGGTACAAAAAGAACCTCTCTGGTTACTTAGAACACCAAGAAAAACATTCTTGAAGTGTTATTTCCTTCAGCTGTCTGATCCAGGGAATCCGAGCTCCTTAGCAGGGACCTTGTTTTCAGGAAATAAACACTTAGGTCATTCTGAAAATTAGGTCTCTTAAGAGCTTAAATGTTTCCTGGTTAAAATGCCCTGCTAAGGTAAGTGCATCCTGTTCTCATCCCTGACAGAGCTTTTGTGCTGTGAGAAGGGTGCCCAGATATGGTTTGTCAGTCATTCATCTTCAGGGTGTCTGAGCTGAGAGGGCTGGGTGTGATGTGCAAAAGCAGCTGAGCAGCCCCAGGTGCATCTGAAGCAGAGGGCAGCAGAGCTCTGACCAGGTAAAATACAGGGCAATCTTAAGTATGACTAAACCCAGGTGTTAGCAGGCTAAATACATGATTATTAGAGATTTTTGACTGCTTGCTCACTCTCAGCTTTTACTAAAACACCTCATCTAACAGTCTTTCTCCAA
This sequence comes from Dromococcyx pavoninus, assembly GCA_033558185.1. NCBI lineage: Eukaryota > Metazoa > Chordata > Aves > Cuculiformes > Neomorphidae > Dromococcyx > Dromococcyx pavoninus. The sequence goes on along the minus strand of JAUMJL010000506.1, from coordinate 510,494 downwards.
AAATAACACTCAAGAAGAATTCAGACACTATGGTGATAGCCATAGAAAACAATCTACAAGTGGTAATTCTCTCTCCAAAGTGGTATTTGCCTACAGGCAGCCTGTAAGGCAAGGGTTAATAACTCAGGAGGAAAAGCAAGGTGCTGAATTTAGTGCATTCTGTGCACTAATTTGAGCAGAGTCCAATGGAACAGCAACATCTCATTATTTGAAGACAACCAGAACGCAGGCACAGGACAGGACTGCATTTTTGGTATTTCTTACATTTGTAGCATTTCATTTTGCAACCTTAACATCATTCTTTTAAGGTCATTACTGGTTTATTACACATATTTCAACTGCATGAGGGTTCTTCACCCAGCGAGCAGAACTCCTCGCGTGATGCTTTCAGCCGTCCCATCCTCTCCCACCGGCGGCCCTGGCACTCGCCATGGCACAAACTGCCCTGTGCTGTGCAGAACCCCCACAGGATCCCCCAAAATCGAACGCCCAGGAGCTCTGATGAAGCATCTGACCCAGAGAGGGTGGCCCACACGATGCTTCTGTCAAGTCAACTATTCCACCCCTCTTCATTTAACAAAAGCAGCCACATCTGTGTGGAAAACTATTTCCCAAAAGACACTTCCTACATTTTTCTCAGTTCTGTTTAGCAACTGGAAACACGAAGATCTAACGTCAATCAGTCAAACTGGTTTACAGACACGAAGCTAAAACCAATAAAGAACTGCTTGGGAAAGGAAGTGGAGAGTGCCATACTTCCCGAATGTTCTGCTGCTCCAACTCGTGCCTCTTGATCATCGTTCTTCTCTTGAAGAAACGGCAGTTTTTGTCGTAGTAGAGTCTCTGCTGGCTGAGAAGATGGGCCTCCTCTTCAGCCTGTGTGTGCTGCAGGTTCTCTTTGTGTTTGGATATCCGCTCTTGCTTCTCTTTCTTCGGCGTGCTGTGGTCCTCGTTCATTTCCTGCATGCAGACAGGGTCAAAGCCAAGACGTCCCTTAGGATCACAGTGACAAGGACTTGGAGGACCTTCAGTCCCCGGGCTACTCCTCTGCCATTCCATTCATGGAAGGACACCAAAATCCTGACTATGCCCCAGGTACCAGCAGAACCAGGCTCACCACCGGGCCATGCCAAGCCCTACACTTGTACCGTGACCCACCAAGAGGAGCAGGAAGTGGCCATTAAACACAAACATCTCGGGGGAGGCTCTGGCTGTCCAGCAAAGGGACTGGACCAACCCCCCCCCAGCTCCCTCCCCAGCTCCTGTTTTACAAAGGAATCTGGCTTGGGCTTCAGTTCTACTCAACAGGACTCATGCTTGGTTCTCTACCAAACCAGACACCTTACAGGGCTCCTCACTATTCTTCTCCCAAGTAACAGGTGATAGGATGAGTGGAAATGGCCCCAAGTCGCACCAGGGCAGCTTCAGATTAGACACCAGGAAAAATTTCTTCACTGAAAGGGTTCTCAGGCCGTGGCAAAGGCTGCCCAGGGAGGTGGTGGAGTCCCCATTCCTGGAGAGGTTTAAAGAATGGGTGGATGAGGTGCTCAGGGATCTGGTTTAATAGAGAACAGGTACAGCTGGACTCAATGGTCTCAAAGGTCTTTTCCCAACAAACGATTCCATGATTTCTTCCCCTCTGTGTTCTTAACAGCGAATGGCTCTGCCCTGTGGTGGGGACACTGTAACGCCCTGGGAGAGAGAAGCTATGTACTGAGCTACTTCTTTTTCAAATTCATACGAGCAATCACAGGGCTTTTAGTCAAGGGACACCTAAAGGGCTGCTCCGATGGCTTACAGCTTAAGCAAAACAGACACAGATGAGGAAAAATGGGAAGAATTCTTCTCTGTGAAGTCCCATTTTTTCTCATCACCCTTGGTTTCAAAGATTCTGCTCTACAGCCAATTGTGAAGGCGCCTCTAGCACCCTTACAGATTATTCTAGAAATGCTGCCAGATGTTCCCAGTTCCGGAAAGTTCACTTGCTGAGAATCTAAACCAGCTTCCAAGCATGACAGTACAGCCCTTAAAACCCTGGGCTGGCCCCACTTTATCAAAACTGAAGTCTGATTCATGCTCATTCCACACCCCTTCAGCCCTGAAAATGATGGTTTCTTGCCTCTTTAATCTTTTCCTTGCAAAGCTTGTATTGTTTCTTCTGACTTTCTAAAAAGGTCGCCAGGTCTTTCTTTTGCTGAGCCAAAATCTGTTGCTGGAATTTCTTTTCATCTGCTGCAGCCGCCTTTGCCTGCAAGGCAGAGAGAGAGGAAAAACCAAAACCAAAGGGTGAGGGAGCAGGTATTGAATCCAGCACAAATCAGTCTCCTGTTGGGCAGGTTTTGGTCTGTTGTTCTCCCATCACTGTGCAAGACAAAGCCACGAGTGCCCAGCCAAATGAAACAAACCCCCCCATCACTGCCTACATATGTTTAGGAGTCTCCTCATGCTTCTTCCTCTCCACCAAACCCCACCAGGTTATCGTGTGGATGAACAGGTTGACTTTTAAACAGACTGAGTAGCAGCAGCAAGTGTCACCATTCCCTCAGCCCCTGCCAAGTCTCAACAGTGTGTCAGCCTCTTTCAGCCAGCTCTCAGTACTACAGTGCTGCTGGGGGCCAGGGGGGTGCCCATCATCCAGAAGGGGAATTAATTAATTCAGCACAATTAATTAATTAATCAAACTTTTTTTCTTTTTTAAAGCAGTACTTCCTCAGCCTTCTCCTAGAGATCTTGCCTACAGGAAAGCTCGAGGGGTGGTTCATGGTCAGGGAGTGCAGGGAGAGGATGAAAGGTAACGATTTTAAGATGAGAGAGGGGAGACTGAGATGAGACCTCAGGGAGAAATGTTTTCCTGTGAAGGTGGGAGGCCCTGGCACAGGTTGTCCAGAGGAGTTGTGGCTGCCCCATCCCTGGAGGTGTTCAAAGCCAGGCTGGATGTGGCTTTGAGTCCCCTGATCCAGTGGGAGGTGTCCCTGCCCATGGCAGGGGGGTGGAAATGGCTGGGCTTTGAGGTCCCTTCCAACCCAAACCATTCCATGATTCTGTGCTCTGGTACACCTCTCCCTCCAATCTTCCCACACAGCTCGGGAGCTACAACTCTACTCACCTCCTTCTCCATCACAGCTACTTGCTTCTTGGCCAGCTTCTCCAGCTCAATGGACGAGTTGTTGGCATGTGTCTCCACCTCCTTCTGCAGCTTGAGGCGGTGCTCGTCCATCTCGGCCTTCAACTTGTTTTCCAGGGCGATCAGCTGCTTCTGGTGCTGGCGCCGCATCCGCTTATATCCTGACATCTGTTCCCGCAACTCGTTCTCCTGCTCATGCTCATGGATCTGTCTTGTAACCTGATGTCAGGAAAAGGGGAAGAAGTGCTAGAAGGCCTTCTGCACAGGCAAGGTGGCTCCATGCCAGCTGCTTACCTGTAAACCAGACCCTGCTTTGCTGTACTCCTTGAAAGCAGCTTTCAGGCAATGCTGTTCCAGGTTTCAGAGGGTGCTGCTGTTTAACATCACCCACCAGGCCCATAAGGTTTCTCTCCCCCAATCTTTAATGACAATTTATGTGTGTTTTCAGTAACACAGCAGAAAAATGTCATGTTAGGAATAAAGGAAACAGCAGGTTACTAAACACTCCAGGAAACACTGGAGGAGATCTGGAAACGAAGGCAGATGACAGACAACCTTCTCCAGCCATAGGACTCCAAACCCGAGGGTGACAAGGACTCAGAATATTGCATCCATTTTAAGAACTCCCCAACTCACCCATTCTTTCCTTCCTCCTCAAGTCACTATGGTTCCAATTCAGTCCTTCAGTATCTATTTTCCTGCACCAAGTAGTCTCCTTCAAAATTTCTTCTTCATTTTCAAGAGGATGGCAGACTGAGCTCATTCGCTACCGGAACTGAAAGTTTTCTAACAAGGGAACACTGTTCTGGAACTGTGTGCTCTTAACAAGATTGATCAGATGGTCTAAACAGATTTTAAACCCTGCTCAGCTGAAACACGCTCACAAGTTCCACATTTATTTTCATGCCTAAGTGCATCCATGTGAAAGGAGGAAAAAACTCCAGTAAGGTGTGCCAAAAATTTTCAGAAGAAACTGCAAATGGTAACACTTCCATTGCAAAAGAAAAGGGTCCAAGAGGGATTTTTTTTTTAAATACAGCCCCAGAAATGTCACATAAAGATCTGCTGACATTTTCTATGATAGTGCTGAGAGCCAAAAGCTGAAGCCCTTAGTACATGTGTGGAGCTGCAGTCCTTGACTCTGTACGAGGGGACCTCTCTCCCTTTCACACCCAACAAGTGTGAAGCAAAGTGCTTCCTGAAGCTTTATGGACCAACAGTCAGCAAGAGCCCAGCCTTCCTGATAAACTTCTCCATAGCAGCCAAGAGCTGGCACCCAGCACAGCACTGCTGTCATCCAAAGGCTATTGTTCAGAGATCTTCCAAGTCAGTTCAGCCGTAGGATGGGAAGCACCTACAGACCCAAGAAGGCTCGATTTCAGCAGAAGATGAGAAGCTGATTTTCTGAGCAGTAAAGCAAAGCCCACTTGCTGGCAGCCTTGTGCTTCAGCACTGACAGGCAGCAGGGATCAAGTACGAGCTCCAAAATCAACATGCAAGTTGAACACCACAACTGATGTATCACCCAAGGCAAAGAGCAGGATGTCTCAGCTTGAGTGACTACCAACTCTTGGGAGGGCTGTGAAGAGGAGGCTAGGGAGAGTCTTCCAAAGCCATCACCTTGAAATACACAAAATCCTTCCAAAGCCATCATCTTGAAATAGTTACCAACCCAAAGTCCTCAAAGAGAAATAACACACCAAGGATGAAGGTACTGAAGCCTCATTTTCACCCCCATCCCTTCCAAAGACAACCCCAGAGAGAAAACTAAACATCTAATTGCAAAGAAGACAAAGAACCAGCCTGACTGCAGTGCTGTGTCAGACTCCATTACCAGGAGGTGATGATGGTGGGTTCACCACATCAGTGAGGTCAAACATCAAGCACGAGGTACGAGATGATGCACACATCACATCCTCCTTGTACAAGGAATTTTGGAATGTTATTTTGACATTGACTGGATTAAACACCTACTTGCACCTCAGCAACTGGTGTAACAGAGCAGCCTTCAAATGAGATTAGATAATGAGCACACTCCTGCTAGAGACCTAATTTATCACCATAATCTCCAGCTGAGACCAACACTCTTCAGAACCTTGGCTTCAAAAACAAGGTCTCCAAATGGTGATCTTGGAGCATGGACAAAACTGGAAGAAATTACTGAATACCAGAGAAGCAGCACTTTGGGATAAGCACGTCAACACATGAATGAATGAATGATTAGTTTTAAAAATGAAGCCCTTAATGAGTGAAGAGTTTGAGAAACCATTTCAAACACAGAATTTGGAAAAGTTGCAGTAATCACCTTTCTGGTGTTTCTTCGACCAAGGCACTTGATGGGAAAGAAGCTGACAAACGAATTGATCATTGCAAAATTTGTTCTCCACATCCCTGAAGGTGTTCAAGGCCAGGCTGAATGAGGCTTTGAGCACCATGATCCAGTGGGAGGTATCCCTGCCCATGGCAGGGGGGTGGAACAGGGTAATCTTTAAGGTCCCTTCCAACCCAAACCATTCAGTGATTCTGTAACAACCAGAAAAAGTCAGGATCCTCTAAAGCAGAAAACTGCAGTTCCCTGAAGCTCTACCTGCAGCATGCAATGCTCAACCAGGTCATCAGAAGAACCATAAAACCTGTATAAAACAGAGCAGCTTTTATTAAGGTATGACATTTTCTCAGTGTCTTATCTCGCTGTGTCTTTGGCACACACAGAACTGAGAAGAGAGATGCTTTTTCCAACCTACTCCCACAGGCAGTTCACTTGCCATAAAAATCCAAAGTTCCTCTCTTTCACCCCTCCAAGATTTTTGCTTTATGTAAGGAAGTTGGGCTCACAGCTTCTCCTCCCAACAGGCAGCTCTTTAAGAGTTCCTTTTTGTACACTGTTTAACCAAGACACTGAACACTCTGCTAAATGACAGTCATTCTCACCCCTCGATAACTAAATGAAACACTGAGCTCCTCTTGCTGGACAAGGCCGAGCTCAGACACCACCAGCAGCCTCTCACTGCAAGGGAAGAAGTTTGAGATGAGAAAGAACAAGTTCAGTATATTTAGAGTAACAATCTATAAAGGCAGCAGCCAGATGAGTCCATTAGGAGAAACTCAACCACCTGGAATAAAATGTCCTTGCTCCAGCAGAAGAGTCGTGTAAAGCCCAGCCATCACATCAATGGACCTGGCTTTGGAGTCAGATGGCCCTGGTGTCATCCCAGGGGCCACATCCAGACAGGCCTGCTCACACGTACCTGGATGTGTGGGTTTGCAGACCCAGATGAAATCACATAATTCTCTTGCTGGCACTTGGATTTCAAAGAGAATGCCAAGGCCTTCAATAGAGCCCACACTATCTGATCGTTCAATAAAGTTAACTACTTGATCATTTCCCTTGTAAAAGCAGCTATGGAGGAAATGCAAGAGGTGGTGGGGAGTTAAGGGGTCAAGCACGAAAGACATCCAGAAACCCAGACTGATGCATCTCTGCACTTATTTAAAAACACCTTTCACTGGGAAACGTTGGTAAGTGTAGTCTTACGAACTCTTCCTTTTAAACACAGCTTTCTGAGCTTCAAGGCTTAGATTTCTAGTTGTAACTTTTAATTTATGGATCATTGATAGTCTGCAAAATAACATGGAGATGTAGTTGGTACCCGATCTCCACTGTGACACCAGAAATAGGCAGCGTTGTTTTCCACCAGTGTCCCAAGTGATGGTTACTGTTGCCACAAGACTGTCATGAAGAAAGAAAAAGGGCAAGGAGGAGGTTGGTCTGCACAGTGACCAAAGAGAAAGGCAGTCCAGGAGAGAGTGACTATTAACATTGTTGCCTGAATTATGACCAAAGGTAAGTACCTTCAGCTTTTCTAACCACATCTGCTCACTTCTTTCATTAGCTTTTTTTAACCTGAGTGATATCAAAGCTTCACTGAAAGACTAGAAAGTTGTATTCATAACCTGTTTCTTTGTGTTAGCCCATTGCACTATTTTATCTAGAAGCCTGTCCATGAGATGCTTTTGCAGTGCAACAGAGCAGGGGGATCACACTTAAAATCCTTGGGACATCTGGAGTGTAGAGCTGTCTGACGTAGTTCTCCTGTCCTGTGACCTCTGGGCTCACTGAAACCACTTGAGCTTGTCTGTGGAAAGAGATCCAACTTTCAAGTGGAGAGAATCCTTTCAGAAATGCCAGTCTTTGCTCCATCTGCAATATCCTGATGCAGAGGTGAATGACAAGGGTTTGAGGGCACAAGACCTTGGACTCCCCTCGCCGAAAGAGCTGTGAACCAACGTGTGGAGCCCAGACTTGGTGCTTTTCCTCTATAACGCTGCCCTCCCTCATGCTGAGGGGTGGTGGTCAGCAAATCCCACAAGTAGAAGTTTTTACACCTAAATATCAGCCCACGTTACTGAATTTTGGGTCAGAACTCCCTTTCTGTGATTCTCTGCAATAGAGACCACCTGATGCTCTCAACTGTATGACCCTTCTGTGCCCAGCACATGCACCCACCTGCTGAGAAACCAACTGCTGGTCAACAGTAGTGATGCTGGGAGCCATCAAAGTGGGCTGGTTTGCTCAGTTTTTAACACTGTGGGATCCTGAGCACCCATTCATATAGGATTAATTTTTTCAAGATGCCATTGAAAGAGAAAATTAACACAGAGAGATGAACAAAGTTTGAATTCCTGGTTTTCCACCATAAATTTCAGACACGTTTAGGTCATTTTCCCCGTATCAGCTACGTGGCTGACCTTGTCCCCCCCCCCAGATGTTGAAGCAGTGGACAAGGGGGCAGTTTCCCCATGGCCAGAGGAGCAGCAGCGTTCAGCCCCGCTGTCATCATCCACCACCGAGCAGTGACCCAATGCACAGTGCTAAAAAAGTGTGTCACCAGCCCTGCTGGCACTTCAAACCCCAGCACGGACACTGGGGCTCCTCATGTTCTGTGGAACAGGTTGCAACTGGGTAGCCTTTTTTTCCCCCCCCCTTAGATTCACATTTTGGAACATGAAGAGGTAGAAGTGAAAGCTTATTAAAGAGAGAGCCCATCACACGATTAACTGAACTGAAATGAAGTATTTCTGGTGGAAGCACATGGAAACTTCTTCCCCACCACATAACCTCAGCACCTAAGGACATGGTAACACCTCCTGTTGCAGGGTGGTGTGTTGGGAACTTCCCTTGGTACTGGGAAGCGGGTATGGGGTGGGACAACAAAGCTTTTGTGTGACACATAGCACCATGTGCTTTTCCAAAGCCTGCTGGCTAACAGTGAGCTAACTGGTGGGACTTTCTTCTCCTCCAGGAGACACCGTGCTGTGCATGTGCTGCTCACCCTAAGCCCTGCCAGCGCGAGCCCAGCCACGCTCCACAGAATAGTTCCCCAAAAAGCTTACAGCATCTTCCCCACCCAGTATTAATTTCATCTTTATCATCATTTGGTCACTGAAGCAGTGAGATTTAGCAAATGCAAGCGACTAAGGAATTAAGGTAGACACAGTCCCAGCCCCACAAGAGACTGCCATGGGATTTAGGAGTGACCTTGGGACATAAGCTGTCTTTCTCAGAGCTTAGAGGAGTGAGAAGACCTCACAGTCCATCCCTTCACACCAACATCTTTCACCAGCTCCCAAGGGGGCCTTGCCATGTAACACCATCAGGCCACCCAAGTAGCCCAGGGATGACATAGTCAATGAAGATTGGAGTTATGGACTCTGCTGCTGAAGGCAGGACAGAAGAGGCAGCAGCTTTCCATAGAGAGTAAAAGAATACGAATACATTCAACACACCTATCTCTTTATCAATCAAATTGTATGTGAGTTTGGAGTATGACAGCGAAATCATTCACCATTTCTTCCCTCCAGCCAACCTAAACAGACCCCACTTTAATTTGCTGAGGGCAGGTGACAGTGTGGGTGCTCTACTGGGCGCGTGCACGTGTGTGCACACAGAAAAAAGAGAATTCACAAGGTGGAGGGTCTCCAGGAGACCAGAGACCCTGCCCGTGCCAGGTGTGCTGCAGGAAGTCCTCTAAGGCACGCATTTCTAGGTCACTCCTTACACTCGGGGGAAGGAGGGAGGGAAGGGGGAGCAGGGGGCACCGGTCTGGGGAGCACTCAGGGTACTGCCACCCAGGAGTACACCTGCAAAAGATGGAACTGGGATGCCAGCCCCCGAAGCATCTGCCCAGAAGTCGGAATGCCACAGCATTTAGATTTCAACAGCAGCGGCAGCAGCAACCACACAGAAAAATTCTGGCTCCTGGCACTGCTGCTGCTTTTTCCCTCCACTCACAACCTTCAGCTGTGGTCACACAGGCACACGCTCTGTCTTGTGTGTGTAGAAATGGGAAGCGATTTAGGGGGGATCAAGAAATGGTGGTACAGAAGGAAAAAAAAAAAACACCCCACCGTTCAGGCAGGGTAAAACAAGCAGGGGAGGGCTCACTGGTGTAATTTTGGGGCTGGTCTAGGATGATGTCATAGCACTGAGCAAGTGCCATGGCCAAACTGTGGGTACTCCTAATGCTCCCCGTTCATCTGACCTCTAATACCATCAGGTCGAAATATGGAAGATTACATTTATTTTAGGTTTAAAAAGCCATTTTTGACTCTTTTCCCTCAGGAACGTTGCTAGGGACTGCAGGCTGTGCGGCTGCAAGGTGGGGGAGGCGGCACACAACTAACTCTTCCGGCACACACCCCTTTCCCTACTACAAAGGCATCCACAGCAATCACATTTGCAATAGTACAAATCTTGATGGATCCATCCCATCCCCCTCCTCTTTGTAAGCCCTCTCCGTTATCGCAACCCAGCAATCCTTCCCAGGGTTCAAGCTGAAAAATGCAGTCACGGTACAGTTGCTCGAAATAAATGAATGAATGAAAAAAAAAAAAAAACCAAAACCAGCCAGCAGCTCAGCCAGGAAGCAGCAATCTCATTGTTTCAAACCCCATCTGCATCTCCATAGCATTTAGGCATATTTCACACCAGCACATATACACACTTTATGCACATGCAAATAAACATATTAATAAGGTTGGGAAAAAAAAAGGAGGGGGAATAAAACCATCTGAGATTATATTAACTTCACCCAGGAAGGTGGCTGATCTCACACATGCTGGAAATACACATAGAAATTCAATATATTCAGCATTTTACATCCCTCACACACGGAACAAAAATAGCTTTCAGTGAAATATCTCGTTGCTATGCCAACAACAACAACACAAAATTAATTAGCGGGGGGGGGGGTGTAAAAATAATTGCTGACCCCTTTTGCAGAGGGAGAGGGGGAGAGGGGAGGTGGGGTTGGGGTGGCTGCTTACCAAAGATGCTGATTTGATTGTGGCAAAGCGCTCTCGGTTCCGGTAGTGGAGGGCCTGATTCTGCACTGACTGGGTAGGCCGCACCTCAGGCCTGCGATCCCTGTGGCCCACCTCATCCCTTATAAATACATGATCCTGCAGAAATGGATAAAAACAAGGAGAAAGTCCGGCTGTGCTCTTCCCGCGGCGGCTGCCTCTCTCTCACCCCTCTGTCTGCACAAGCGCCGCTGTTGGAGAGGCATAGTTCAGCTCTCTGCTAGCCCCGGCAGCTCCCACCGTACAAAATGAATAAGCAACACATTGCAGGCTGGGGTTCGGCGTGTCAGCTGATCGCTAGCGGGATGCCTTCTCAATCCCTGGCTCTGGGATTTTGTTGGTTGGTTGGTTGTTTTTTTTTTTTTTTAAGCCTCCAGTATTACATATGTGCGAAAAAAAAAGAGACCGGAAAGCATAAAGCGATGCAGAGCGATCGGACTCCTCGGAAAGGTCGGGTTCAAGCACTGCAAGCGAGCAATCCCATTAAAAACAGGATTTCCATGGCTAGCAAAGAAGATGCTGTTCCATTTTAACACAAGAGCAACATTTTGCCTCATTCCCTTTGCCGAGTGCTTCGTCCTCGATAGGGTTTCTTTGTCCCTTGTTTGCTATCTGCCGTGGAGGACGAGCATCCTGCCTAAAACCACGGCAGGCTGGAGAGCATCAGGAAAGCCTCCGTGACCACTCAGGGATCCTGCTTTCCAGTCATGATCCTGCACAGTTCTAGCACTTTCTCTCCACAGCCCACAAAGGATTTTTTTTTTTTTCCCTTTTAAAGCAACAGCTCCCAGGTTTCAGCACCAACGGCTCCCGGTGCAGCCTCCCTCTCGCTGGCTGGCAAGGCTTCGCGAGGAGCGGCTGTGCATCTGCAGAACGGCGCGTGCAAGGCTCGCAACGGAACCAAGCTCTCGTCGAGCATATAGAGGGGAGAGACCCTAATCAGGAGGGCTGGGAATAAACATCACCACAATCTTGCTAATTGGCACGGTGACTGCCCAAAGCCAGCGCACCCAGAGCCACCCTTGGACACCAGGCGCGTCCCACTGCCTCCCACCACAGCCTGGGTGATGGCAGGAGCACTGGCACATCTACCACAGTTTCCCGACTCCCATCCTCAAGTTCCAGCTCCTAAAAAACTCGAAGGAAAACTGAGATTCTTCCTGAATTACATCAAGTTGCCAGCTGTCAGGGGTGCAAAACAAAGGCTGCAAGTGCCTATGCACAGAAGCAAAGAGAAGATGCCACGCCTTGCAGAGAACGGCTGCCTCTGTGTTCCAGGTGTCTGCAGGCGAGCACGGCCACCGCATCACGCCAGAGCAGATACCAGTAAGGTCAGAAAGCCCTGTGGTGAGAGACCAGCTGATATAGAGTAGCATCTCCACCATACACAGTCCTTCCAGTGCTTCTTTCCCACTCCACAGACACTTGTTTCCCCTCTGCTGTCCTCAGTTTGTAGCCAATTCTAGTCTGGACCCGCACACAACCAGCTCCTTTCAATATGACTCTGTAGACAATTTCAAGCAAAAGCCAAACTGGTGTGGAAATGCTGATATCAAGAGCCAAATGACACGTTGACTTTAAGTGCTTTAAACCCAGTACATCTTCTCAGATCCTTTGTTTTGAGCGTTTACACTCCAAACTCACCTTTCACTTGCCTTTGCGTGGAGAGAGCCCAATGGCCAAGGCCACCACAGAGCCAAGCGTGCACGGGCTCCTCCGTCCCCACCAAAGGGTGACAGAACAAGCTAAAAGAGTTAAAAAGGACAGTCCTCCATAGAAGCACTACAGACTGTAATAAAAAGTTGCCATTCCATTTTATATTGGCTATCCTTACTCTAGGCTCTCTCTTAGCAAGCGTTACAGAGAGCAATGACTGGCCATTGTGAGGGCAGTGAATGTGCCCCTGCACAATCGAGGCCGCACCTCGAATCCTGTGTTCAGTTTTGGGCCCCTCACTACAAGAAAGACATTGAGGAGCTGGAACGTGTCCAGAGAAGGGAACGGAGCTGGGGAAGGGGCTGGAGAACAAGTCCTGTGAGGAGGCTGAGGGGAGACCTCACCACTGCCTACAACCACCTGAAAGGAGGTTGTGGTGAGATGAGTGTTGGTCTCTTCCCCCAGGTGACAAGGTGAGAGGAAATGGCCCCAAGTTGTGCCAGGCCAGGTTCAGACTAGACATTAGGAAAAACTGCTTCACTGAAAGGGTGGTCAGGCACTGGCACAGCTGCCCAGGGAGGTGGGTGAGTCACCATCCCTGGAGGGGTTTAAAAGACAGGCAGATGAGTTTCTCAGGGATCTGGTTTAGTAGTGGACAGGTCCAGTTGGACTCGATGGTCTCAAAGGTCTTTTTCAACCAGGTGATTCTATGATTCTATAATTGGGCTGATCCTTTATCTTCAACCTGTGCATGTCTGAGCAAACGGCAGGGCTCTCGCACGCCTTCCTGAGAAAGGTCTGTCTTTGGCTCTACAACAGTCAGACCAAAAATGTCTTGATCAAACATTTAAAGTTTAACAGTACCGCTCAGTGTAACCTGACTTGTGGCTTCACTGGGAGGATATCAACCTCTGCAGCACTCTGGCCTACCCAGTCGGTGGAAGAAGGACTCTGAACTATCATCAGGGATACCCCAGACAGTCCCAAGCACACAGGCTGGCTCCTGACAGCACCTTTCAGTTTGGTATTTCCATTGCTGTGCTTTGGAGCCTTCCGGCACAACGGCTGCCAAGCCAGGCAAGGGGCAGTGCTAGAAGCAACACTGAACTTGGCCTCTCACTCTCCAACAAGCTGCTCTGCAGATATCAACCTGGCTCTCTGGGGCTTGTACGAACACAGCCTCATGCAAATATACTGGCATGACCCAAGCTGGAGCAAGGAGAAGGGAGTCAGCAACTCCCAAAGGGAATTCCTTTGTTATAGGCCAAAACTGGAACACCTCATACAAAATAATGCTGAATAAAAGCATCCTGTGGTAAAGATGCACACAAGACTTGCCCATCTGAACCATGGAGGAGTGAAAAGAAACCAAAGTACACAGCAGCTACCGTTCCTCTACAATAGCTATGAAATTAAGGTGGAGGCCCATGACCCATGGAGTCCTGTCAAGTGAATGTACAAGGTTCCTAAGGTCTTCTGGCAGTCCCTGGACCAACTTCCCTCTCTCCATTACATTAGTGTGGGGGAATGTGAAATATTAAAACCAGAGAAGCAGCAAATCACTGAAAAAAAGACTTTTAAAATAGGCAGATCTTGCAGAATGCTCCAAAACACCACCTAAAATGGCAAGTTGAAATTATGACTACTTCTTATATGGGAAAACTGATCTGTGGATTACTTTCTGTTATCTAAGAGCTGGATTCTTAGAGGGCAGAATGACATCCTGTTCTTGTTTTATGAGACTCTAGTTACTTCAGTGCACAGAAGCAGCTCACAGCAGAATCTAATTGCCCTTCAGGAATGTGAATTAATGCATTCTCCATCTCAAATTGAGCTGGGCAAGGAATGGGAAAATTCCTTTGCGACTCAGCAAGCAAAAGGACCAGTTTCAAGTGGACAGAAAACTCAGCAGATGTCCTTGGTACCCCTTAATCTGGGATCAGAGGCATCTGCATCAGGCAAGCAAGCACTACTAACTCTCAAATAAGCCCATGCAACCTTAATGGGCAAAACATTTTTCAGAAAAGCTGTCCCACTGACAGCTATAAAACCACTTGACACGAAGAGTTACCAAATCCAACGAGTTAAGACTATCCAGAGATCACCAGTAAACAGAGACCTGCAGAACAAATAAACCTAAGAGGAGCCATGTCTCCACCAACCTTCCTCAGACAATGTGGCAAAGCACCCCAGAAACTCACTAAGTTTGGGTCAGGGTATCTCTCAGCCCTAAAACTGCAGTTCAAACACTGCTTTGCTTGTGGAAGGTGTCCCCCGTGGCAGGGCGGTTGGAACTGGGTGATCATTAAGGCCTCTTCCAACCCAAACCATTCTATGATTATTTTTAAAGCAATGTATCTTCTGTGTATATTTAAATTCCCACTTGCTTTCTGTGTTTATTGCAATATTTGCCTTATGAATACAATTTTAGGTACACTTAGTTCACAACTCACATTAAACCATTGAAATCCTTGTATTTAGGGTCAACAGTTGAGAATCTTCAACTTCCTACTAAATAAATAATTTGTTCTTCTGACTGTATTATCTGCTACATAAACAGTTTCCCAGCTCATCACAACACATGGGGATTCAGCTGGGTGTTGGCTTTGACATTGCTGATCATATTTGCCAGGACAAAAACTCTATAAACATTTTTACAGTATAATATGGCCAGAGAGCTGGTGGAGCTTCCAGTTACTTAAGAGACACTAAAAAGCAATAAACAAAACCAAAGGATAGGACTCCTACATATTAATGACTAACCTAAATATAAAATAATTGTCCTTGTGGGAGTCAATCTCTGGATAAACAGAAATATGGAGAAGTAGTGAGAACATCTGCTCAGATACAAGTTGACTCAAGTGAGTTCCAGCTGGATATGCAGGTTTAGGGCTGAGAGGTACCTTGACTCAGGCATCTGAATGGCTACCACTGGTGTCTCCTCTGAGCATCCTGGGCTTGTGGGTTCCTCTCAAACCGATGATTCTTGCCTGAGGTCACCCTACAGAGCACAAACCTGAATTTCGCTCTCTGAAGCCCCATGCCAGCTCTACCAAACACTGTCTTTTCATCCTCCTCACCGAAAAAAGGGCTTTACCACCCCCTGCCCCCAGAACCCAGTTTCAGGAATATCTGCTGAATGTGCATTTTTAAGAGCAATGCTAACAGCACGTTGCTAACAGAGAATGCGTATCCATAGGTAAGATGATCCTTGGATGGAAGAGCACAGTTATGTTTGCTGTCTTCAAAGGAGTGACACTGGAAAACCAAAACTCTTACACTGATCATACTCCGACTTTCATAATGACAGAATCGTTTCGGATGGAAAAGACCTGTGAGATCATCAAGTCCAACTGTTAACCTAACACTGTCAACTCCACCACCAAACCACAGCTAAGCATTCCTAAGATCCACATCTAAATGTTTTTTAAATTCCTCCAGGGATGGCGACTCCACCACT
This sequence comes from Dromococcyx pavoninus, assembly GCA_033558185.1. Taxonomy (NCBI): domain Eukaryota; kingdom Metazoa; phylum Chordata; class Aves; order Cuculiformes; family Neomorphidae; genus Dromococcyx; species Dromococcyx pavoninus. The sequence continues at coordinate 494,892 of JAUMJL010000506.1, read as the reverse complement.
TCCCCAGGAAGGCTCTGCCAGGGCTTGGCAACCCTTTCTATCACAGAATCACAGAATCTTCCAGTTGGAAAAGACCTTTGAGATCATCGAGTCCAACCGTCTTCTGCTAAACCACATCCCTCAAAACCTCATCCACCTGTTTTTTAAACAGGTCCAGGGATGGTGACTCAACTCCCTCCTGGGCAGCTGTTCCAGTGCCTGAGAACCCTTTCGGTAAAGAAATTCTTCTTAATATCCAGTCTGAACCTCCCCTGGTGCAACTCATGGCCATTTCCTCTTGTCCCATCACCTGTCACTTGGGAGAAGAGATCAACACTTGCCCTGCCACAGCCTCCTTTCAGGCACTCGTGGACAGTGATGAGGTCTCCCCTCAGCCTCCTCTTCTCCAGACTAAACACCCCCCAGGGCCCTCAGCTGCTCTCCATAACGCCTGGGCACCAGATCCTTCCCCAGCTCCGTTGCCCTTACATGGAGGAGATCACCAATCTGAAACCTGCAAACAGGCAAAGAGAAGTTCCTAGCAGGACAGTTCATCCAAACTGGACATCTGAATGTCCTGTAAAGAATTTGCTGGTGAATAAGGCATCCTCCTGAGGAAGCAGTCTTTGATCCCAAGGATGGATTGAGATCCCAGGAAGGGTGGACGCAGGCTTTCTGCCTGAGCAGCAGACATTATTGCATTTTCTTTTCTTCCAGGAGTTCAGGACACAACTATAAATTAAGTTATATATAAAGCTACACATTCAATTATGACTTATTATTTTCTTCCTTTTTTCCAACCGACAAGTTCTATTTTGCTGACAGATGGGAGTCACCTTTGTTCTAAGGACAAGCTCAGAAACACGGAGCTCTACTGCTACCCCAAGGCTTTTGCACTGTGCAAGAGGTGAGGCTGTGCCTGCTTCTCATGGAGGATTTATCACAAATGCCCTTCTCCATCAGGCAAAACCCAAGCAGCAGCTGGGTGAATGTGAACAAGCATTGCCAGTGAAAATGAACCAGATGAGAAGCAGCTCATTTTGCTCACCCAGTCACCACAAACCATGTTTGGAAGTTACAGCTAACTAGCAGCTTCTCAACAATACCCACAGTTGTTTACAAATGCTTTTAGTACCTCAGCCTGTTCCCTTGTCTCAGAGTAGCTGGTCACAGCATGAGTGCCAGGGGTGCCTGATGGGGATGCTCAGAGCTCCTCCCAGCCCAGCTACACAGGTGATGTAGTGAGAGCCAGAGCTCTGCTCCTGATTTACACCAAGTAAACACCGCTCTGGGCTGGCTCTCACAGCAGGATGAAGCACTGAAGGCTGGGAACGGTATTTCACACACGACCACAGCCTCTTTCATCCTACAACTGCACAAGACACCATGGGGCTGTGGTCCAAACAAATCCAAAGGCCTCTAACGCTTAGAAAATACCAATCACCTCGGCAATGTTGCCATCTTGGTCACTTTGGCAGCTCAGCACATCCAGAGGTTGTTAATGAACACGTTTGTGGAATACCATAATTTTATAGAGCACTTTGATTTGACCCATGTCAAAGCAATCTTGTATGTGACCCTGCGCCCATACAATGGAGACAGCTGGGTAATTATGCTCATCCATATTTTCTTTTTAGCCTTTATGGGCTCATTAATTGCAAAACCAAAAGCTTAATTTAAAGTTGACCCCTTGGTTCTTTCCATTTTGCTTGTGATGAGGCTCCAAAGCGCTCCCTACTTCTCACCTGCCAGACCAAACCCAGGTTGTGTGGATCCCTCCCAGTTTACAGAAACACAGCTAAAGCAAGAACAAACTGAAGCATTTTCAGAATAAAGAACTTTACCTTGAAAACAGAGAGGGATGTATGTGCATGTAAACTCCTTGAAGCGTCCTGTTCAAATTCTAGTCTTTCCACATGTATTAATATATACACAACACAGACATGAAGAAAGTTTCCACTGACAATTGCATTCCCAAAAGTAACAGAGAATTAAAAAAATAATGTACTAAAGTAAAACCATAAATTTGCAGACTGGAACATGTCTAAATTTAGACTACTAAATTTGCCTTAACACATACACACAGTGGAAGGTAACATTTTCCAGCTGAGAAGGTTTCTACTCCACTGCAAGAATCAGCCATCCCAGCCAATTGTTACCTATTCTGTAAAGACCATTGATGCAGACCTCTGTGTTGTGCTTCCAAAATTACCTTAAAACACCCCTAAGTGATCTACAACCAATTTTTTTACAAAACTTCAGTTACAAGTATGCAAGAGACCTTGTTTTTTCAAACCAGATAACAAAAACTTCCATGCAGCGTCCTACATGGAAGTTTATGCATTCTACTCAACTGAGTGTCTTAATTGCAAGAGAACAGCAGCTACGTAGAAGTCTAAGAGGATTGAATTCATAGCATCAGAAACCGTCCTGTATTTGTACTTTAGAAGTATCATACAATCACTATAAACCAAAATACCAGCCTTAAAACAAGCAGGAACTATACTTCTTTCCCAAATGCAATTTATTTCTGATGGGAGTGGCTCACATTTTGTTTTCATCAGCTGTAATGACACTGCACAGTCAGTAATATTATAATGTATGACCACTGTGCAAATCAGTCCCTCAAACTCCTATTTTCATGCACAGGTCAATAGGCAATCTTTTGTTGAAGACAAAATTTGTTGAGACCTCCCTTTTCTAAGTGCTTCAACAATCAATTACACAAACGCTGTGTTTAGGAGGAAAAATTGCTTACAAATACTGAGTAAGTTAAAATCAGACTATACTGTAACCTCACAAATGAGAAATTCATACTTTTCATGCTGCTCTAATGTTTTAGTTCCTCTGGCAAAAAGCATATGTACACTTTGAAGCTCTTTGCAAATGCAATCACACAACCAACCTACATTTTACTGCCCGCTAGCAAGTGACACTGCTAAGGCCAAGCCAGAACTATTTTAGCCAAACAACCTTAGATTAGATGCTGCCTTAGAGCTAGACAACCTTAGCACTAAGAAAACAAGAGGGAACAAATCACAACATGCAGCAAAAGAGCAGAAAAGCATTGAGTGGAACTTGAGTCAAAACATACCTCGTAGGAAGGGTCCAAAGTTCTGCACACTTCCACTTCTCATGAGGGGAATCCAAGTGCAAGCAGATTTTAATCACACACCGTGACTGGTAAATGGTCAGCTTAGCTGCTGCGACCACTTTCTCACCGTGCTACATAACACAGCACAATCATTCACAAGGAAACAAGGACTGGTGTTCCAAGCAGAGATGGAGAAGTGCACATGCAGGGAAGGAGGCGTGCAGCAAGTCTGCGTGAACCCTGCCTCGACACTGACACCGCTGCCTTTCGTGAGTGGCCTCTTTTTTAATTTCAGAAGTTGTTTAAAAGCAGTTTAGCTTGTAAAGAAAACCACAAAGAACTTGATTCTGGCCAGCCCAGCACCAGCTCCTGCTCTCAGCAGATGGCTCAGCACAAGACCACAGCACACTGACTGTCGGGCCCCACAAGGTGCCCAACAGCAGAGGAGCCACGGAGAGCACCAGCGAACGTACCTTCTTATGGACAACGGAGGAAGTGGAATTAATTGTGCTCTCGTCACTATGCATCATGACCAGTTCAGGGCTGCTCTCATCCAGGACCTCCTGCATGCTGCTCACACTGCTGCTCTGACTGCCTGTGCTCACAGACATACTTGGGATGGAATGGTTGCTGCCCAGACTGTCCATCTTCCTACTCAGGTTTGATCCATGCTCACTGTCCTATAAAACAAGGGGCATCAGTTACAAGTTCTGCAGGAGACTGCCTGCCCAGCACGTGCCTGCAGTGCCCATAGTTTGTTTAAGGGTGACTCAGAGTTAAATGCTTTTTGCTTGTTATTTTGGCAACTACATTTCTCAAGGCTGGCTGAGTTATGAAATGGGGCATTAGCTTCTGCCTTTTCCCCTGCAATCTTCCTACATCAGTCTTCAAGTCATTTTCCACAAATCAGGAGGTCTGGGCATGGCTCTTGGCTTGAATAGGAGACAGTCAGGAATACTGGATGGCTGGTGGAAGGTGTCTCATCATTAAAAGGAGTGATCTAAGGTTTTATTAAAACAATGTTTCAAGTCAGAAGATGCTACAACACATTTTGTGAATCAGAAAGCATGTAAAGCAATGCCCCATTTGATTATTATTTGATAAATATCACATGGTGCTTAACAGGTGTCGAGGTTTTAACCTCCCTGCCCCAAGCAGTCAGCAATTACCTTTTATCAAGCTAAAAACCCTTTTAACCTTGTGTTTTCAGCCAAGACAAATTCCTCATTCACCTTTAAGCAGCTGACTCAGAAGAGCCTGCATCATTACAGTTATTAAAACTGTTGTAATCTACTTAGACATAAGTAAATAAATGTTCTTTGTATAGGACATATTTTCTATTCTCCAGACATTAGAAGTCAGCAGCCTTTTTTCCTGTTGCATACTTGTACAAGCACAGTAATGCCAGAGTATGCACTTAATCTAGACTGACTTCAAGACTTTATAGAGCTCTTTGTAATTAAGTGGTGACACTGAAGATGCTTGGAAGGAGTTCACAATGAGGCCTGGGAACTCCAAATCCTGCAGCTCCTGGTTTGAAATAGCCTTGATTCACCAAAATGAATGGCTTGCTACTGCACCCAGTTTGTCCTGGCCTCCAAAGTGAGCTTGGGGGAGAATTACATTATAAATCAATTAACAGGGTACTCATTTTATTGGAAACTGACAGAAAAGATAAAATTGACAGACTTAACAGATTTGTATTTGATTGTGTAATTATTTTTAAGCAATAAGCAGATCATTCAGAGCCTGTATAAGAGCAGATAAAATCCAAAATAAAACCCAATACTATTTTGCTAAGACCACTGGCACATGAGAATACTTCCAGGGTGCTTATATAAAGTTGCAGAAAAAAAATGACATCTCAAAGGGCATCTGAGATGAGGACATGGTTGTGTGATTAAGGAATGCATCTGCACAAAGGCTAGAGATGAGACTGCATACACAACCTTAACATTGACTTCCTGACTTGAATACTTTTCAAATGACCTTAAGTTTCTTGCAAGAGCTCTGAGGAAAGCATTAGTAGTATTTTGAGTGACAAAGATGTGTAATGCTCCTTTTAACCCTTAGAAAGTCTAAGGTAGATAAAGGAACTGTCTTGTGGCTTTACAGTTGAGCAGCTTCTGTTCACCAGTTAAGTAGTAACTGAAGCAAGTGTTATGTTTTCTTTCCACTGCCAAGTTAGTGATGCAGACAAGCAATGCAACCTCCTTTTGTGGTACTCGAGCTCAGTGGTGAAACGCAGTGCAGAGCATGCTGTGCACATGCAGAGTGAGCTTCATCACAGTGTTAAGTCCTAGAGATACAATCTCTTCCCCATTTCTTAGAGGTGGGGACACGAGGAACAGGAGACACATCTTGCAGCCAATTACAACCACATTTATCCCACTTAGCTGTTCAGCTTGGATCTGCTGAAAAGTCAAGTGGGAAACCCATTCCCTTGAGCTTTCCTACTCTGTCGCTCTCATAACAGCTTTTCACTCAGAGGCAGACAAAGCTTGAAGGTTTCAGTGCAAAAATCTGACAAATCCCTCTCTCTCCATCCCAACAACTAAGGACAAGGTTTAGAAGTTGGCTCACTGGAGGGCTGGAACAGAAGCACTTCGCAGCTTTAACCAGCAGTTGCTGTGCTCGCTCCTCTGTGCACGTCCTTCAGCGTGAAGGGCAGAGCTAAGTGCCATCCCCTCCTGAGTGCTCTCCTCCCTGACACCCAGGCTCACCCATTTCTTAAACCAGAGCTCTGGTTTAGCCTCAAAGGAAGATTTGCATAAACCTCAAAACTGAGTCCCCAGATATACACCAACCTTGGGCATCTCTCTGCGTTTTATCTTGCAAAAAGGAACACAAACACCAATTCATCTGCTTTTTTTTGGTTGAGAACCAGTCATGGGTTTATTTATCCAATGTTTCTGTACTAAATGACATGAATTTCTATTTAATATCATCAACTGGAAAATGACTGGTTTCTTTCTCCACGCCACAGTTAGTGTCAACTATCACACACTGATTAAAGTGGGCTGTTTACTATAAGATTTAAACTGAAGCTGAATTTTGTCTTTAATATTTTTCATCACTATTAAAGAATTTAAGAAATAAGTCTTACTAATTTGGTGATTTGCTTTTCAGCTCAGGATGGGCCAATTACCTTACAAAAAAGTTATGGTAACTGAAAAAATCTTAACACTAATCAAGTGATCTTGACTGTGCTTTTGAGACTGAAAAGCTTGGGCTGTCATCAGACCCTTTCACACAGGCTCTAAGCTTCTTTCTCTCACAGAGCATCTCCTTCCAAAAGAGTTTCTTCCCTAAAGGCCACTGCTTGTAAAAACATAAAGTTTTAAAGTTGCCAATAAATGCACATCTAACAGCGAGTAAAGGCTGCTGTCACTCATTATCCTACTCTGTACCTCTGCTGATCCAGACAATATTCCAACAACATGGACTGCATCCTCACCCAGGCCGTGCTTGTTCTGCCCCATTAAGAACATGAATATCCCACCCTAAAGTTATTTGTAACAGTACAAATGAGGTAACAAAATAAAAGCACCTCCTCCTCTTCTTGAGACTCGGTCAGCGGGCCGTTCCGTGTCTCCTGGAAAAGGATCTTCTTCATTTTCCGGTACTGCAGGTTATCCAACTCACGAACTGCATCTTTCGTCCTCTGGATGAGGTCTATGAGTACCCTCGGTGGTCGGTCTCGGCGAACAAAGTCGTGCTGGATTAAAGGAAATAAACCACACAGTTTCAGCCATAACCCGAGTACGTCTGATGTAAAAAGAGGGATACGGTGGCTTTCCTGAGACACCCAAAATGACAGTTCACACTCAATAATTGGTCTGCTCACACTCAATAATTGGTCTGCTCACACTCAATAATTGGTCTGCTCAGACTCAATCCATCCTCTATGTTCACTGTCTACTTGTTTATGCATATTCTTTAGCAATGCAAATATTCATTTCACTGGAAAGACTGGGCTTCATATTCAGGCAATACTCAAATATCAGAATTGATCACATGGAAACTGCAGACCAGATCCAAAAGGCACCTGCATAACAAGAATCCAATTTTGGCTGCTCTCTTGCATCATCTAATTGCAAATAAAAGATGCAGGTACCTCTGCCAGGTACCCTGGAACTCTAAGAAATGATGGCTGAAAGGACATAATTTGCCTGCTTTCTCCGAACTGCAAGAACAAAAACCTCAAGCAAACAACAAATGGACTCAGATGGAGGAAGAGGTTTGGCTAAAGGCACGTTCCAAGTTGGTTGGAAGGGTGACCAACAGAACTCAAGTCTCCTGAGAATGCCATGCAAGCTGAGAAAAGTAGGGAAAAAGGGTTTAAAACAAATTTTATAGTTGCTTTTGAAAGTGAAATATATTAGTGAGATAGTTCTGGTTCTTTTTGTTATTTTTTATTATTATTTTTTATTTCAACTCCATTTCAATATCACCACAGTCATTTGACTATTTTCATCTGGTATAGTGAATGGAAATTGAATTCATTCTCAAATATCTCATTTACAATTCAGTCCTCTAAGAAAATGTGTCCACATAAAATTGCTCCATCCCTGTTTACCAAACACAATTGAAAACCCTTAAAAGCCAAGATGATCTTCAATCTTACAGCCTAACAAGCTTTAGGGAGAGCTACTGCAGGAGGGAACATCTAGAGTACTGCTCTGAAAGACTAAAAACAAACACAACGACTGAATTTCCATGTTTTAAGAGGAAGATCTCGGCTCCAATTGTTTGTACAGGCTCCAGCCTAAGGTACTGATGAAATTCTATCCCTCAATGAACTTGCACTGTTCCTAGAGAGCAGCAAGGCTGCCAATCCACATGAATGAATCATTCTGAAACCCACAACATAAACCTATTAGCTGGTCAAAGGATTGTCGGGGAGCTGCAAGCAGAACCAGAGAACAAAACGCGGGTTATGTGCCACAGCACGAATGCATCGCTGGAAAAATAGATCAGACACCAAACTGAGAGTGCAAACAAGCTCCTTCATCAGCCTTTACCTGGAGAGCAAAGCAAGAGGGTTAAATATTCTATATGGCCCAGGTTTAAAGCAAGGACAGAAGAGAGCACAAAGCCAGCTCCTCAGTAAGGAGAGCAGGGTTCCGGTTTCTGTCAAGAACCAAGAGGCTCTGAAACATCCATGAAAATGCATTTTACTGAGCTGAAAGAGCAACAAGAGAAGCCATAAAACAAAGGCTGAATGGCAGCCTTAGAAAAAAATCAGCACAAAAGGCTGTCAGGTAGACACAAAGCAGCAATTGAACCTGCTGTGGAAATCAAGCACAACACCCACTGGAGCCAGCAAGTCCTCTGCTCAAAGGTTTAAGGAAAAACTGAGTCCTGTTTACCTGGTGTGAACAGCAGCATTGCCATGCAATTCTTACCAACAGCTATTATGGCAACCAGAGGAATAGCAGGGCCACTGATCAATTTTAGAGAAAGGAAATACTCAAAAGAAAAGAAAAACAAGCCTGATGGAAAAGGGGCCGGACAGGATTTCACATATCCCCACCTTCTAACTGAAGGCTGCTCCTGAATTTCCCAAACACAAAGCCCCTGGAGTTGTAAGTAGATCCTATACTTCTCAGGTAAACTGAAGCTTGAGGATTTAAACAACTGGAATCGATTTATGATTCACTGTCAAAACTTAGACAGCCTTGGGACACATCACTACCAGCAGTGGTCCCCCTCCTGCACCCTCTTGGCAATTACAAACCTATACAAGGTGCAGTCCAAAACAATACAGCTATTTTCAAACTGAGTTGTGATGTGGTTCAGTACAGAAACCACCAAACCCAAAAGTTGTGTATGATTAGAGGAAGAAGTTAAGCTAGGCCTATCCTGTTAGTGCTACATTTAACTTAACAACTAAGCACAATGCATGAATAAAGGAAAAAAAGCAAACACATCATGTTTATGAATCAGGAGGAATCACTCAAAACCCATCTAGGACAAAGAAATGATTGGAAAGTGAAGATCAGAAATAGACAGAAATACAACACTGCATGACTAGAGAGGAGTTGAAAAAATATTTGGAGATACAGGTAGGATAGAGATGCAGAGCATGTTTAGGAAGTAATGATAGGAGGAGGGATCTAGAGTTGGCAGCCATCTGTAAATTTGACATGAGTTCTGAACGAGACAGCAGCCAAAAGAACACAGCACCCAAACCCCAGGCCTTGGCACACTGCAGAGCAGAGCCTCTCCCAGCTTCCACGTAAGCAAACCTGGAGGAATGCTTCACAAGGCACGTTTTGGTGCCAGAAATGCCCATCCAGCCAGAGGAACTTCAGACAAAAAACACCCCACACCCGAAAAACAACCAAAAAGGGAATCAAAAAGGCCCAAGTGAATGATTTACAAGAATAAAGCAAAACCAAGATCAGGCAGAAAGATCATAAAAAGACACATATTCAAAAGGTATGAACAGATAAAGAATTAATCACATTGATATTAGCATTACCAGAGAAAAAACGTGAAGATAACCTTCCTGAACTTCACCTGCATCTGCTGGAAAAGAGACAGGGCAGTTCAGAGTGCCCCAGACAGAACAATTCTGCTGTGGCCAGGAGATAAACACAGGTCACCAAGTCTCTTTCCATCTCTAAATCCCATGTTCCTTTAAATCATCACTCACTAACTGTGGATCTTTATTAAGAGCTCAATCCTCTGATCATGTGGAGTATAATTCTCAAAGTACTACCAGTTCCACAGAAGATTTGCTATTATCTATGAATCTTAGGAAGACTGGTTAAGTCTAGATTTTGAGGAATATTTAAAATGGCTTTTTAGATTTTTCTACCACTTCCACAGAGAAAGGCTGTAACAAATTATGGGCCTTAAATCTTTCTGCAATTGTATATAAACTTGGCAGCAAGTATTGGCTGTTACACAACAGAAAAATTACATTTTTCCTCAGTGGAGAAGTTTAGCATTAAAAAAAAGGGACCATCAGCAAGTTAACAGTTACTTTATTTTACACAAAACTGCATAACTGCTCCAAAAAGGTCTCTGCTTTCACACAAGCTGCACTGTTATAGCTTCCCCACTCCCTCTGCACCCACTGAGAAGGTGAACAGGGTTGCCTCCAGTACCCTCCCTCATTTCTGTCTGCTCTTTCAGACCTTGCAGTGTAGCATGGTCACAACTCAGAGCACCCTACTGACAGCACAGGGTAGCACAGAGCCTGGTGAAAATTCCTTCTTCAAAGCAGTAGGAAACATGCTCTTAAGTCCTGCCTACACAGAAAATTATTGGTTGGAATTCACTTCTGCAGCACAGATGAACTAACCCAGCTCTGGACATGTTTGGCCTTCATAATACCTTCAGTTAAAGAACGTACAGCATTATCTCAGGACAAAAAACTATTAAAAAATTAAAATTAATATTAAATCCTTCTATCACCCTCCTGCTGACAGGTTCTTCCCTCAGCTTAAAAACCTGCTACTCACACTAGTATCCCATGAGGCTTGTGAGCTCTCTAACACAGAAGTAACCTCTGCAGAGCTCTAGGGTTTCAGAGGAGCAGGGTGCTGGGCTGCTCCCCCAGGTCACTCCTCACTCTCCAGTGTAACTGTTTCAGCACACAGCCTACCTCTACTTTTCTCCACTGGCTCTACTCTTAAGCATCATGATATAAAGAGAACTGACTGACATCACAGGGAAAGTCAGGAAACAAAGTTAAACAGCCTAAAATACCCTTCAGAAGACCCCAAACCTCTGTTGATTCAGATAAGAGCAAAATCAACTTTTGTTTTTCTAAAAGGGTAAGTATTTCTTCACCATCTCTACAATTATTTTGGTAGGCAAACAGGCTTCCCCCAAATTTCTGGAAAAGATTTGAAAAATTACCCGTAACAGATCTGTTGATGATGGCCTTTCCTGAGGTATTTTCTGTAAGCAGTAATCAACAAATCCCCTAAAGGAGTCTGACCTGTAAACAAAAAAAAAAGTTCTAAATGAAAAAGCAGCTTAGGATCTGGAATACACGCAAACTTATTAGGGCAAAGCAAGAGAAAAACCTTAACTACTTTTTTCTTAAGTTCTAGGGCAGAGAAATTACTCAGGATTTGGAAAAGTCCAGTTAAGTTGATCCCACCAGTTCTCTCAACAATTAAAGACTGTTGAATCAAACATGGACACGCCATCATCCCCAATCTCAAACTCAAAACCAAGCAAGAACTATGTGTACCAGTCACTATTTTAATTTTCACTTCAACTACTTAAAAATAGATGACAATTAAAGTATTGGTAAGTCCAGAAATGTTAAGTCAGCTGATGAAACAGCTCTGTGTTCTTCAGCATCTTCCTGCCCTTTGTAACCCTGACTCCCTAAAGTGCCTCGATAGAACACAGTTCAACAAAACTTTAGGCTATAGATGAATTTGTATCACAACTGGAAAGAAGAAAACTGATCTTCCAGGTGCCATTGAACTTGAGAGCAGCAGAAAAAAGCACTTTGCTTACCCTTTGTGCTCTCAAAGCCACCGAGAGCAAACAGGTGACTATAAACAAACTGCCTGCAAGCAAGAACAGCGATCCTAACACTGTGTTCACAAGCTGTCTCTGCTCTGCATTGCAAATTCTGCACAGAACATGGATGGGTGTCAGTGTGCAGATAAGAGACAGAGTTCTTTGAATCTTGAAACATGGACAAATCTGAGACAGTGAAAGAAGGAAACTGAAATGGAGTGGTTTGGATAAAATTATTAGCAATGAAATAATTCTGCTGCTTAAATGCTTGGCAGAGTAACTGAGGGAACTTCCCACCTCTCCAGGAGCTGCAGATTCTGGACTTGATAGCTACACTCTTGGGTACAGGGAGCAGGAAATGGGGTAATCCCTTTGCTCCCACAGAATAACATAGCATTCCTGTATGAAAGCTCAGCCTCTGGAACAAGCCTGTAGCATGGTGAGTATTTACTGGCCACAGAGCTCTGTTGACTTCTGAAGTCACTCACTGAAAAAAACATCTAATTACCTCTATATTCTATGAACCTCTCCCTTCCCTTTCTCCACCTTTCAGCTGCACTAAAATGCTAACAATTCTTCTGTCAGGGATCTTTTCCTGATGCTGAGCTAGGGCTGGCTTAATGCATACAAGAATATTTTAATTCCTACAGCATCCTCAGCCCCATAATTAACACCTCCACACATTTAGATTGTAGCACAGCCAAAGTGACAGAAGGTCAAAATTGAGCCTGCCTACACAGGAGCATTATTGGAGAGCGCAATCAAATCACTGTGCTGCAACAAACACTTTTCTTGTCAGACTTTAACTGTGCAGAGAGAGTTGCAGAGCATTTTGAGGGGGGAAAAAATCTGTTAATAGCTCTCTTACCATTCATTTGACTGTAACGTAGGGGAATCGTTCTGGGCTATGTGATATAAGGCACTCATTGCATTCATGTTGAAAAGTGGAGGCTTCCTTTCAGCTAGAAAGAGAAGAGAAAGGTGTGATAAGGCAGTCTGGAAAGAAAAGGAGAAAGATATGGAAGTATGAGCAGGGTATCACTGCTAAATCAATAGCTCATTATTCTCCTCACAACATTTAAGCTAATTATTTTAACATTGTAGGTTAGACCAGGACAAGCACTCAAGGAAAGTTGTTATTCACCTGAAGAAGGGATGATGAAATCCAAAGAGAACAGGATGCAAATTAGAAGAAAAATTTTCCAGCAAATTTTACCTGTAGTACAACATTTCACACCTGAGCTGCTATGGCAAAATCACCAGAAGCTGAGCTTACACATAAGGGCAAGGAAATGTATGTACCAACCCTCACAGATCTCTGATGGGCTGTGGTAGCTCCTGTACGCAAGGAGAAGCGTGGCTGCCTGTCCCCCTTGTCACTGGCAGTCACCTGGAGGTGGGACAGTTTGCCAAATCCACTTTCCCCAACTAAAATTCTTCCTGGTCCTCACCCCAAGCAGACACCTGCCTACCAGCCCCGACCGCTCAGGAGCACAGCAGATCCCTCTCAGCGGTGGAGAAGGGCTCCTTTTCACCACCATCTAAGGTCACTCACGCCAATCAGCCAGCGATGCCAGGGTTTTTAAGTTCATGTCAGGTCAGAGCAATCACTTGTCCTCCACATGCAGCATGCACGCAAACCACTGTGGTTTGTTTTCTTTAAACACTGCTTACTTTCAGCTACACGAGAAATTAAGACATCAGCATTTGGAGAAAGCCAGGTGCTGCTCAGCAGGAGATTTCCTCCCACTGCTACCGGTCCAGATACGGAATCGTGCAAAGGCAAAGCTCAAAGGTTTTAAGGAAGTTTAATACTTCTCAAAAGGGTAATATTAAAGCAAAACCATCAGCTATGTAAAATGGCTTTGAGGTTCTTGAGTGAAAAGCTCCATAGCCATTCTAGTGTCAAGACTCAGTGCCTACACAGGGCAGCATAAGAACTATTCTACCACTGTGATTGACTCCTTGAGAGGCTGTAACTGGTCTGAACTCCACACACACACAATGAGGGCCGTGCAGAATAAGACGACTAGAACTGACTGTGTCAGTGAGGCATTAGCACTGGCACATGAAACAACACTGGAGGTTACTGCTCATTGACACCATTACCATCACCACGTTGGGGACAACAGTTGTTCCCATTTATACACCCTCCTCTTCTTGTTATCTCGTGTATTTCTGCTGGCTAAACATTAACAAACAACATTTTTAGTGGTCTTGCCCTCACAGTAAGTTCTTGATGTACTGCTGTTAAATATAATCCATACCAAGAGTATCTTTGAAAATTATCTACTCAGCACATGCAATGCCAATATTCAAAATTTAAGTGCACACATCTGTTTTGTATACCTGCTCTCACATCTACAGCTGCTTCAGGTTGTGTGGATGGACATTATTTGCCCTTTGCAGTGCAAAACCTTTACTCCTTATGTAAAGAATCTGTCCATGTTGAGTCACATCAAAAACTTTCAGCTGAGATGGAAGCTTTTTGTTTCAGAGTGGGGAAGTAAGAAGAATTGAAAATTAAATGTCGGCCCTTTCTGATACAATTTTTAGGACACCAGTTCCCTTGACACAATAATTGGAGTAAGTTCTCAAATTCCAGCTTGAAAAATGCACACCAGAAACCATAGTTTCTTCTCATTCAAGACTAGAATCCTCTAGTTATTAAGGGAATAACTGAGCACACCAGATTAACACTAAAGTACAGCAGCATTAAGAGCTTGCTCTTGATTTGTCAGTGATTTAACTCAACTGTCAGAGCTTTCCAAGTCAAGCTTTTTTAAAAAAACCCAAACAAACCAAAAGAAGATGAGGAATAAGAATCTTATGTTTTTCAGAACTTCCTAATAAATACTAAAGACAGTGAATTACTCATCTCAACTGCCAAGAATTTACTCACCTAACTCAATACACGTGATACCGAGAGACCAGACATCCACCTTTCCGTCATACTGTCCCTCATCCATAGCAAGGATCACCTCTGGTGCCATCCTACCAACCACAGTGCAAAACGTGCAGGTTAGGATTAACAAATTGTGACTCCCAGCACACAGCTTAAAATGAGATGGCTTCGTTATCTCCAGCAGTGCAGCGGACCAGAACTTAAAGAGCCAGCATGGAGCTGAGTGAAGCCATGCTGAAATGAAACAATGCTTGCCTGCACTAGCAGTTCTTCCAAGAGGCAGTTTAAGAAAGGAAAGTAAATAAGAGGCCAACTTGATGATCTTGCTGTTAGCACAACATGCTGGCACATGGGAGACCCAGACCGATCTCAAAGGCATTGTACCTGCAGGCAGACAGCAAGGGCTGGGAGAGTCCTAAAGGCATCACTTTCACTCTCACCAGAGATGGTGGGTTTTCCTTTGGCACACCAGGAGAATTTTCCAGCAGATATATGCAGCCTGTGAGTGTAGCTATGAAAGGAACAGGGAAATCTGGAACAGTGGGGAAATACCAGGATAAAGGGATGGGGGGGGGGTGTGCAGGGAAGAAGCGGCAGGCCCAGCCTGCAGAAATTCAGCCTCTTCACTTCTGTTCTTCAAAGATGAAGCAGGCTTCGTGCCAAATGGACTTTTTTGGAGGATGGGTGATAGGTGACCTCACACCAACACCAGGGGCGTCCGCCACGAAATAAGTGGAGCGTAAAGCTACACTGGTCCACTCTGTTAGGAACGCCAAGCAACTCAAGTGACCCTCAAGCAACTTTCTTCAAAAACACAATGTAAGTAGCTGTGTGACTTCCAGCTGCATGGCAAAATTAACAGGATTCCCCTTCTCTGTGTGGCTGTCTTAGTTCCATTACCTATGGCAAGGATAAGTGTTAATGATTTTAAGCCAATGGCATTACAACAGTCAAAGCATTAAACCGGTGCCATTTCGAAGTGCTGGATGTCCTACCCCTGCCCAGTGGCACTGAGAAAGAACACATTTCCTGAACAGTCAGACACAGGTTTTTAAGAAAACTGCTTGGTTAATGATTTTTATATCAGGTATTCTTTAAAGATTGTGAAACTCTGGAAATGGAAGGGAGCAATCTTATTAAAGGACTGAAGTACTGCTTTACTCACCAGTAAGGCGTTCCCACGAAAGAATTGGCAGGAGAGACTATAGAGGCAGACCCAAAGTCAGCTAGTTTCACTTGACCTGGTTCTGTTAGAAGAATATTTCCAGCTTTAATATCCCTTTAAAAGAACAAAAGAAGAAAAAATACTTCTGGTTACAGCAGAATAACTTTAGAAATTTACAAACACACAGAATTCCACGAACACTTCCCTCAATTAAACATTCATAAAAACCTGAGAATACTTCAAAATCAACTATTACAGAAAGCTAAGAAATCAGACACATGGATTTTTTTTGGAATGGCAACCTGGTGGCACCCAAACAGGCCTGGGAGTCAGGAAAGAGAAGAAGAGATAAGCCATGGTTGCAGTGGTTGCCATGGCTGAGGCCTCAAACTGAGATCCAGGACAGTTGTGTCCTAATAGCTGTGACAGCTTCAACAATACCAGGTATGTTATTTCCATCTTTCAAATCTTATCCTTCCTACAACTCTCAGATAATCCATACATTTAGGAGATTAACAATAACAAAGCCATTGCAACACAAAAGGCATAAGATACATTCAACACCTTTGGCACCATAAATTTCTGAATTCCAGCAGTGAGTGGGTTAATCTCAAATTAACTGCCCATGAGATGCTGAGAAAGGTTAACTCAATTTGCATAACTTCCAAAACACCTGGCAATGATCCTATTGAAAGTTAGGTATGAACTCACCCAAGCACCATTTACTTCTAATACCTAGAATTTCTGCAGACTTGTCTGTTATACCTGAAATATTTACTTCTTCCACCCATCTGATATAAAAAAAGAGGATCCCTCTAAGAAATTCAGGTCGAGTTACACATTGCCAGCTAAAAATCACAATATACTGAAAATTCCTTAAAACCCTGAGACAGTACTTCCATAACAAAGGCAAAATTGCACACCAGGTGTGCCACAGATGTCACATGGACAAAGGTATTTGCTATTGCAAAAGCAGACCCTCAACATAAATGGAGTAGGTGCAAGGGACCCCGTTAGCCAGGCTGTGTAAACCATGCGGTCTAGAATGTCTCTGCCATCTCTTAAAATAATCATATATTTTATACAAAAAATGCATCAATAAAAGTATCAGCTTTCCTTATCTGGTGTTCAACTCCAAGTCTCAAGCACCAAAGCCACCTATCAGTAGCAGCAGATCTCCAATACAAACAAGTTGCTGTGCATTGCCAAACACACTCATACTCCGACTCTGAAAACTGAGCTAATCGGATAAATGAGAAGGAGAACAAAACCATCTTGTATTTGATGCAGTGGAAGAACATAAAACCAGCAGTGAGATGCCTCTGTCATCACAGGACAGCACGCAGGATAGGCAAAGCTGGAATAAAGGCATAGAGACAGGCTTTTGCTTACAGTATTCCAGCAGCAGAGCTGGAGTCAGAACCTCTGCTCCCCCATTCCTGGGACAGTATCACTTCAAAACTAGTTTTATGGAATTTTTTGCACACGTGCTACTCAGAAGGACACCCTGACGTGTTTTCATGCTTTGGGTCTATGTGTCTGTCACTTCTGCTGGAGGAAAAGCACTAAAGATGCCTGGTATGTGCAAGAATGCACACCTTAGGAGTACAAGAGACGGCACAGGCTGTGCTCTTCCCTCCACTGTCACCTCCACCATCCAACAGGCCACAGCAGACTCAGCGGCCACCTTAGGTATCAGCAAACGTATCTGTTACTTCAGTTGGCCTTGTATCTGCAATTAAACAGAAAGCAATTCCCTCCTTTGCCACCCCATTGTGTGACATGAGAACGGACTGGCAGAGCTGCTCAGGGTGCTCCGGAGGCGAGCCCGGAGCCCTGCTTTGTCCTGCATCTCCACAAGATGTCCCTCCATTCTAGGTCACGCTCCTTCTGCCTTCCTCGCTGTGGGGCAGGGACACCACAGCTGTCCCAGCTCCCACCCCTTCTCCTTCAGCACTCGCTTTGCTTCTCTGGGCACTATCAGAGCCCGCACAGCGGAGGTGGGTGCGCGGTTCCCTGGTCGCTGTGCACACCAGCAGGGACACCACAGCCAGGCAACGGCACTCTCCCACCACGCCTTTTAAGATACAGCATCTATCAGAAAACTGGGAATCTTGGTCCTCTTTACTGCCAGAGAAGTCTTGCCTTCCCATCCCAGAGGCTAAAAGGCAGAACAGCCCTTGGAAGGAAGAACTCAGGCAAGATTGGAAAGACCTGCATGGTGTTCCCAATAGCTCAATGCCCCAAGCTCTTGGCACACTGCAACAGCAAAACAACTTCTTCCAGTTAGAAAGAGAAATAACCTGTTTTATTTTTGATCTGCAACAGAGCATGCAAACAGGCAGTTCACACAGAGCAGCCAGTATTCAGGATGTGAAACTGTCAAATTTATAACACATTAATTGCACCATGTTAGAAAATCCTAATGAGTATCAGGAAAGCCTCAAAAGTGTCCATACAGGGGGAGTCATTTACTATAAACAAGAATTCAATGCACTTTGAAAGCATGTAAAATATTTCAGAGTAGGTATTTTTATATTCAAATAGGGCATGTGAAGGGCTGATCAAATGTCATCTTATTATAATTTCACAAAATTGCATTCAAGTTTAAATCAATATTCACTTAAATATGATTTAATAACCATGTGTAGATATGACCCAGTCATCCTAGCAAATGACAAATAATTCTTGTCTCTGATAAAACCCCCTCGCTGTCTCAGCCTCGGATGTGCCAATTTTCTGTCTCAAGCTTGTAACCAGACAACAGGGAGGATTTTAACCACATAAATAAGTCTCAAGTTGCTTCATTCTGATGACTCCCCATTCACATTACGCTAATCTAGTTCTCACCCACTTCACAAGTCCCTGACCCAAAATTAGACAAAAGAACTCATAAAATGAGAACAAACATTTTTGACAAATAAGTCCTGAAGAACACTACATCATGAAAGGCCGATCTAGGAGCCAGCATCCACAAGCAGCCTGTTACAAAATCTTCCTTTGTCTGTGTGCTCAGATTTCTAAGGTAGTTTTACCCTTGCACTTTGATCAACTGATTTCTGAAAGCATAAATAAGTTTTACTTACTCATACGTAAAAAAATGCTCACAATACCTATTCTTAAAGACAGCCTGGCTCCATAGCTCCACTTTATTTGGCAAATTTAGGGTGGTATTTTCCTGTCAGTGAGCCAACATCCAGGTGTATCAGGAGCACTGACATCCAATAGAGAGAATTTGGGTAGAATAACGTTCACCAAAGTTGCTTAAACAGAATGAAGCAATTTTCAGACTCCAGAGAGGGGAAGACAGGTAAGCAGCACTGAGCTCCAGCCTTACCTATGAATCTTACAGTGAGAGTGCAGGTAGGCCAGCCCCTGCAAGGCACCGTGGGTGATGGCAGCGATCTCCACTTCCTGAAGTGGCTTCTTGTGAACTACAGAAACGATTCAAGATAAAACATGAGCAGGTAAAGTGTGATCTTTTTTCCTGAGGAAGCCTTCTTAAAGAGAAGGAACCCCATCAATTTTGCCAGCTGTGAGGTGAACATGATCTTCACTGCACTGGTTTCTCATGGCCATCAGCAGCTCTGAGTCTACACACACCCTGTGCAGGTAATTTCACATCATAGGAAACCACATTTTTCTTCACCCTCACGCTAGGGCCAACAGTTAATACCAGGAGACGTGTCTGAGTGCAGCTTGCCAAATGTATCTGAAATATTCATTCAGTCCTTAGCAAGTGAAACTTGCCACTTTTTTACCCCAAAAGACAAAACAAACAGGAAAATGAGGAATGCCAGCTACAAACAGATGCTTCAAAGCACCTTCTATAGATCCCTAAATACGACCAGCACATGCCTTCGGCTGACCGCATCTTAGATACAAAAGATACAGCCCACAGAGAGTACTAGTTTTTGCAAACTTTGCCTTAGATTCCCTATTCCTTTGCAGGTGTTGTTCCAGTTCTGCAGTCGTACCAGTCTCTTGTTCTATAAAATCAGCTGTAATTATTCCTACAAACTGTGAGATAAGGACAAAGGTGATCTCTGCAGGTTCTTGTTACGTATATTCAGAAAACATACAGTTTGCTTCAGTCATCAAGAAGGTGCATGTTACAGGAACATGTCTATATAGATTTATCCCTTCGTTTTACTACATTTAAATGTGCATGCCTACTGTACATAGCACTGGCCTCCTGGGAAAGTCTCAGCTTAGCCCTGGCATCATGAACACAGGCATTCTAGCTACAGAATGGAGTAGTACAGACAGACCGCCCCTACCATCCACAAAATACCAGTCTGTGAGAAAACAGCCTCCTACTACACTCAGGAGGGGCACCAGCAAAAAGAAAATCAAAGACTGTATAAAACTTACCCTCTAGCAAATCAGAAGCTGATCCTAAACAGTACTCCATAACCAGCTGCAAGAGAAAAATACGCTTTTAAGTAACAGCGTAGATATTCCCCTACAAACAGTTACTACTTGAATGGCTGAGAAACAGTAGAAGCAAATAAAAACCTTAACTTGCAGGAAATGCAATAAGCGATGAATGAACATTCCAGCACTGCCAAGACATTGTTCATTGTTGTCACGAAGGTTTAGGCACTAAGAAGTTTGTGGGAGATAGCGTGGAGGATGTTCCATGATTGCTTAATCTGCATGAACAGAGTCCTGCCCTTAGAGAAGCAGGGATTTGTTCCAATGTCCTGAATATCTATTCTCTTTAAGTCACCTGGAAGCTTCTTCAGATGAAAGGGACTACAGGCAGCATGGGATGGATATTGCTGCATGTAAAGGCACTGTGTGTACTGAATATTGGATTGCTGTACTGTACCTGTTGTGTTCATGAAGAGCTCTAAACGCCACACCGCTCACTCACCCATGCCGTGTGCTCTTTCAGGTAACAGCCCTTGTACTCAATGGTGTTGGGGTGCTTCAGCTGCTGTAGAAACTTGACTTCTTTGATGATATCCTGCCATTTCTAATAAATAAAAGCAAAAAAGGTATAACTACATTTCTCTGCTTAATCCCCTACATGCTCTCCTACAACACAGGCTGTAGCAGTGTGAAAAGCAACCATAAAATAGACGGTCATAGTTGCAAAAGTACAACTGTGCACTACAGAAGTTGTCTGGACCTCTTTTAAATATACACTGGAGGAGTCAACGTAAATAGCTTCAGGATTTCAATATCTTTCTTTCCTCTTTTTATCTGCAATATATTTCACTTAAAGCATTGCTACTCCAGTGGTCTCAAACTCAGTAACAACCCCTCCTGCCCCAAAACAGACACCACCACCTACAGAACGTGCTACAGATGGCACGAGGTAGCTGTTCACTTCCTTCTGTGATGCAGCACAAGGCAACTGATACCTGGAAGACGTCAGCATATATGGGAAACCAACAGGTAAGCAAGGAATAATGAGTTTAAAACATCCCAGTTTGCTGCTACAAATAGCCATTCTTTACTGCGTATCAACCCACCAAGCCAAGTGAGCAGAGTCGATCCAAGTACAAAGAGCATGGCAGCACAAAGAAATAAATGGAGCAACTAACAAGCAACAGTTGAAGCAAGACTGATATTCTGAACAGTTCTATGTAATTTGAGGTTATAGATCCTGAAGTGTGTCTGGTCAGTGATACATTTCAGCTGACAACTCGGAGAGCTGTGGTTATGGCTGCAGGAGCCAGCGTGCTCTGACCACACTTATTACTGAAATAACCACCCTACGAGCATTCTGAATTCCCATTCCCATTAAACAGAACTATTTGTCAAAATTTGCATAAACTCATTTTCCCTCCACAAACCTCCATGCTTCCTATGGAAGTGAGCAACAGCTACAGCATTCAAGAGCTGGGCTGTGAGTGTCAAATGGAATTCCCAGCTAATTTCACTGCTCAGATTTACATTAGGGCTGCAACAGCTTCTGCATGCAGAATTGGCTTTATTCATCTTACCTCATTCGTTTGCTTTCCGCTATAGGACATCTTCTTGACTGCCACCACCTCATTAGTGTGGGAATTTGTAGCCTGGAGTAGGGAGAAAGAAATAGATTGAAACCAGTTTCATTCTTTTTCCTCCCCATGGAGTGAGCTGTGCCTTTGGCAAATGCGGGCCTTTTCATCCTATATCACATCCATGCACTTCAGGGACATCCTCCTCGTGACAGGATTTACCAGACAACTACTCTGACACTTCTCCTTGAATTCATCTCTCTGTCTACTGTTCCTCCCTCAGCCCTTACTGTGTTTGCTACACAAGGCCCAATATTGCACCTACTGACAACATACAAAATACAATGTTATTAGAATTGCCCTAAAAATGAGGTTTGGAAAACATTTTTCCAAAAGTTTATCTAAGAAACAAATAAAGAATTTTATCAAAATCTCTTTAATGTCATCAAAACCCCAATACAACACTGATACTCTCAAACAGCTCTTTCCATTTCCCGTTTCAAGAAATTGCTTCACTCTGGAATTGATCTCAATTTAAAAAGCAATCTTCCTCTCACCACACCGGATCTCAGTTGTACAATGAAAATTACTCAAGTCAGCAAAATTCTACTTCTCTGCAGCCTGTACGACACAGGGTTGGTGACCAGAGGCTGAAAACTCCATTTTAGAGAAAGTTCTACTTCCCTGGATTGGCACTGCCCTCATTTCTGCATGTTAAGGACTGAAAACTTGACGGTTTTAAGTCTTACAAGAGTTGTTGAAATCCCAGTACCTCCAACCATTTACCATTTTTGTGACAAAAAATTACTGACAGTTAAAAGCTTAGAATGCAACAGAAGCTAAATGTGGTAAATCCTTCCTTCAACTGCCTGAGAGGATGAGCACTAGACTTTCAAGTAATGTATTAATGAAAGACATTTCAAGATGCATGCAGGGACTTCAAAGGAAAATGGTGTCAGGGGAACCAATAGAGCACAAGAATTACTAAAAGGAGTTGACACACTCAGACTCCTCCTCAAATGAGGTAGAGGAGGCTGAAAACAAATAACTTCTGGGTAAGGCAAACCCCTTCCAAAGCACTCATCATTCTCATTCAGCACATAAAAGATCAAGAGTGTTTTATTCAACTGGATGAGTTACTGCTGGTGTTCTAAACAAATCTCCAAGTACTTCTGTCTGTTACATTAACTCCAAGTATCTTCACGTAAATGTGGATCTCTCTTCTCAGCGCCACAGTTTTTTGCTGAATGCCATGCTGCCAAGTTCTTGCTGTACCAGGTGCTTGGGATCCTCCTGGTTGGAATGACTGAAAGGGCTCTACATGCACACTGGATAGAAATATCCACTTGCTGGGGTGGTTTTGGCCATACTTGGAGATCTTTAGTGAAAAGCTTGGCAGAAACAAGAACATTTTCCTTGCAAAACTTCCTATACACTGCCCTCACCTGCTTTATCACCTTTCCAGATTTCTAACATGGATCTAAGTAGTTTGGTTTTAATGAAAATTATTCTTCTGCAGTCAAGTGTTGATCAACTAAGTTGATTTCAAGTCACATTGGCATCAACTTTAAAACCCTGTGAGAAGTGATGTATTTTTTCTCTGATATACGACGTATCATTTCTTTCAAGCAAGAAAAGAAATCTCAAATTATCTTGCCAAGCCTTGGCAACAGCACACTGAAAACAAAACAGCTTGCAAAAATGGAGCTTAAATTGAAGTTTATACAAAACTAATCACAGTAATCCACAATAACAACAGTGACAAGATACAGTTCAATGTGCTGGCTGGTTGTAGCATTGTCAGTGTCAATTTAAAGAAAGAGGTCAAAGAGATGCAGCAACAGCATAACGATCCATGCCCTGCTCCTTTTTATCTATCTGAAGTCTCTCCCCTGCTCTTCATGATGATCTAGAAAACCCTCTTCCTTCAAAGATTTTTCTGACCTATTCTCCTTTTTTGATACGAAGCATGTCAGGCACCCTGGAAACCTTGCCATGATGATCCCAGATGACCTCCTCAGCCCCTGCCTTAATCCAAGGCACACAAGAATCAAGATATAACATAGGCCACAAAAGGTTTAAAAAGGAGAAAACCAAACCAAAGATGCACAGTGTCCCCTGCATAGCAGGCAGAAGCTCTAGCATGACATGTACAGCTGGAGGCCTTCCCTGGGCAGACAGATGGATCCCAGGCTACTGTGCACTGAAAACTGCAAACAGGGGAGCTCCTGCTTGTGACTCACCTACACAGCAGGACAGTGCAAAGACTCCAAAGAACAATTTACTGCATGCCAAGTGCTTCATTCAAGAGGAAGGAATGCCACTGTTTGAAACTAAAGCTAAGAAGTGTGGATGTATGGCAGAAAAGTGGTGATGCCTCTGGTTCCTGTGTTACTGCAGGGATACTGCTATAAGCATGGCTACAATCACCTTCAGGCCTGCAGGATGCGGCTGCTCAAGGATACTGCAAGGAGCTGCAGTCCAGCTAAACTCCCCAGTGTTTATAAAGTACAGGTCAGTTAAATAAAGCATTCAGGGAAAGGAAGAGGAGTGTTAGGGAATTGCAAGTCTTTTATCTAACCACAGTGACATGTCAGTTGTAAACTTGCTTGCCCTCGTTCCCTGGAAGAATGAGGAATTCCTGAACACCAGAGCTGAACGATAAAGGTGACACCTTCACTACTTCATCTTCACCCTACAGCACACTATGCAACCCTTCCCTTGGGTTTGAAAAGCACTGGGTGGGACCTCTCCACTCCCATCTGAAACACGCTGGCTCTTCTCACAGAGTGGATCAACATGCTGTAAATGCAGCTGTGGCTGTAAAGCACTCAGGAGTGCTCTGGAAACATCTCTTTTTGAGATGTGTTATGAGAAAGCTAAAACACACAAAGCACGAAGGGCTCGACGAGCGCTCACCTTTACAAAATGCTGAAAATACCTAAAATGTCACTTAAAATGGTTCCATTTTCCAAATAGGAGGTAAAGAACTATACTTACAAAGTAAACTGCTCCAAAACTGCCATGTCCAATTTCATGCAAGCCCACAAATATTTCTTCGGGATCATCTTTGTAGAACAGGTCAGCTATTTCTGGGTCCTTTGGCACCCCTTTGCGCATGTTGACAGTGTTATGAACTAGTCTGTGCTTTCAATTTCCAATCAGTTTCTTCCTTCATCGACAAAGTCGTTTGTAGACAGCATTCAGCACCTGGGGAACAAGCTCCTCTTTAATCTGTTTCCTTTACACATTTCTGTTCTCACTTCTCTGCCAGCAAAATAAGAGGAAACACTTTCAGGAGCAATAGAGCTCACTATCATTTCCTTCAGCTGATTCCTTTTAATTATTAGTCCAATTTAGATATAGAGATTAGAATGCATTCAGAGTGCAACAGCCCTGTCTCATACAGGAAGCGGGTGCTGCACTTACAGTAAAGTCCACTCGAAGACAAGAGTCCTGTTGCTATGCAAAACATCCTGTAATAGGAGTTTGTTATTCTTCACGATGGTCTCCTAATATGTCAGGTTTTAGACTATCACTATTGTTCCTCCTACTTTTCTGGGCTGTTTGTTTACTTAGTTTCTTTACTCCCACTTGCCAGCTGGTGTGAGTAGAAAAGTCAGCTTCCATTCCACAGTAACACTTCACCATCATATGATATTTATTTATTTATTTATTCATAGCCATAGGACAGCCAGTGCTTTCTGCATTGTGATGGCTCCCAGGTCATGGATTGCTTTTAAAAGATCCCAAACTCTATCACATAAGGCAGATCTTGACATCCTTTACATTAGTACGTGTATATAATTAGACAGCACAGTACTGAGCTGCATTTAATTAAATATTTTAAATATTCATGCCTAAAATTTGATTTATGGGGAAAAAAACAACTCCAAAATATCAGAAAGTTTCACATTTTTATCAAAACATCCTGAAAAGTCTGTATTGGTTCATTAGTCATTGGTGTGCAAAGCAATGACGGATGCCTCCCCCCATCTGCTTGAGACTCCTGAGGCCCAGCAGATGATCTGCAGGTGAGTCAGCTGGAGCAGTTCCTAACAGTCTGGAACAAGCATCAAAAATGCATCCAGATATGTAGCTCAGCATCTCATTCATCAACATCACATCTTTTCTGTGCATAAAAGAAAACAACTTCTGAAAACATATACTAAAATGTTGTCTGCCTCACAATATAAACCAGTTTAACATTTAAAGAGAGACCAACTGAGCTTTACTAATAGGATAAAAGTAAAACACACCTAAAAGGTTTTAGAAGGTTTCAGATTGCAAGAGCCATCCAGATGGAATGATGAAAACAGAGAGTGACTTTGGTCTGGGGCTAAGAGAGTCTCCTTGGCGCAGGATGACAAGCAATGGAGCAACACACAGTGAATGGCACTTCGTTAGAGGTAATTATTACACCGGTAATACCCAGTATAACAATACTGCTGCATACCTGGGTAACTGTGGCACAAAGCATGCTCCGTGGCTCAGACTCCTTCCAGCAGCATTGTCCCGTGCTCTCGTCCCCCCAGACTCTCTGTGCTCTCTTATTCTGCAAACAAATATCACTAGTTAGAAAAATAATTTTAAGTTTTATACCTCATTTTATTATAATACACAAAAATACCACATCTAGAGAAGACCAGCAACTACCAAAGCATCACTTGGAAATGCAGATAACAGGAGTAATGGCTGTAAATGCTAACGGTGTCTCTTTAGGTGAAGATGTTTGTCTCCTGTGCTCTACAGCCCTTGGGCTTGTTAGATATCACTGTAAGATAGGAAACCAGGAAAAGAGGTGAAATTGTTCTTTGACTTTTATAAAGGCTCTTAAAGCTTCCTGGGGCATGGGAGGAGCACGGAAGTTTGCTCTCAGATTGCCCATAAAAAGGACAAAGCTCACAAAGCTGTCTATGATTTAGCTCAGCGTGTCGCACCTGATGACATACGAGACTTAAAGAAATTCCTAGGCATCAAGAAGTCAACCATTGCCAGATTCCACTGAGGGGAGAATGAACAATGGAAAGATGCAAAAGGAGGGCAATCAGATTGAACTGTCAGCTGAGATCAGGTCAAGAGCGCTCACAGGATGCGACAGCCTGCAGTCACCTGCTCCCCAGACATCTCCTGACATCCTCTCAGCAGAGCCAAACACACCGAGAGCTGGGAATTACTCTGCCCTCATAGAAAAGCTACCATGTAGCTACATCCACAGGAAGAATGCTTCACAAGGAAAGCATACTGCAATAGTTATATAGCCAAAATCTGAATTAACACACACCTGAATTTATTACAAGCTAACTCATCTTCTCATTTATAAGGAAAAATACATGAGCAGAAGTCTCCCTGCTAGTAGCAAACATTACCCAAAAATGATATTTTTGTCTGCTGTTCTCAACGCAGGACAATACTATAAAGCTGTTAAAAATCTATTTGAAGAGCTCCAGAAAAAGGATCTGCAATGTTTAGTTTAAAACTAAATAAATAAATTACAAAATCCCAAGAACAAACTAATGACAAAAGCCAGATGAATGAAATGATTATTCATTCTCAGCTGAGGGGCCTCACCCAAAGGTGCTATATTTGCTACATGCCTGCAGACAGGGGCAAAGAATGCAGTATTTCAGGTCTAGCATTCCTCAGCCGAGTGAAAAATCCATTTGGCTTTAGAACAATAAAAACAAACTGAGGAAGAAAACAATTTATCCATTTCTAGTCAAATAAACTTCTCTGCCATAAACAAAATCTGTGCAGGTCTAGCATTCAAGAATAAATTAGTATTTAAAACGGGAAACTAAATGTCAATACTTAAAGTTCAGCCCTAAGTAATAATGTGATTCTGCAACTGGGACAGACAGATACAGTGAGGCCATACAACAAGTAAATCTTTTCAGCAGGACTATTATTTTCCAGTCAGAAAAACTCAGGATGGAAAGCGTACCACGAGTAACCTGAGTCCCGTTGATCTGGACATGGTCAGCACCCACCCCGTGCCCTCCCACAGCGCCTGCAGTGCCTCCTGGGCCAAACGCAGAGACCCCTTCACCCAGCACTGGGCAGCACAGGACAGACAGACACAAAAGAGACACATCACCACTTTGAGGTGAGCTGGCAAGGATGCAAATTTGTCATATTACAGCTCCCTTCTAGACACATGAACACTGAAATAAAGATGGGTTAAACAGTGGGTGAGCATTACAAGTGTCAAATGCCATTAGCAGAAAACCTCCAGTCCAAGGTATGGCCAATTTAGTCAAATTCTGTCAGTTACCAAATGACTGAATTAATACACCAAGTTCTGCTACAAGCCCACGTCCCTCCCTTCATCTTTCAACAAGCCCACCTAAAACGGCATTTGAGACTCTGCACGTTGTAAAGACCTCACATGAAAACAGCAGTAATCGCACTGGCAGTGACCTTTGAAAGTGACAAGTGACTCAAGATTTTCAGCCTGAGATCAGTGTTTTGTTCAGGTAAGGCTACTTGGAGGTGCCTCAAACTGCCTCACCAGAAATTAGAGCTCTCAATCAACAATTACAAGTGAAAATACTTGCCTTGGAGGGAAAACCACTTGTGCCTCATTTTTGGAATTCTGTAAGGGGCTAGAATTGTAAAATCATTTGGGCTGGAAGGGTCTGTAAAGCCTATCCAGTTCCAACCCCCTGCCATGACCAAGGACATCTCCCACTGGATCAGGGTACTCAAGACCCAAGACCCCATCCAACCTGGCCTTGAAAACCTCCAGGGACGGGGCAGCCATGACAGACAGGATGAGTTCTTGAAAGAGTAAATTCAGCATTAGAAATGATACTAAGAAAAATATTTAGAAGATTCTCCAAGAAAAAGTTCTCTAATGAAGATTAGAGACCATATAATGAAAACTGGGAAGAAAATTGCTTTTTAACTATTCCAGCTACAACTGGGAAACCAGTGTTACGCTGAACACATCTGTACAGCAATGTCTCCATTTCCCAGAAATGTCATAGGCAGAGGAAGGCAAAAACCAGGAGTTATGTTAGAATCCAGGTTTTCATAGGAAGCGTACACGGCACCCTGTGGCCACAGAAACTCCCAAAGCCAGAGTGAAATGCTGAAGAACTGCACTGAAAAAGATAATTATGTTCTTCCAGCAACAGAGCAATTCTGCTTAGAGCAGTCTGCTGTACTGCTCCCCTTCTCTCCCACCCTTCCAACAGAACAACCTGGGAACGCCATCCAGGCAAAGCGAACCCCTCTCGATGGAGCCGGCAGTTACTGCTGGAGTTCTGCCCTCCTGCCACCTTACCACAGCATCTCAAAAGGACTCTGCTCTTTGCCTAGGCTCAATGGCACAATAACCCAGCTCTTTCAGCAGCAAATCGACAGCAGGTCTCATCGTGGAGTGTCACCAAAAAATGATGGCAGGGAGTATGGAACAGTCAGGGTGGGAAGCAGCCAGCAGCACGGCACTGCCTGCAAGTGAGGGGTGAGAAATGAGCGATGAGCTCTGCAGGCTGCTCTGACGAGACCCGGAGAGTGCTGTAACAAGAGTCACTCCTAGAGCAAACAAGCAGGGTTTTGCCAACAGGTTAAAGAAAAGCAATCATAAGCAATCCTCACGCTTAAAAAGCACCCATTCCTGATTTTGCTCCGTAGGTTTGCCCAAAAATTCCCTTGCTATAGATTATGATCTCCAGGTGCTGTATTAATAACAACAGAAAAGACCTTGATCTGAATATAAAGGAAACCACCAAACATCACTGGAAGTGCTTTAAGAAGAGCTAAACCGCCCACATTTCCAAACATTCCAGGGTATTACATCCAGGTATACAATGACAGTAATACTTGAGAACTCAAATTCTGTAATTGCTAACAAGAAGTCTTCCCAGAGAACTGTATCCAGGGGAGTTAAGGCATTTACTCCTTTCTTTGCCAAGCTTGCTAAAGCACTGAGAGCTGCCCAGCATCCTCAGCTTGCAGCACCTTCACCACACACAGCACCATTCCCACACCCTATGGGTACCTCAGTTCCAACGCTCCAATAAAGCGCAAGTTGTAAAACACAGTTTGAATTGCATCTCACAACACTATAGGACTCTTTTGAATGTGTACGGAAATACATAAAGCTAAGTTTAGCTCTTGACTACACCACGATACATCCCAAAACAAGGACAAAGTTTTCCACTTCAAGCAGAAAAACAAACTACAGGAAACAGGGTGGAACAGCAGGAGATTCCACTCATAGGAGGAGCGATGGGACATGGCTCATATATTCATTTTTAGATTAATATTTCTGGGGGAATAATTTTACAGCAAAATTCTTTTTCCAAGAATGACAAACACAGAGTCCCCTTTCTTCACTTCAGTCTCTACAAACTCTCCAAAAACGTGGATGACAACATTAAGAAGGGAATTCTCCAATAAATCCAGCCGATACAAAGTGTCCTGAATAAAGAACCTCCTGACATGAACTAGGCACACACTCAAGTCCCACTGCAGCCCTCGCACATAAACTTAGTGTTTTGTTAGTTTGATTTTGGTTTTGTTGTTATTTCTGCTGTTGTTTTTAAGAAGTAGGAGCTTTTTTTGTCCCTCGGATTGCTAGATGGGCAGCGAGCAAGGCCATCCACAAACACGGCACCCCGGGCTTTGGCACCCGATTCCTGCATGTGCAGACCAGGATGGAGGATGAACACCCCATTCCTTCACAGGTACTTTGGCTTTTTGAGAAAGCCTCTTCAACCTCCATATTTTAGGCTTCTCAGTGTCATTTCTTTCATTGTTAAGAATTACTTTTCCAGTAACTGAAAGTAACACCCATGGCTTTTCCTGGCCTATTAGTACTTAGTTTATCTTAATGCTTAAACCAGCCAGACACCGGTATCTGTTCTATAAATTCAAGCTACTTACAAGTTTGCTGACGGTGTATACAGAAAGCAACAGTACTGGAGGTGTTCAAGGCCAGGTTGGATGGGGTCTGGAGCACTCTGGTCTGGTGGGAGGTGTCCCTGCCCATGGCAAGGGGGTTGGAACTGGATGGGCTTCAACGAACTGGATGGGCTTCCAACCCAAACTATTCTATGATTCTACTACAACCTTTGCTTAAATTCACCACCAGTTCCAACAGACTCAGAACAGATCTCACTTGGGTTTGAAGCAGCAAGTGCTCATGTCCTTTCTGAATGTGTCTAAGAGGAAAAACGATGCGATTTGTATGCAGAAACAAGAGGCACCCAGTGACCTTCGGAAACAAAGACAAATGTTTTTGAGCTCTGAAAACGCTCTGCAGATGTGAAGACAGAGCTCCCTGGGGGCAGGGGGCAGGTCAGGGTATCAGGACACAGTCTGCTAGGAGAGCTGGGTAGCATAACCAGCCCACAAACACCCAAGATGCCAGGCCAGCAGCAGCAGCCAAGACTCACACGGCAGTTCCTCAAACACCACCTTTTTTTGCTCTGCTTTTTGAAGAAATAACTTCCCAGAACGTTCAAGTCCATTACACACACCGTTTTATTGATGCTTACGTAATACTTGGACGCTTGTCACTACCTGCAAGAATGTTTCTTTGCCAAGTACTCAGCCCTGTTTGACGTTGAACACCATCCTGACACACACATAACTTCGATTCCGAATTCTCCAGGGCTCACGTGTGCATCAGGTCATTTGGAATTAACAAGATTACTCATGCTAATAAAACCCCCTGAATCAGAACTTCACTGACTAAAGTGATCACTGTGCACAGTGCCCCTGAGACATGGAATTAAACTAATAACTTGCAGGTCTTATTCTGGAAACACACCTTCACTGAAGTAACTTGGTTTCCAGATTAGAAGCAGTAGTTTTGCAGGAGACTTCTTCCCATTTGCAACACCTCCATGACCAGTATTTGCATGGCAAAGATAAAACAATAAACTTATTTAAAAAATAAAAACATAAATCCATTGGGCTTAAAGTTAGGAAACACTCAGTGTTAGTTGTAGGGAATGTTTCAGCAAGTATGAAGTCAAGCAACGCGTCAGCCTTCCAAACGAAACCATATCATTTGTGTTACAGGCACCCTCCTGGCAGAGACACACCAGCAACTGCAGGAAATTTAGGGATATTATAAGACATGACAGAATGCAAATGCATCACAAAACATCCATGCATTGTCTTTCTCCTTGCTCTCCAAACAGACCTTATGGCTGACGAAGTTGTGTTGAGTTTATGGTTGGACTCGATGGTCGTAACGGTCTTTTCCAACCTCTACAAATCTGTGACTCTATCATTCTAAGTTTCAGTGACTGTGGAATGATGATGATAATGATGTGCTGAAGGGAGGAATCAGGGGCACCTACAGCACTGACTGATCCTGATCTGCAGCCAGGTAATAACTATAAGCCTAAAAAAATTTAATTTATGTTGTTGATGAACAGCTTATGGAGTGTGATATAGAAGGTAAAAATGACATCAATCCTCTAATTCTCCTGAAAGTAACATTACTGTGACTTGTGAGGCAGGGCTACCCTGGGAGCTCAACACAGCACCCAGGAATCCAGTGATCACAGGACAAATGCAAACAGCACCGTGCACCACAGATACCCCGAATTCTGACAACACATTTGGGTTCCAGGAAGCTTGGCCAACCTTGCTGGTCAAAAGCAGTGTCACAGGTTAGCAGACCTACTGTTCAAAGACAAAGTGCTACCTTCACATCCAATCCAAAGCTCATAACTCAAGGAACAGTTCCACAAAGACCAGCACTATTAGTCCTACAGCAATTTGCTTCATGAAACAGCACGGTCAATTTTCATTTTGCTTTATACATTTTCATCCAACAGTTGTTTATAAAAACAAGGACAGAATAAGGAGACAAACACCTGAGATACTTCCAATACATTCACTTGGGTCAATGCATTGTCCTTTAATCTCACACCTACTTTTGAGCACGGCGTACCCCTTCTGAAGTATTAAACCCAGCTTAAAAAGGGTATCTGATTTTTCTCTAGTATTTTCATTACCTACGATCCACAAATATTTACAACATTATCTGCTCTCTTCACAGCACAAACAGAAGGCAATGTGGTCTCTACTATGGAAATATTATTTCCAGCTCAAAATTCAGATGCCTCTCTTTAGTCAGGTTCCCCAACAGAGCTGCCAGGAGCAGCCCTGCGCTGTCATTGTCCAAAAGCAGAAGTTGAAGGGTTTGTTTGTTTGGGTTTTTTTCTTCCTTTTCAAGGAAGGTCTGCAACAACAAAGTTCATGTCAGACAGCCCCTCCCTAATATCCACACAGCTCAAAATTCAGCAAATTAAAAGACAACTCTTTTGACTCCAATGCTGCAGCAAATTATGGCCAAGGCCCTCAGACACATGGTGTGAACGTTGGGATTGTCCTATGCAGGGACAAGAGTTGGACTCGATGATCCTTGTGGGTCTCTTCCAAATCAGGACACTCTATGACATGAAATTTTTTTGCAGGTGTTAAAAAAAATCATGTGATGTTTTAATGACAAAAACATCAGGAATCTATGAATGAGTTAAACTCAGGTGATCAGCCCAACTGGGAGAGTCAGCAGAAAGAGCAAACAAGAGCCAGTACCTCCCAAGTCTTGCCTGCAAGTGGTATTTTAAGAACGAATTGAAATGAAAGGTATGATAGAGTTTGCTAAATATTGGAAGCACCCAAGATCAGGAGGTAGAATACTTGAAAAAAACCCTTAAAATCTATGATACTATACAAATAAAGAAAAAGCCCCTCTAAAACCAAATGAAAACCTTGGGCTTTACTTAAAAAAAACCCAAACAAATCAAACAGCATCCTTCACAATAGTTGTGCGATGAAAAAGCAAAACTTCACAGCAAGAGGCACTGGGTGACGCTTTCCAATAATTTTCCAGTTAAATTTAGAAGAATTTAATGAAAATATGTAATTCCCTTATTTTGTTTAAAAGTAATTAACACTATCTCATTTCTTCAACCAGAACTTGTATTTTATCATAAAATCGAGTGTGTTATTAGTTTTGAAGGTTTATTTCACAAGATTAAAAACTTTGAATCATGAAATAAACCATGTGTAGTTAAAAAAAAGGAAAGAAAAAGCCTTCTTGCTCTGAACAACATTTCACAGTATTTCATCACAGCACCCTTGAAATAATTCAGGAGTACATCTGGAAGGGAGGAAAAATATATGAATCACTTTAATTCCTAATGTACATAAGCCCACATAGCATCATACTCAGAAATATAAATTCCATCCAATCTTCTCATCAAAACATCTCTAAACCATCATGTATGGGGCATGAAATTGAGGAAATTGTCTCTCTATTTTCATCAGATTTTTCCTGTGGCATTTTTATCAGGCTCTTCATCACGTTGCTTAAGAGCCAGTGAACTCCAGATAATTATAAATTCCTGAGTATTATGCTGTGTGCTACTTGGAGGCAAAAATAAGTCATTGAATTTGTTTATGAAAGTCTGCAGAGACACCGGCACACTCAGAATTTCCTACCTATTAATGTAAGGGCTTCCAAAGAGCTCTGTCCATTTTGTGGTTAGAGCTATTTTTAGATAAAGAGTTTATATTTTGACCATCACATAATCAACCCAAAAAGCCAGCAGCTGGATAGATTTATCCCCATGCTCTCCAGAGTGGCCAGGTTGATGCTGCAGTGGGAGGTGACCCACTCCAGCTCACCTGTGTTACAATTCCAAACTTGGATCAACCCTGCTGGCACTGAAGCGATCGCAGCGGCCACCAGATCATCTGAATAGCAAAGGTGTAAGGAGGCTGCAGCCAGATCTCTACCTACACTTCAACCTCAGTTTTTCAGAACTGTAGGAAGACATTTTTGTAACAACTTGGAGCATTAAAAACTTCTATCAGTTTCAAAACCAGTTTTCACATCATTACAGTCAGATTTCACCAAGGTTAATGTACAATTACCAAAGAGTTAATTCGTGCCACCCAAGGAAAAAGTGTGTGTTAGTGCAGAGACAGGTAGATACTTACAAATGAAAAGCCTCTGAGATCTTCTGAGGTCCCCTCAGAAAAGGAGAAGAAAAGGCTGGTCTAGTGGGAGGTGTCCCTGCCCATGGCAGGGAGGCTGAAACTGGATTACCCTTAAGGTTCCTTCCAACCCCAACTATTCCATGATTCCATGAAGGCTCCAGGGGATCTCACAGTGGCCTTCCGCTACCTAAAAGGGGTCTAACAGGAAAGCTAGAGAGGGACATCTTACAAGGGCAAGAAGTGACAGGACTAGGGGGAATGGCTTTAAACTGGAAAGGGGAAGATTTAGATTGAACATTAGGGAGAAATTCTGCATAATGAGGGTGGTGAGGCCCTGGCACAGGTTGCTCAGGGAAGGTGTGGTTGCCCCTCCCTGGAGGGGTTCAAGGCCAGGTTGGATGGGGCTTGGAGCCCCCTGATTCATGGGGAGGTGTCCCTGCTCACGGCAGGGGGGCTGGTACTGGATGGGCTTTGAGATCCCTTCTAACCCAAGACATTCTATGATTCAGGGCAAAAAGCAATTTTGTTATGTACGTGCAGGTTAAAGAATGAGATCCTTTAACACATGTTAACACAGCCGTGGCTTTTGTCATAACACCAGCTGACTTTGGAAAAGTAGGTTTCTATTAAACAACTGTTTATTCTCCTTTTGCAAGAAAATGCAACTCAGATACTGACTATCTGGAAGCTAC
This sequence comes from Dromococcyx pavoninus, assembly GCA_033558185.1. Taxonomy (NCBI): domain Eukaryota; kingdom Metazoa; phylum Chordata; class Aves; order Cuculiformes; family Neomorphidae; genus Dromococcyx; species Dromococcyx pavoninus. Next base: position 459,632 of record JAUMJL010000506.1, on the reverse strand, counting down.
ACCACAGGAAAACTAGCCAAAAAGTCAGTCCTTAAGAAAAAGTGAGAAAACAGAGCCTGCCCTCATGGAGGTGAAAAAAAGAAAGAGAAGCATTCTCTGGTGGGTCATGGGTGGTCAGAATAGCTCTGAGCAAACCCAACTGTGACTGATTTTTTCCTTCTGTGTGATGAGATGGGGAAGGTGTGATGTGTGTTCTTCATGAGTCTAAGAAAACCCACGGATCTTCATCCTCATGCTCTTAATTTCTAAAGCAAGAGCACTGCACAGTGCAGCATACATTGTTCATCCTCCCCAGTGGTAACGTTTAGAGAGAGAGGCTCTGAATCCTCACCTCGTGCCACTGCTGGTTCACGTGGCAGCAGAGAAAGCCGCAGCTCGCCCGTGTGTCTCCCCAAGCCCTCAAACCTGGCCGTGTTACACTTCCCCCCTCATCCACCCTTTCGCTGCCCCATGAATCTCTCCCTGCCTCACACTTCTCCTTTTATAGATCTCCTTCCTTCCTGCCCCCTCGGTGCCAGCCAGAGATAACCCTTTAGGAAACAGCCTTCTTGGCTGCTTGGGTTTATCATTCCAGCTCGGCACGCCCTCGGTGACTCCGACTCCAGCACCTCCAGCTCTCTTCCTGACCTATTTACAGACACGACCACAACCATTAACACATACAACTGGAATTTTTTCCACCTCGTATCATTAAAAAAGGCCACATCTGTTTCATTCAGGTGGTCACAGTCTGCATCAGGGGTATAATTAATCGTGAAAAAGTTTATTGAAAAATACACAAAAATTCAGTTCCATGTAGGAATACTATGATTAAAAGATGACAAACTTAATCTAGTGTGCACCAGCCAAGACAGAATCAGTCATTAATATTACACAGCTTACCCACTGGCTTTCCAAGTTTATTCTTTTCTAGCATATGCATTTTTTATGGCAACTAATAAAAGACACACAGAAGTGAAATATGGATGTCTAATGTCCAACACGTCATTATTATCATCTAATACGTGTGTTCAATAAGAAAGTGTTTATCCACCATCAAAAGAGCACTGGATGGCTGAAAATCAGGATAAAAAAGAAGATAATGTCCTGCTTTTATTGAACACTCAGAAAGAACTGGAAATGTTGGAGTGAATCCAGAGGAGGCCATGAAGGTGGTCCGAGGGCTGGAGCACCACCCATACAAGGACAGGCTGAGAGAGTTGAGGATGTTCAGGCTGGAGAAGAGAAGACTCCAGGACACCTTAGAGCAGCCTCCCAGTACTGAAAGGGGTTCCAGGAAACCTGGGGAGGGGCTCTTGATCCCTGAGTGAAGGGATAGGATGAGGGGGAATGGTTTTAAAGTGAAAAAGGGGAGACTGAGATGTATCTTAGGAATAAATCTTTTCCCGTGAGGGTGGGGAGGCCCTGGCCCAGGTTGTCCACAGAAGATGTGGCTGCCCCATCCCTGGAGGCATTCAAGGCCAGGTTGGATGGGGCTTGGAGCACCTTGATCCAGTGGGAGGTGTCCCTGCCCATGGCAGGGGGGCTGGAACTGGATGGGCTTTGATGTTCTTTCTAACCCAAACCATTCTATGATTCTATGAACTAGAAGTTTGCTATGTCAGCCGTCATAGTGCTTATAAGATATGTTCTCTCGTGACGATACCTCTGCTTCAGGATTATTTTAACATTTTTCTGACAACTACAGCCATTATTTAGGTGCAGCAGCTGTCACAGAGTTACAAAAGTGTCAAATATATTTTTATCTGTCTAAATACAGTAAAAGATCCATAAACACCACCACGCACCATGAGAGCATCAAGCTTTCCACAGCACACTAATAAAATAGTCCAACAGCCCATTTTACAACCACAAGTGTTTGTTGTGCTGGGCAGGCTCTGTGCAGGCAGCGGTCCCTTGGTGCACAGCACAGGACACATGAGGGAGAACACACAGCAAGGCAGGGTTGCTGCCACCTGAAACCCTCCAGGGGTGTCAGTGTACTTTGTCCCACAGAGGTTTTCAAGTCAATACTGTCCACGCTTTACAAAACCGAAGCTGATAAAGTGAGAAAAAAAACCTGTTCCAAGGTCACCCAAAGAATACGGCAAATGAAATAAACTCAAGGTTTCCAGATTAGAAAGAGCTGGGGCAGCAATCTTACTGAAAAATCACCTCTGCATGAAAATGAACAATCATTTGTTCCCCACCCTCACTCCACATCTACCCACACAAACAGGCATTAACAGCCAGGGCAGGGACTGCTTTGCCTGCACTGCCAAAACCCCCAAATGAAGTTTCATGGGAACTGCAGCCACTAAGACCTACAAGAAAAGTGGAAACTTTGGGCCACCTGTTTATCAAAACATCATGAACTCAGTACCTCACCCTGAAGCCTATGCACCCTGATTTTCTGCTCACGAGGTGGTTACTGGGTGATTCCTGAAGACCCTGGCAGCTCACCCGGGGAGCGCTGCAGCCGCCCCATCAGCACACAGAGGTATTTACCTATAATTAATACACCACTACCACCTCTTGCTAATTCCTTGTACTTGACAAGTAAGCTAAGAAAATAATTGTGTTGTTCATAGGCAAGTGGGTAAGGCACCAGGATACAGTGACCGTCTCAAAGACAGCGCTGCAGTTGGAAATCCTGAATTCCCCAACTCGCAGAGCAGGCTGTTGGGAGAGAAAGCAAACCTGCAGTGAATGGCACCAGTTTGCAGCCAGGGTATAACAAGGAATGAGCAATGGTTCCTTACCAAGTGGGACAGCACGATGGAGATCACACACATTGGGTGAGGGAGAAAAACTTCAAGATATTGCCAAGCATATCGATTATAAGTTCCAAAGTAAAACTCTTTCAATAACTGGATAACAGAGACGACAAGGTCTGCGATTTCAGCCTTAAGACTTTTTTGGGGATTTATTAGGTCAGAAGAGGCTCTTTAATGTTGCTTTAATGCAGATTTTTAGCAGCTTTAACAAAAAACAGTTTTAAATTAGAACTGGAGGGGTGGGGGGAAAAAAGGTTGCTTCCCTGGGCACTGGAATCAGACATTTAAGATTAACTCAGCTCAGTGAAGAGTTAGCAATGCAAGTCAGCTTGGAGCCTTCTTCAGGCAATCACAGTTCTGGTTTCAGCTGAAGGGAGATCAGGAGAGGCAGACAGTGGACAAGAAAAACAGCGACCTGGGCTAGGATACACAATCCCCTCAGCACTCACTCTCTCTTTTTTTAATTAGCATTGCAGTCACAAAGAGTGAATACACGGTTTTAACTGACATTCATTCTCATTTTAAATAATCTATGCTTAAATTTCATTTTTCCTCTTGAAATTCAAAATGCAAGTTTCAGTGCTGCATCCTTACGTACAAGCATATCCTCAGATGAGTTTTAAAGTACTACAATTTAATATTTCAGAATGTTAAACGCAGAGAGAAAAAAAAATTACCAGTAAACAAAACCTACTCTGTGTCCTCGAGAAAACAAGATAGAAATCAGGGTAAAATACGGGATGGGACTAATCTTCTCGCAGGCAAAGAAAGTAGACTTGGTCTCCCAGGACCTAGTGGGTCCTTTTAGGAAAAGGGGAAGATGGATCACCATGGCAACAGAGTATTTTATGAGATACTTTAGCAATGCAATATGCTGTGCTATAAACATCATAGATAAGGCGAGAAGCAGGGCCTCTTCCAACCAAAGAGAAAAGCTTTTAGCAACAACACAGAATGCATTTCTGTTTGCTGCAATTTCCAATAATGAAAAACTCATGTTGAAAAAGACATCATGGATGTCGATAACAGAACTTATTAAAGCTTAAATTAAATAATCTGGTCTCTGGGCTACTTGATGAAAACATCTGAAGACTTCCATAGTCAAGGAAAGAAAGCTGTTCTGATGGAAGGGTCAAAGTTATGAATTGCTGGCCTGAGTTCTGCGCACAGTATCTACATCACACCAGATTACTGCACATCTGCACAAAAACTAAAGGTGACAGAACTTGGAAAGGTGGCTGCAGGGACAACAGGGTGCTCGATACAGGCGTCTTCTGTGGGTGAACATCTACACCAGCCAACTGAGGGCAGGAAGGCATGGACAAGAGAAATTCAGATCAGAGGCATCACTGAAGAGAGGTAATGTAACAAAAAGGGTATCAAAGAAAATGAAATGGCAAAGAAGCAACAAATTCCAGGCTTATTGGTAAGGACTGCACAGGAAGAAGAGACCATTTAGAGACTGCTGTAAAGTATGACTGAGTTTTATTTTGACTCTAATGATAATTCACTATTTCAAATCGTCAAGATAGACGTTTAGTTGTTCGTGTTAGATGCCTTCTCAAAACGGCAATGACATATTGAATATGTACATATTAAATTTAATAACACTGAATAGGTTTCAGTCACTTATCTTGTAGATAACATTCATTCATAGCAGAGGTGATGAAATCATTCTGTTAAAAACAAACCCAACCTGGACTGAGTGATCTTAAAGGTCTTTTCCAACCTAAATGATTCTGTAATTGAGTGGTTGAGACCTGAGAGAAGTGAGAAGCAGAACAGTGGCAGATGACAGGCATTTGTTCCAAAATAAGGTAGCATACAGCAGTAGTAATATTTTCAGCTACTCACACACACTGCTGAATTTTAAACTAATTGTAACCACATAGGAAAAAGACCTGAGGGTTGCTGTAGCCAGCTCTCTGAAAACATCTGCTCAGTGTGCGGAGGCAGTCAAAAAGGCAAATGGAGTGTGGGGATGCACAAATACAATGACAGAAAGCCATGGAAGAACTGTTAATGTCACAACAGAAATTAAGGATCAAAGGATATCATATTACCCAAATACAATACCCTACACAGAAAAAGCAGCAGAAATAAAGCACAAAAATAAATAAATGCATTAGGTGTAGGGGAAGACATCAACATGAAGGTAAATAGAAAATCAAGCCAGCTTACACAGGGGATAAATAGAAGCGGCAGTGATGCATTAAAGAAAATGGGAAAATGGCACAGGACAAGGCTGTCCTCCTCTGAGGAGAGGCAGAGCAAGTAACGTTGCCAAAAGGTAACAAATGCCAGCTGAAAAACACAACAGCTAATTCAGAAAGACAGACACAAAAACATTACGTGTTTCTATACTGAATATAGAAACAAAACCTTCCCAATTAATGAATTCATTCAGTAGTACTGATTGTGAGGCTCAGATAATTGCAGTGGAAAATGGAGAATGCTTCCAACCTATTCAGAAGACAACTGCAGACTGCCCAAGACCAGCATCAAAACAAAAACCCAGAAGCAGCTCCTTTATAGACAGGTAATTTATTTTGCCCCCTCAACGGGCATTTGTTCCCTTCTCTGATAAGAATGAGCTCAGCACCCTTCACAATAAGATACAAGAGCATCCCACACACCCCCCTAGCACTCCCACACACCCCCCTAGCACCCCCACACCCCCCCCCCTAGCATCCCCACACCCCCCCCCTAGCACCCCCACACCCCCCCCCTAGCACCCCCACACACCCCCCCCAGCACCCAGACACTGTGACCATTTCCCTACAGATTTACTTCAGGAGTTCTCTTTCTTTGATCCAGAGTTTGACAATAAATCCCTGTCAGACTCCCACTGCTGCAATCCACTACGTTTCCTCCTTCTATCACCTTCTCCATTCATTCTTTTCTTTCCTTTAAAAAAATACACCTGCTCATACCTTTGGACTCAAACTTCTTGACAAACAATGAAAACTGGCTTAAGCCACATTTATTGCTTCTGATAAGAAACTATCCTTGCCAAACTTTATAGTTCTATTTGATAAGTAACTTCAGTGTATTCTAACAATGCTGACAGTGAATAAAAGCTGAGGATAGGAAATAAATTGGGAGTCTTTTTCTTCATTATTTCTGTGGCAAATTCCTGGAGCAACAGCGTTTACGTACTCAAAGAAAGGAAAAGTCACTTCTTCCTTTTGTAGATTTATTATCTTCTAGCAGAGAAATCCCAGTGACACTTTCTAATGCTCCTTGGAGCTCTCAAATTTATTCCAAGGTTGTTCTAGAAATAAGAGTTATTATTTGAAACTTGGTTACTATGGCTAATACATTAATCAAAATATCAAGCAGAAGCATAATGCACAAGCCAGCATTCCATGGATCCCATCATCTACAAGGTCATTGCTCAATACCGGTCCTTATTTACTGGTTCCTGATGGCAAACAGTTATATTTCACTACTGCCAAAGTTCAAACAATAGAAATATTGCCATGGAGCATCCCGGTGCTCTGTAATATCCTAATTCCATCTGGCCAAGCTCCTGCTGGATTCCCACACAGTGCTTGAGCAGCTTCAGCTTTGGCACTGCCAGAGGTGGATGTTCAGGCACCACTTGACCACTCGCAGGTTTGTTTATTTGGAAGAGCTACAATTAACATTACTGGTTATACAACCCCTGTTTCTGTCTTCTGCCATAGTGAGGCTGTCTTTGCAGGGGAAAAAAGAAAAAAAGAAGAGGTGAAGACCACTGGGTGTGGCTGGGCATCTTTAATCTTAACTCTTCACTACAAAGCTTGAGTTTTGACAGAAACTCCCTATTTTCTGTTACAAAATCCTCCACCACACTCTTCTACAAACCTTGCCTTGGCAGCAATGATAAACAAAGTGGTCTTTGAAGACTGCAGTGGAATGTCAGTATCACAAAATAATCTTAAATCAAATGCAATTAAGCCATTAAACTTCTCAAATGAAACCAGAATGGTCTTTTTGCTGAATAAAACATCTAAAGTTCATTCACTGATACGATCTCAATGCCCTACTTGTTACCTTTTTAACTAGGCAAAGAAAAAAAGCCTGAATGGAGATTAAATAATACATGAGGTTTTTATCTAGAGACAACTAAACTTAACTGCTACAGTAAAGCTTTCATCACTAGTAATGTCTTTGCCAAGAGTATTGTCCCCTGCAGGCAATGTTGTTGGACTCAAATCAGAAAAAGTCAGTCATTTATGTCAGTCTACTACAGTTTCTATTAAGACAGACCAACATCCTTTTCCCATCACAAGTGCTGGGTAAAATGTCTGTTTTCCCACATTTCATTCCCCTCTCTGTTCACAAGGTCAGACCTTCACCTGTTTGGGTGTGGATACCCAGTTTAATTTCCTTGAAGAAGCATATCTATGGGAGATACTGGGACCTAAGCCAACCACAAAAATATACCCTTCACAATATTAAGAAACAATTCCATCCTTTTTTCCCCAAGTAAATCTATATAAACATCTCTGCAACCATCCCTATTACAAATTATATTCCACTTAATATTATACTATCAATGATTTAGACTTTGGGGAAGTAGGTGTTGAGGAGGAAGTGCAGGGTTTGAGGGGTTTTGATGTATTTGTTAAGCAACTTCTCTATACATGAAAACAATCTTCTACAATAAAGAGTATCATGCAACCTTCCTACAGCAGCAGAAGCACTGAAATGCCCACAGGATAAAGCTTTCCTGCTGCTTTGTAGTGTTCTGCACTGCACTGAAGGCGTTTGTGCAGGAAAATGCCAGTGTTCATGAGAAAACACTCATGTCAGGATCCATAACAGGCTGATGCACAGGCTGATGCTCATTTTCCCAGAGAAAGGGTCTCCACACTTGACCCTTGAGAGAACATAAATATTATTTTGTTTTGTAGGAGGAAGAAATTTAAATGTTTTGCAGAATTGTTAATATTGCCATGGCCATTCTAACAGGCTTAGCCATATCCACACCACAGAAGAGGCTTTTTTTTGAGGCTTTTTAATAAGACCGTTCTATTCTTTCTATACTAGAATTGCCTTTAGATATTCAAAAAGGAGTCCACACGAAGGATCCAACACACACATGTCATAAACACCAAACAGCAATTCTCTAAAAAACATAAAAAGGACATTTTTAAGTGAGAGGATAGACACAAACTTACTCAACGCAAATGCTGGTACGTTCTTCGCCCTCCCATTCCCTGAAGCAGAATTCCTGCCCACCTCCCTGCACTCCCTTAGAAAAGCTTCCCTCTTCATGACATGTTCTGTTCAAGAGTCTTAAACATTAATTCAGCCTAACAGTCTTCAGAGATGTTAGCACAGCTATAAAAAGGTTTCTGAATTGAGTGGCTACTGAAGGAACGGGAATCTGATCAAATTTTCAAGAGCTACACTGCCTGCTTTATGAATAAATCAAGGAATTATCAGTTTTTTGAGAGGTTCCAGCACTATTTTAGCTCTTGGTGCCTCATGTACATATTAACAGCCCTATTTCATGGATTCAGCATCTCAGGCAAAATGAATCTAGTAGCAAAACTATGAAAGAATGCAGTCCCATGCCTTAGCCAGAAGATGGATGGATGGACGGCTGCCTCATCCCTGGAGGCGTTCAAAGCCAGGCTGGATGGGGCTCTGAGCAACCTGATCCAGAGGGAGGTGTCCCTGCCCATGGCAGATGGGGTGGAATTGGACGGTCTTTAAGATCCCTTCCAACCCAAACCATTCTACAATTCTAGTTCTTTTTCACTATATATGTTTATACATTAGGCAAGAAAATAAAAGCCGACTGAAACACGAAAAGATAATTCTATGTTTTCTACACATTACTATGTCTAAGTGATGAATATTTTTAACTGGGGACAGTTTCTCAACCACAGCTTAACTTCAAAGATCCATTATTCTGTTATGGTTAAGCCCAGCTTTCTGAGATGCTCTGTGAATTAAGTATGTTTTTCTGTAGACTGGGGTATACTGCCACTAATTAAAAGAATGGGAAATTGTAGCATTAACTAATAAATCCATGATAGTTCAGTATTTTACTGTATTGTAACGTCAACCCAAAATCTTAAAGAGCTCAGGGGACTTTGGAAAGCCAACTGCACCACGATCAGTGCTGAGCAGAAGCATCCAGTCACTCCATCCATTAGAAGAGGATACTCTAGGCAGGAAGACTGGGAAAAAACTCCTTTCTGGATCTTCCTAACTAATCTATATAGGGAATAAATGTGTAACTAAATCTAATAGGACAAGAACATTTTTATGACAAGGATTGTCAAAGCTACTATGAATTTTACACACATAGCTTACAATTTTAAAGCAGTTGTCTCCAAGCAAACAAACCCTTCAGAGGAAGCTGCACTGAGGTCTTCTGACCAGCCCTTTCATATGAAATAATCATACAGTTTGGTGATTTTTCTCTTCATAATATTTGTAATACTGGAATAAATTAACACTTTGAAGCATAACTACAGGAGAACACCACCAAATATTTGTATATAAACAATGTACACCAAAGGTGAACAGTTCTAACACAACCAAAGTTCAGCATCCTGTGACTCAGGGCAAAAAAAATCCACTGAAATAAATAACCACAGAAACACAGAATGGTCTGGGTTGGAACGGACCTTAAAGTCCACGCAGTTCCAACCTCCCTGCCATGGGCAGGGACACCTCCCATTGGATCAGAGTGCTCAAGACCCCATCCAACCTGGCCTTGAACGCTTCCAGGGATGGGGCAGCAACGACGTCCCTGGGCAACCTGGGCCAGTGTCTCACCACCCTTGTTGTGAAGAATTTCTTCCTAATATCTAATCTAAATCTTTCCCCTTCCAGTTTAAAGCCGTCCCCCCTTGTCCTATCTCTCCATGCCCCTGCAAGAAGTCCTGGCTTTCCTGTAGCCCCTTCAGGTACTGGAAGGTCGTGATGAGGTCCCCCTGCTGAAATCACACTGCATGCAGCCACTACTGAAAAAAACACAACTGCATCTCTCCTTGGTCAGAAACAAACATTTGCAGAGAACATGAGAGAGAATGGAGAACTTACAGAGCAAACCTACACGGTGCTTAAACTCGCCATTAAACACGCATGAAGCCGAACAGAGGAACTGCCTTCTCCTGATCTTGCTCTGCTGAGGAAGTGCAACACAGCAGTGAGGTTCAGCTCCAGGCTTCCCCTTTTCCCTGGCACAGCAGGGGCAAAGCACCCCTCCCTGCTCCACTTACCGCAGCGATAATGGGCAGGGAACGGCCGATTGCGTCTTGCTGTGCAGGGCTGGCTTCTTGTCACAAACGCCCCACTGCACTTCTCCACTGAGAACTGCTGCTCCCTCACTATCATAACTACAGGAAAAGCCCATTTCTGCAACCACAATGAGGCCCCAGTCCGCATGACTGGTAGAAGGAAAAGCACTTAAAGGACTTGCCCTTTTCCCATGAAAACCTCAAGGAATAATGCAATCCTGTCCCTCCTTAAATATTTCACTGTGTGCCCAAAAATACTGTTGCTTATTTAGTGTTTTTAAACAAGTCTCCTCCCAACACTGCACCTGACAGCAGTGGCTGAGAAAGCCCAGCCAGCATTCTTCTGGTCACCTCCACATCAGCTCCCAACACAAGGACAGGCAACCTTCCTAACCCGACAAGCCCTACATTAAACCATATTCATAAGACACAGCATGAATACCACAAATACCACCTGTCCTGGAAAAGAAAGGGAGCAAATTCAGGGAATGTTCCTCAAGCATGAGATGACCACAGCTTCTACTGCACAAAGGAGAATTGCCACAGAGCCCAGCACCCTGACAGCCCAACTGCCTGCCTTTCAGCTGCTTCCCAGAGCTTTATACTTTGCCTTCAGTGAACCAATCCTCGCTTAACCTCGCAAGCCTTACACCTCTTCTGGATCTGAAAGCAGCTATGGACATCACGGTGCTCCACTGACATTCTGGAGTACTCTGTGTGCCTCCAGGCAGGATCTCTCCCTGCACAGGAGTGCAATCCTCCACATTGGGATAAGCAGGCACAGTGGCTTCTGAAGTTGTAGGTTGGTTTTATTTAGACAATGCTGGAACAAGAACTGATTCTCAGACTCTGCAAGCCAGAGCTCTGCACGTTGCATGTTTAGCTTGCAGCAGAGCCACTCCCTCACACACCCTTTCACATGGTGTCTGTCCTCTCCTCACTCTGCCTTTCTGGATGGCAGAACAGGGAAGCCGTGTTCACGGCAAGCATTCTCATCATCTCCACCCCAAGCAGCTCCTTGTCTCTTTAATTCCCAGTTTGCAGAGAAATGCCAGTTACAGGTGGGTATCCCAACTGGATACACTTCCATGATATCTTTAATCCCATCCTCCCTGTGCTGCTGCACACCCAAAGTGCCCACACTGAGGGTGAAGCTACACCATAACATGCTCTTCACCCTTCAGAGGCACTGGAGCTCAGAGTCTGCAGGCGACTGAGCGGCACTGCCAGAGTCACTTCTGTGTCTGAGATCTGCAGCTACCCAGAAGCTCCGCCGCAGCACAGACCCACTGCCAGTGACACCTTCTACTTCTGAGGAGGGACTTGGGCTTGAATCGCTCGTGAGTAGCACACAGCTTTCTAAAGTCACTTTAAAGAGTCTAAAAAGAAAAGAAAGAAAAAGGATGGGGAAGGGCTCTCAGACCTACTAAAATGAGAGCCATTCCCTGGTGACAGCAGGGTAAAAATGAAGTTTCAAAGCAGAAACACATTTTCACAGTAGTGCTAGAGATCAGAAATGGAAGAAAGGACCCTTTATCAAGACTTCACTTAAATCTTCTCATTAAAAAAGAAGAATCAGTAGCAGAGGGTAACCATCAAGGTCATCCAATATATCTTTGAGACTGCAGAATCCACCATAAACAGTTTGAGAGCATGTAGCATCTGCTGCTTCTAAGATGAGTGAGGGTAGGAAATCCCCCTATATTTTCTAGAAACCAGCAAGGCAGCCAGTGACTGAAGCAGAGATCTGACTATGTGTGCACCCACACAAGTGAGAAGAAGTAACTCCTATCAATAAGTGCACATGATATTTGACATAGTGGCTGCAGATTTCAAATAAGAGATTACAATTAGAAAAATTGTTTTTTCGGAAACGTTCCCCAGTTTCATTTGACTGCAGCATAAATTTTGTCAAGATACATTAAAGACAGAAGAAACTGAAATCAAGAAAAAACAATTTAAATAAACTCAATTAATTTTAGGACATTGTGAAGGAGGAAAGTAAATACACAACAGAACATCAACACCCCATAGCACTTGCCTGCATTTTCAAGCGCTGCATCATTCACTGTATCTTCTCTTACCTCATCTGTCCCTCCCCAAACAGTAAATAAACTCTGATGCCCATCCTCTCTGAGGACACCTCTACAGCAGCAGCTGCCTCTCCACTGGCCTCAGGAGTCAGCCCCAATCTGTCCTGAACTTAAACACATCATGGTTATGCTCACCTCTCTCACTTTCCAAACAGTCTGCCACCATCAGCTGAAGGAGAGGGATTTTAATGTGCAAAATCTAAATTTACCCAAGTTCAAGGTCTGAGGTTGGTCAGTCAGAACAATACAGATTTTAAAAGTCAGGTCAAATTACCCAATGAACTTCTAATGAAGGAATACAACTTCACCAAAAATACTGCAGCAGGTGCTGAGGAGGTGAGTTTCTTGCTAGGCACAAATTCAAGATCCAAGCCAAACTTTTATGAAGTAATTTTATCTTATTTTGACCAATTTCAATATTTTTACTCCACAGTCAATACAGCTGCAAGGAAGCTGGGAGGATACACACAGAAGCTGTGAGGATACAGGATTTCTGAGGATTCATATGTTCTTGGAGCACTGGTTGTGTGCTTCAAGCCATGAAACATTTTTGGTGTTGACTTCTAATCTGAAACATTTGTGTGCGAGTAGCAAACCAGTAATGCTCCCAGATAAGCCCTCGGGCTCCTAGAATTACTGAACAGTAGAAGTCTCACCTTCAGAGAGTACAAGACGGCCTTCTTGAGTTACTGGGACTCTTGATAAAAATCCAGTAGGACAAAAGAGAAATTCCACCTCACTTTCAAATACATGAAAGTTACATCCTTACCTACAGATGGAGTGAACTTAAATCCACCCCAAACCAACAACACCCGATTGGGCTGAACTACAGAGGAGCACTGACACAGAATAAAATTCATTGTTTTCTACCACAAAAGTGACTGCAAAAAGAGTTACAAGCCTTAGTATTTGAATACAAAAATCTATTTGCTATCCCAATAACAGTCCATAAAAGAGAGTTTGGTCTTACAGGGAATTAGTTTCCACACTCATACAGTCTCCCTGGACAACCATGGACCAGTCATCAGCTCTTTTTTAAGACAGGATGCTCTCTGTAAAATGGGAACTCCCCCACAATTATCTGCAATGTTTATTCTGACTATGAATTCCTCCAAGCATGAACTCAAAAATCTATTTCTACACACTTCAGCTAAATTTGGCAGGACATTTGAATAGTTGTTAATGCTACTGCAATGTATTAGCAGTAGTAGGTCAACGAGGACAAAGATAAGTACTAATACTTAGTACTGGGCAATTGACAACTGCTTAATTACCACATTGCAAGAAGTCTAAAAGCCAGTTCAAAGAAGCAACTGGAACCTTTCACTCCATTATTAAGTTGCTTACTCAGAAATCAGTGGTATAGGCAAGTCTCCTATGCCAGGTGATAAAGCTGACAATAACAACGCAGTCTTCCCCAGCGCTCAGAGCCCCCTCCCCAGCACCACACAACCCAAGGTGATTTCATGTTTTTTTTTCCAGCTGTTGAATTTTCTTTAAAAGATCTCTGACCAGAGGACTTTCAGGTATCACGTGACACAAAGTAACTGGAATTCTTTGCAAATATTTACAGTACAGGGGTTTGTGCCTAAGTACCAGATCACTACGGTTGATAGCAACAAACCAAGGCACAGCCCTGCGCTGCAGGGACCTGTAGCTGGTTTTATGTTTTGAAGAATATCCATTATATCAGGATTTCTTCTCTTTTCAGATGTCATGAGGCCTTTAATTGCAAGGCAGCATTCATTCAATCCCAAAGCAGAATCAAAAGATGCCAACACAATCATATTAATATACCCAATATCTTGTTTCTAGCTGCAACCAGTGCCATCTGAATATTATAATCAAAACTTCCACATACGTAAATCCATTCAAATCCCAAGTCCTTCCTGCTTTTCAAAACCCACAAATCTAAGTTCCCTGAAGCAACAGGAAAGTACATTACATGGGAAAGTCTATGCATACAGACTCGAGAAAGCTGAAGATGTGGCAGTATCTCCAAACAGCAAGGGCTGCTGAGCACACGATGCCAGGCATCCCTCAAGTTCCACCTGAAGAGCATCGGTAGAATCTGTGCAGTGATCTGGTTGCCCCAGTCTGATTTTCAGCTGACAGTGCTCACAAAGCAGAGCATACCTGAGCTGCCCTACAGGATGCAGAAAGAGCTCATCATTCAACTGTTTTCAATATGACACTGCGCACCCATAATTCTAGGCTAAACCACACCAAAAGGCCTCAGGAATCTGACACTGCAGTTCTACATTCACCTCGTACAGATAAAGGGAGGATTCAAAGATTTTACCTGTGCTGGTATTGGATCAATAAGATTTAAACAGGCCTTTTTCCACTCACTATGGTTCAGCAACCCTACTACAGAGGCGTAGAACATGGACAGCTTCAAAACACTTCTTAGAAAAACTCCTAAATTACATTTGCATAAATTCTTCAATTTAAAGACCACCAACTCTGCATTGCATCATTCACACCTCTGAATACGAGCCCTGAAATTTTAAAATAGTGTTATAAAAAAACATTTCATGTACATTATTGCTGCATGAGTGTTACTCAGGAAGGCAGAACCACTTCCATGGCATGTCAAGAATATCGCAGCAGGCGATCATCCCACCACTCCCCACGTGTTTATTTGTTAACCACTACTATACTGTAAATACGATCAGTGACGTGTAAAATAGTTTCCAAATCTGTAACCAAAAAGGTTATCAAGCTTAAAAATTCATACATGAGCTGAGCAGAGGAAGTCACACCGCTATGCAAGAGCAGAACTACTTTGTCACCAAAGATGGGCCAATACCCTGGAAGCACTGAGGGAAGTACAAGCAGTAAAGCCATTTCATGTCTGAACGAGTAAGACATTTAACCATTTATTTCATTTCTATCACTGGATTCATTTTACAGCCCTTTCAATCATATATTCAACACAAAGACTAAGGGAAAAAGAATCTGAGCGTGCACCCTGAGGTGCAGCACTCCCAATACAGGCTGCAAGAGCATCCTAATCCTCCCATACTATGACCCACTGCCAGAAGAGACCAGACTTGCTGAGAAAGAGATAAATTAACAGTCAAAACAAACATAAAAGGCCCTGTAAATCTCAAAGGGTAACCCCAGCCAAACGCTAAACAAACCTGGTACATCTTAAAGGCCACACAAACCAAAGTGTCCTTCAAAAGGCTGTGCTATGTTTCAAAACAGGGACAGACAGAGCACAAGCACATTAAAGACCAGGAACAAGATGACCAGCAGAGAGAAGTGCACTGAATTCATGTGAAGCGCATTTTTGACAAACAATCAATACAAATATATTGTAATTAAATATATTGTAATTAAAATTAACTACAGACCAGAAACATTCCAATGCTCAGAAGCTATTCAAACACATTCCACCACAAAACTGTGTTTGTTTTCTGGTATGCATTTATCTTTGGAAGTTTTGGGGGTTTGGGATCTGGGTTTTAGTCAGTCCCAACACAGACAGCAGAACTTCTTAACCACCTGCTGTAAGCTACACCCTTCAGCAGATAAACTTGGTAGCTTTAGATATGGGTTCAAGGTTTCCATTTGAACCACCGGAGGTTTCTTGATTCAATTCAGTAAATGCATCATTTGGCACACAATTTAGGAAGGAAGATAAAAGCTGGTTCTGAGATCAGTGGAATATGCCCAGATTCCTATCTAAAGATTCTCGAAAAGCGACAAGGCATTTATCTGCTGTCAAATATACTTCTGCCTCTATTGGCCTTGAGACAGATGCCTCTTAGCCCTGTACTGCCTTCCAGAGCTGCTTTATCCAACCAGTAATTGGAAGTATTCACTATCAGGTCTTTCTTATTTAATATCAGACACTGTAGATTTCAATACAGCTTCCCAAACAGAAAACATGAAAGAGCCTCCGAAAACCTATTCGCAAAGGTAGACTGAGCCTAACGTGAGCTGGGTGAATGAAATGGTCATTGGGGAAAGAAAAAGACAGTGAGAGCAGCAGGTCCTTCAAGATCCACGTAAGAGGTGTTTTGATACCTAGGATACACTCGTTCTGCCTTGAAACCCTGCTCTGTATTACAAGCCTTCAGACTTCCATGGCCAAACTGAGTCAGCATGAGACAGTTTAAAGCAGCATAAAACAATTTCAGAACACGCTTTAAGAGAAAATGAGGACAGAAACTACATGGCCTGGTACCCCAATGTGGCAGCACCACACTGTCTATGAAAGGTTACTGTGAGCCATACCTACCTCAGCCCTTTCACTCCCCAAATTACAGCAGGGTACCTTCCCCTGCACACAGAGAGCTTTGCAGCTCTTAGGATCCTCACTGGTTTGAAGAGCTGTTCTGATGGGTCAGCAGATATGGACAGTACTTAAACTCCAAGTGCTGTTTACCAGCCTTTCTGAGATGAGCTGATGGTTTCACAGTAGCTCCTCACACAGGGCACAACACCTCGTGTGCAGCTGCAGTCCAACCAAGGAGGAGGAGACAACTCGGGATCCCCAGGCTCCCTCTTGTTTCCAGAGGCTGAAGAATTACACTGCCTGGTGCAGACAAAGCACGTGTGCTCCCCTGCTGCTTGCAGGGCACCAAGGCAGGCAAGGGCTTCCATCTATGAAAAACCTCCTTAGTTTTCTTTAAGAAAGCCTGGAACAAACACTATTAATGCTGCAGCAAATGCACATGGCTATGCACTTGACTCGGGGACTGCTGAGTTTTGGCAGCCTTAAATGGCATCCAATATGGGGGGAAGAGGCAGGGAGCCAGGAAAACATCGCTGTACGTCTTTAGAAAACTCGTTATTTTTAACAAGTGCATTTTAAGATCAGTAACCCCGAAGCAAAATGGTTAGAACATTTTCTTCCACTTGGTGTTCTGATAGCACACCAAGAGCTTTCAGATGGAGATATTTTAGGCAACTGCAGCAAAACAGATGATCCCAGGAAGGAAAGCTCACCTACTGTGGCAAAAACCAACACAGGAAGGGTAAGTTTATTCATCCATTATGCTGAAGAGCTTAAAATGGAAATGTTCTATATGTTTCTCTTTAGGTCAGGATGAAGAACCCAACACAAACGAATCACTACTACAGCAAGTGACTGGAAAATACAGTGATGGAAACTGATGGTATCTTCTGCCCTTCCCTCCTACCCATGAAAAAGTCCCTACAACCACATTCTTGCATGGTTTTACAAGGAGGGAGCAAAATCAGATCCACTCTTTTTACTTTTTTCCTTTAATTAAGCTTCTGTGTTCCTCCAGTAACAAAGACTGATCATAGAATGGTTTGGGTTGGAAGAGACCATAAAGCCCATCCAGTTCCAGCCCCCTTGCCATGGGCAGGGACACCTCCCACTGGATCAGGGGGCTCAAAGCCCCATCCAACCTGGCCTTGAACACCTCCAGGGATGGGGCAGCCATGACTTCTCTGAGCAACCTGTGTCAAAGCCTCCCCACACTCACAGGAAAATGTTTCTTCCTATGATTCCATGTCAGTCTCCCTTCCTTCAGCTTAAAACTGTTCCACCTCATCCTATCCCTCCGCTCAGTGATAAAGAACCCCTCCCCAGCTTTCCTGTAGCCCCTTTCAGTACTGATCTATAAGGTTTCACCTTTGCATGCAATAATATTCTCAGCTATGGATGCACAATTGCAAAAATCAACAGCAGACACAATTGCAAAATGCATCACACCCAGTCCTGCAGCTCTAGAGGTTTAAAAAGATTTAAAGGATTAATAAAATTAGGGTGAAGAAGTTATCCATTCTTAGTATTGGAAAAATTCTTCAAAACAATAAAATGACACCTTCATTTACCAAATATTCTGATTAAAAAGAAAAAATGTTTCATATTCACAACAAAGAGAGACAGAAACTAAAAATAACCAGCCAGCTGCAATTCCCACCTTATGTGGCCAGGCAGAAGTGCTTCGTTCTCCCCCTCCCCAAGCACACACACGCTCACTTCCTTCTTCATTGCAACATCAGAAGCTGAACTTGATGCTAACAAGCCACAAAATCCTGCCCAGAATTTAAAGTCACGCCCCAGTAATTACATAAAATAAGCTCTTGGCACATGTGGTTCAAAAAAAAAAAATCAATTTACTCAATTTTGCCTTTAATGCCAAAAATATTTCGACTGGTCATAAAACTGAAAAGCAATTTTCATTTCTGAGGTTTGCTCCCTCCACCCAGATGTCTCATTAATTTTTGTTTTAAATCTCATTGTAGACCACCAGAGCGTTCATTTATCTTGCTGCTACGTCGATACAGGGATCGACCCCCTGGAACATGTAACCTTTTCAGGAGAACTTAATTTTTTAAGAGTATTTAATCTTTTTTTTATTTTTGTACGTAAAACATGAGAAGGAAAGATAACGATAGTGATGGAGAAAAAACAAAGTTAACCTAGGATAATGTAAAACTCAATGGTGCAACTATCCCACTCAAAAGGCAGTCAGAGAAACCGAGCAAAGACCCTCCAGAATCATTGCAAGCTTCCATAAAAAGGCAGTGTGTTCTTACCCTCCCTAACAGAGACAAGCACGCACAAACCCATGAGCAGAAAACCCCTCTACATCACACACAGTTTTTCCTCTGAGAAAAGACAGAATAAATCACATGAAATTCATGGTGCCCTGACTCTAGAAAGACCAACAGAAACCCAGGAGCTGGCTCCAGGTGATGCTAACCCTTCTCCAGAAGGAATGCTACCTGCTGGGCACAGCAGCCTGGGCAGAGCGGGCCACAGACCCAAACAGGAACCAAAACCTTCCCACCCCAGCCACGAGGTAGCAACCAAAGTGCAAAAGCCTGGGTTTAAACACCCTGTTTTTTTTAAAAAATAAGATAAATCAGCTACCAAATTCCTCCTAGCTGCTTGTCCTGAGCAGGACAGACCCCGGTGACTGGGAGGACGGATGGACAGCCATCTGTTTCCTTATGCCTGCTGGAGCTCTGCAATAGTTTCCTTAACTGAGCGCTGGGCGGGGGAGGTCGATGCTGCCCTACATCCCCTTCCACTGACAGCAGCAGCAAACACTTGCGGTTCTGCGACGTTAGCACTCCCCTCTAGGAAGTTCCTTCTGCCAGGCACCCAAGATGAGAGCGATTACTCTTCACACACACAACCTCACCGTCTCCTACACGGCTTTCCAGCTGCAGGGATACAGAAGCACAGGATACAGAGGGAATTCCATCCAGACACTCAGCGTTCAGCTGAACATCGCTGGGGTTCTTCACGTATGAATGGTGACACAAATTAAGCCGCCCTTTTCCTTTAAGGCAACCGGGAAAGTAGAGATGATAAATACAAAAGCTCTTTGACTTCCTCTCTGTACACTCTCGAGACACTCACCCACATCTTCACTGTCAGCAGCTGCAAAAGCTCTTTTTGGAGGGGGAGGCGCTGCCACCAGAACCCAAACGTTCTGTAACGGAGATGTTTTACCCCTTACACACTCAGCACGAATTCCCCAGATGGCTTTGGCCGCCAGTGATGCTGAGAAAGATTTTTGTTGTGCTGCATTGCTTACCTAAACTAAAGACCTTCCTAAAGAAAAAAGCAAACAAACACAAACTTTTCTCATTTATATCAATGAAGCAAAGAGTCTACATGAGGAAAATTAATATGTATATTAAAATTAATATGTATTAACATTGGTGCTTCTTTCTCTAAACTCAGGTTCTTGGTTATATACTGCAAGTATTTCTCACACTTCAAGCACATGTTGAACTTAAGAAATAACTTCTTACTTTCCCATCATTCCTGTCAAAAGGTGCCAGGAGCTGACATTTTAAACAGCCACTGTATACCTGAAGCATGAAATAAAACTTCGTGCTTGGCAGTATCTGTTTGCTTAAGTGTCATCATCTTCTAGGCAATATTCTCAGTGCCAACGAGACCAGCGTGTTCCTTGGGGTGCTCCCTGCTTCTTGAGGCAGAAACATGTTTTTAAGGTGTGCTATAAAACCCAGAACAACTAAAATGCAGCAAAATACATCAGCCTTTCAAAGAACCTCCTCCTCGTTTATATTGCATATCTGAACACAAAAGGCTTTTTATTAAAAAAAGCAGCATATATAAAGCAGCAAATATAAACACAAAGCATCAAACTTGGATTTCCTAAAAACGTGCTTCATAAATGAGGTAAGACATGGTGAAAGGAGGGCGTGTTAATTCTGATTTAAGCCTTCCCCTGCAGTTTGCACCCCAAGACCACACAAATGCTGCCAGACTCAGCTAACGCACAAGAAACAGAAAGCGAAACTCCCTAATTTGTTCATTAACTTAAAGTCAACAGTAGTATGGGAGGGGGTTGTTTGGTGTATTTTTTTTCACGTGGTTATTTTGCTGCTGTATCACACTGATAGCACAAAGGTTTGTGCCAACACAACTCAGTGGGAGAAAGGAGATACTACCGTAAGAGCTGGGTTTAATTTGGTAGTAACACCAGCTTAAAAATCATGTGAATTTACAGATTCATGACTTAAAATTCACAGTCAATTCCTGTTCCCAAGCCCCTGATCCCTACCCATTCAAGTGTTGTGTTTCAATGGCAATCAGAGTTTGTGTTTCTTTCAGTCAATACATTTCAAATCTATTAAGACACAGAAATCATCCTACACATATAATGATGAAGAGATGAAATTTCAAAGACAAATAAAAATGGCTGGATTTAGACATCAGCTACCAAGGCTGTATCTTGATTTTTACATACGTGAGTGTAGCACTGCTGAATTCTAAGAAAGTTATTTAAGTTTAATAAGATATCATTGCTAATGACTGATAAGATTATTTAATTTTGGAAAAAACTGATATTTAGTCTTTTCCAAAACTTTTTTTTTCCCTCCTTTTCTTGCATAGTTGCTTATTATAATACTGGCCAGAGGGGATAAAATTTTGACAGATATTTTATAAACAAGCTATCAAACAAATTTTTTAGAAACTACAACATGAGCATTCACAAAATAGTTTCACAGGCTGTCAAAAGACAACCTGAGCTTGAAGACTGCCAAATCATAAGAGGTTTTAATATTTGGTTTGCATTTTGTAATACTAAGTACTAAAATTTCTGTTGCCCGATACTTCTTTTCTATGTTTTGTTCAATTTGCAAAGTGAAAACGTGGGAGATAAAAGAGTTAGGCAGATACACAGGGAAAATTCAGCTGAATATATAGGATTTCTTCCAGCAAGAAGGTGCTAAGGGCTCAATAGTGGCAGAACAAGTAATCATCATGATGTTAAACTGCTGAAATTCACTTAGGCTACAGCATGACCTGCATGCAAAACCAGCCGTGAAATAGAAACGAAGCGCTCAAGGCGGACTCAAACATTAATGCATATGTTCCAGTTCTACTCCAGATCACTGCAGCACTCCAGCATGGCACAGCCTGTATCTGCCCAGGGTAATTGAAGGTGAAGCCAAGAACAGCTACTATCATAGTTTCAGCTGTTAGGACTCCTTAATGAATGGTCTACAACAACCCAGGCTTAACCAGTTCTCTCATTGCGAGGGCCTTTGCCATAATAAGCCCCTTCAACATTCCTATAGTGTTTTCCAAAGATCTCACAGCACGAGGCCACTAACTGTGCTCTTGGAGCTTTGTGAGGCAGGGATTAGTCACCTTTTTTTTTTCCCATTTAAATACAGATAAAAAAACAAGGCAGAAAGCTAGCCAATGACTTCCCTGTGGATATGCAGCTGACTAGTGGCACACAGAATCCAGATCTTCCAGATTCCAGCCCTGTCATCAGCCAAAAGGCCATCATTATGAAGAAAGAAATTAGTCTGGTCTTATTAATAGCATTTGAATATAAGCCTTCCTAAAATATTTGCAAGGAGTTGACCTTAAACACCAGCAGAGCTGCACTGGTAGCCTGGGGCTTCAATCATCAGCTCGCACATCAGTAGATCAGGGTTCTTGTCCCCAACCTCTTGGGGTGTCTCCAGAGCCTGGCTCCAACACAAACTGCGTAACAGGTCAGACTGCAATCTCAGCTGACCACCTCTGCCTGCCTTGGGTTCAGCATATCAAGAAACAATAAGACTGCTAAAAATATAAACAGTGTTGTTCTAAAATACTCAGGCAGCCAGGAAAAAGAAAATAAACAACAAGCCTTAGTCAGCAGCTTTTGGCTGCTTTATTATAAGGCACTAAATGGCCATGGTCAAACAGGTAGAAACCGCTTTGTAACCCACAACTGGGAACCTGAAACACAAAACAGGTACCCAACATGTCTGAAATTTGGAGCACTTGTCCAAGCTAATATTCAGTTATCCTTCAGAATCTGAACTGCTCCTATTGTGCATTGCATTTACTTGCAATTTCTGCCACTCTAAACATGTAGGTTAGGTGTATTTTATGCTGTGTCCATATCGTGTACATAGAAAGAACAATGTCCTCTTCTGGATTACAGCTTCCTATGCCTGCAGCAGCTCTAATTCCTAGGCTACATTTCCTGCAGCAAAATACTAAGCCAAATATTGATATTTTAGTGAAAAAGCCTCTCACATCTACCTCAATCAGAGTCTAACTTCATTTGGAATGACACACTTTCTGGTAAGACCCCCCTAAAAGACACAGCTGAAAATTGCAAAACCAGACTTAAAGAAAACAAAGTAAAGATAAGAATTTGTGTAGTAAAAAGGAATGCCAATAGTTACTCACTAATTCTGATCTGAGATACCTGCACTACCACTTCCCATTCACCTGGGCCATCATCAAGTGCTGAACCCAACCTTTACAGTCTTATCAGGAGCTTTTCCTCTATGAGGAGAGCTGGAAATGGAAAGCTTGTTCTCTTCCATGGGGATCCTTCACAGAGGAGAGACATCATGCAGAAACCTACACAAGGATATTGAGAAAGAACTGCCTGAGTGGAACAACAAGTCAGAATGCTTTTTATGTCTATTCCTCAATTTAGGACAAAGATGTGGTTACAAGCAGGAAAGCCATAAAATCCTCCTATTTTTGGCTGTCTGGGTCCCAAACGAACATAAGATTCCTGATTACAAGATAAGCCTCTAACACTTCAGCTAATGTTCTCGTCTCCAAATGCAAAAGCAGCAGTGGAGTAAAAATTCCCTGTGTTCTCCCAGGGATGACAAACCTCATGGCATTAGTATGCATTAAAGCACCGCCTGACTGTGGCAAAGCGGATGAGACCTGACTCTTAACAGAGCCTGTTTCCATCCCAGCTCACATTCAGGTCTCAATTATCTTATCTCCTCTGCCACTCGCATACTTTCCAGATAAGAAATGTTTTTCCTCTCTTTTGAAAGAAGCTTAGAGTTAAAACTGAAACCATGAGCAATGTTAAGATTAAAAACTTAAATTAAAATTCATTTGAGGTTAGTACTTTTCTTTAAATATCCTATGTGCAGGTCAGAACTGGAGATAATTGACATGCTGTGTCAGTTTTAACAACAGTTGTAGGTTCTGCAAGGGGAAAGGGAATATTTTCTTGACTTCAGTTTACTCACATGCTTTAGGTCGATCAGTTCATCTCAAGTTGAGAAATTGCTTAAGAGCTGGGAGGGGGAAAAAGTCTGTTTTCCTTTTCCAATCTATGACTAAAAATGAGGCAAGCAAAGGGAGGATCTAAGATCCTGAAGGCGATGGCAGCAAGAGGTCATTAGTTAATTCCCTCAACGAGAGACACTACTTCCTTTTATTAAATAACATCAGTTTTAATGATGTCAAGACTTTTTTTTTTCCTTAAGGACACAGCATACTTAAACTTTACCTGAACCACCCAAAATAAGCAGAAACACAGAAGAAACCCTGAACTGACAGGCAGATTGTCATAAACCAAACAAGAAGTAAGACTTCAATGCAAAGCACTTTCAAAGTTATGAGAACAGATATGTTCTTTCTTACTGATATTCGGTATCTTTGGCCCAGCAAAAGCTGTACTGAATTTGGCAGAAAGTCTGTTTTAACTAGAACTTTAATGTGTAAAAATAAATTTAGAGTAATTTTTCATTAGAGAAAAGAAAAAGACAAATGCAAAGTCTATGCTTTAAAAGAAGGTTCCTGCTTATTACTTAAATCACCCTTCAAAATGCTTAACCAATGTGCTCTTACAACGAACTATTTATTATCTGTGTTCCTACAGCACCTGTGACCTTCGATTACACTGCAGAAGCAATGCCTGCTCTGAAGAGATTATCATCACCTCAGAGATGAAGAATTAAGGAAGGCAGGAGAGCACAAGGAAGCAGACAACTGGGATTTACGTGTTCTGTAACTGCACTTCAGCACTTTCTCCCGTGTGTCAGAAGGACCAAGGTGTACACTTGTACACTTTCTTCCTCCACCCGTCTCACCAAAAACACCCTCCAGGAGTCATGCAAAGATAAAAAAACCCCGACACACGGAAGGAAGATGTTTTGGCTGGTAAGACTGGAAGAAAATGATGTACTTACACATTCTTAACAGCTCTGCTTCCCATATGAGACAGAAAGGATTCCAGTTTTTAAGCTGTCATCCCATAGAGCAAGCCTGAACCGTAAGAAAGTAAACACCCCTCTGGGTGGCTAAAGGCTGGGTGAGCTGTCACGGTGATCTGCCAGGCAATGCATCCACAGCTGCATCAGACTTCAGAAAGAAATCCCATTCCCTTTAGTGAATCATCCAGCGAGTTCATACATTCACTCCACACCACTTTTGGAGGAATGCTGTTTTCATTTAAAGGGATTCTTTGAAAACTCACCACTACAACACAGCGGCGCATCCAATACAAACCAGCAGACAGAGCTGTTTACAAAGCTTCCTGCTCAGCATTAGACTGAAAATCCAAACTCTTCTTGCTGTGTAATAAACCAGTGCTCAGCGTTTAACAATCTTCAGCAGTACCATATGCTACACACTCCCATATGTTCTATTACAAGGAAGAAAAACATCATCTCAACATGAATCATCGGTGACTATATTCTTGTAAATCTGGCTTAAACACTTGCAACATTCAAGGGCAACCTGAAATAAATCTGTTCAATTTTATGCCAGATTCTGTGCAACGGAATCACAGGCCATTTGTTTAAAATTAAGGAAAACCAAAAGTATTTTAATGAAGGAAGCGAGCACACCACTTGCATCTCTCCAGAAGCAGACTCACCATGCTCAGAATTTGGCACACATGCATCAATTCCAATCTAATGAAGACATCCTGCTCACAAAAGGATGATAGTATCTGGTAGTCATCACACCTTTCATCCTAGGCTGCTCACCCTATGTGAAATACACACACTACACGCAAGATTCATTCCCCCCAGTGCTGAAAAGCAGTTACACTGGAACACAGCATCTGGCCTGTTCTGCATTCCAGTGACTCTGGAGAGCAGCTTGTGGGAGAAGTAAAATAACAAACCAACCCTCTGTATGCATTTCAGGCTACAGGAAAATGCAGTAGGCAGCACTCAGTTTTCTAGAAGGGATTTATCCAGCACTTTAGGATTAATGTCTCCAATCCTCAGTGACAGCTTCTAAGGTGCAGTGTAGACAGCTCTCCCTCACTCCCCAAAGAACGCTGCCTATGCCAGAGCAAAGCCAGGGAGGCCTGAGAACACGGCACACCGAGGGATTTGCCCTTCTTTTGAGGGATTACCTGATCTCTGAGGTCATCCAGTATCCTAATGAGTGACAGCAGAAAGGGATGCAAATGGGCAGAGGCACCAGTCCAAAACTTTAAAGGCAACCTGACGAAGGTCAGTTCACCCAAGCAAGCTGTTTTCTAGCTGTGCCCAGCTTACCCCCACATCCAGCCAAGCCTAATTACACTAATGTTCAGAACGACAGAGTGAAATTAATATGCTGACCAAACTGTGAGAGTGTCCTTATTGGAACGCCTTTGGGAGCTAAGCAGGAGTGTGCAACCATGTGTTCTCACATAACTATTGGTTTCTTTAAATTAGAAATAAACCAGAGTCCATTTTGACCTAATATTCAGGGTGGGGGAAAAATAGTAATTACATCAACATCAAGCTATTACCTGTTCAAGGGCATAAGTGCTTACTTCATTAACAACTCAGACAAACTCGTTTTGTAAGCTCTCGATATTAAATTTGAAATTTCCCTGCCTTTACAAATTAAACTAACAGTTTCTTACACAAAGGGAAAGTTCAGTAAGACAACACAAGGATGAGTAAATAAACAAGAAAACTTCCAAACTGCTCAAATCAAATGTGTTCTTTGCCATCCTCAATATGAACAATCTCACCCAGGCCACCTAATTTCAAAAATCTCTTTGAATTTACTTAAAAGACTTCTTTTAAAAAATAAAACACTAGGTACTCCTGGATTCTATGACCTGAGAGCAAAACCTACTGATTTTGACAACTACACGTTTTCAACAGGAAGTAAAACCAAAATATACAGGATATAGTTCAATGGAATAAAGACAACACATCACGTTAAAAGCACTACTCTTTAACACGGTGAAGTCGGACTTTATAAAGATTGAACAGAAACTGCCACAGGACCATAAATACCTAGGAGGGCACTTGGGTTTCCAAAATCCTTCAGTAGCTCAGGAGATGAATGACCACACCCAATTAATTTGCCTTAATTTCTATTTCAGCTTTCCTCCTCGTCAACTAGGAGCTGAGGTTCACATAGATTAGAGTTCCCAGCATGCAATACCAATGATGATTTGACGTGGCACACACTACGACCGCACTCCATGTGCTCCGAGACAGCCAGCAGATCAAAATGAAAAGTCAGAACGTGTGCTGTCTACACAAAAACAGGAAGAGAGAGAGAGTTCCTTCTTCTCACCCAGAATATCTAAGGTACCCTAGATCCATCTGCGCAATGCTCTCTGAAATATGTTTCACTCAATACGTTAAATCAAACCTACCACAGTGATTTCAGAGAGCAATAACAAGGCAGTGTCAGGAAAACTCACTGAGCTACCCTTGAAAGAACGAACGAACAAGCAGGCGCAATGCAATTGCATAATGTTTATTACACAGCACTATGCCAAAGGCAATCAAATCATTCCGGTTTAATCAATGGCCTTCAAATAAGGAAGTAGTTTGAAAATAGTAAGCATAAAATAAAACACTCTTTTGGGTTTACTGCTTTGATTTTTTCCATATCGTGTAAAAGCACATCTCATAAAAAAGCTGAGCATGTGCTGAAATACAATTTTATAAAGATCTACTTCTCAAATATCTTTGATACCAAAGTTGCACTTTTATTCAAACTCAGTTTACTGTAAATGCTGTGACTGAACCATAAAGAGGTTCTGTTAAAAAGAATCTGAACTCTCTCAAACAAAAGAATTGTTTTCTATTTCAAACCATTAAGCTCAGACACTAAGACTTTTTCCCCAGTAAAATGAACAAATAAATACAATTGAAAGTAATTCACGAACACCTCCTCCCCTGCCATTTCTCATAACCCGAACGTTGCAGCATTTCCTGAGGCTGCAGAACAACCTGGAACAAAAAGCTGTAAATTGAGAAAACCACCAGCCTGTGTTCCTGCTCCCAACTCAGTGACCCCACCCTTTGCCCAGCAAACTTCCCTGCCACTGCTGCCCCTCTGCTCCCCCACCACAGGGCTTCCTGAACTCCCACATCAGTCCTGTAAACTCCAGGGCAGTGACAGACAAACAGGGGGTTCTCTCACAGACAACGAGAGCTGAGAAGGGACAGAGCCCAGTTCTGCTGAAAGACCACCCCATCCTGCAGCGTCTGATGAGAAATAAAGTTAACAGCAAAAGCCAGTCAATACAAGATCCATATTTATACTGCACATAGGTAGAAGTATCTCATCTTCAAAAGTTTTGACTTGCAAGGATCCTTTTAAACTGATAATTAATGAAGGTAAAGCGAAAGGGAAGTACATACAGAGTCACAATGACTAATACACAGAAGAATTAGTTTGCAATCTGAAAAGCCTCATATTGGGAAGGGAAAACAGAAAAAAACAAGCTCAAGTTTTCCTCAAATCAGATGCCAGAGGAAGTTATGAGTTATAGGGTGAATAAGAAATCTTGATTTGATAAAACCTCAAAAAACTATACATTGATACAGATATGAAGAGTTTGCAGCCTCACTGTGCGTGCATAAAAGAATTAAGTTGTCAGATATTTGTATGAATTTCAATGTTAAAAGACAGTTTGTGAGCAGGTATTTACATTTAAAGCACTGCCTATATTGTTACATTTCTCCCTGAGAACCCAGAATAGCTAGCAATAGCTAGTAACACAGTTTTAAAGGCTTAGTCAGTAATACAGTTTTAAAAGCATAAATAGAGAGGAACAAGTTTGGCAAATTCTTTCTCTCCACTAACAACCCATTATCAATGTAGAAATACCAACACATGTACTCTAATAAATCTGGTACAAGATACACTAAACTGATGACCACATGCAAAACAAGCCACACCACTCCAAGCACTGTAGCATTCTAAATATTTGCTGAAAACATGTAAGCAGACCTTGGAGAACAGATTGGAGCCCACTTATCCTCCCCCAAACACAAGCACAACAAACTGCAGTCCAGTGTTCTACCTCTCCTGCGCTCTTCCCCAGTTAACTTTTAATCATGCTGTGTGCTGTGGAGCAGCTTTTGCAGGAGAGGCGAGCAGCGTCCCCATTGATCCATAACCCCAAATTGCTTTCATCACCTCACTCAGGTCGCTATCTTGTAAGGTGGGCAATGGGATTTGAAGTCCTCTTGGTTGTAAAGCAGAACCAAGCCCAGCTCTCCCACAGCCTGGCTACGTCCTCCTGTGAGGAGGCTCTGGCACACGAGGAGGCCATACCAGCACCGCCTGTTTGGCTGTTTCTAAACAAACACAGCAGCTGCCACCAGCCTGTGCGCCGAGTCGGAGCACTCCCCACTCCTACCTGACCAGCGTTCAGCTGCCAGAGCACAGCTCAAAGGAGAATGCCCTGGCTGCACACAGCAAATCTGGCACCAAGCTGCTCGGTTCTGCCCAGGCAGAGTAAGTGACCAGGGAAAACCTGGATGCTACCAGGGCTACTCAGTGGCTACTAAATATTAGAAGTATCACAGGTACAGGATTAGAGAATTAATTCTGCTTACACTCAGGGAGGAGGGGAAGATAAGACACGAGGATATATATATAAAACAAAATTTTAAGGGCTTCGTACTTGCCTAATGTCCTACCTTCGTTCTCCTTCCCACGCAAGTATGAGCACTGCTAGATGACATTCAGCACCTACAGCGAATCATTTCTTGATGTCATTAAAAGGACAGATACATCTGCTAAAACCAGACCTACGCAAGTACTCTCAACCCAGTTTTCAGAGAGCTGACAGCATCCAAGCTCCTCTTTTTGCTTCAATTTCACCAGGCCAATACCAATGCTGTCCAAATCACTTGTCCCCAGACAGATTCAAGATGTAACCTTTACAAACATCGTTTATCCGAGCTGTAAATGTCCTTAGCTTGCAGGTGAAGGACATGCAGCTGCTTTTCCTCCTCTCTCTATATCCCCTCTCCCACCGAGGTATCTCCCCCTCCGCACAGGTTCCTGCAAGATGCCACAGCTGCTATCCTGGAGCTCCAACTTCCCACAGCGAGAGAAGTCGGGACAGCTCCATTAAACACCAGCAGGAGCTGCTGGGAAGCTGCACGTCCGTCCCCTGCACTCCCTATTCCAACCTCCCCATCCCTTATTTTGCCCTCATCTCCTCCCCCCCCCCCCCAATCACCTGCCCTCCTCCCCATTCACTTTTCTCCCCTATTCCCTGCCCTCCCTCCAACCCGTTTTCCCCCATATCCCCTGCCCTCCCCATCCCCTTTTCCCCTGCGCTCCCTATCCGCTTTCCCCCATTCTCTACCCCCATCCTCTTTCCCTCCCCAGCACCTTTTCCTCCCCCCCCTCTTTTTTCCCCTCATAACCTTTTCCCCCTCTTTCCCCCTCATTCCCATTCTCACCCCCCGATCCCCTTCCTCCTCTTCAGCCCCACTCCACCCCGTGCCTCTCCCCAGTTCCCGGTACCGAGCGCCCCTAGCCACGAGAACACCGAAAAAGTGCTTTTTACACCCGAAACCCGCCGCTGCCCGTGTCGGGACGCGCCTGTCAGCGGCGCAGCCCCCCGGCCCCCGCCGCTCTCACCTGGTGCCGGCCGGCGGCAGCGGCCACGTCCTCTGCGCCCGGGAGGAGGCGGGCGCGGGGCCGGAGCAGTCGGGCAGGAGGTACCGCGGCCCCGCCGCTTCCTGCCACGGCCCCGCCGCTGCCCCGCCAGGCGCGGCCAATCGCTCGGCGAGCGGCTGCACGGCCTGCCCGCCGCGGCCGGCAGGGAGGGGGCGGGCATCGGCGCTCAGCTACCCAGCCCGGCGCGGCTGCCTCATCGATCGCATCGGCGTTCGATTCAGCCGCCTGCACGGCCCCGCAGGGAGCGGAGGCGCCGTTAACGGGGGATCAGGGCTCGGGGAGGCGAGGTCGAGACCGCAGCAGTCTCAGGGGTGCGAGGGGTTGGGGCTTTTAGCGGGTTCCGGGGTGCGAGGGGTCAGGTCGGGCCCATGGCAAGTTCTGGGGTGCGAGGGGTTTGGGATCGGGGACCGTAGCGGCTCAGGGGTGCGATAGGCCAGCTCGGGGCTCTCAGGGGTGCGCGGGGTTGAGGCCCGTAGCGGGCTCAGGGATACCAGGGGCCGGGATTCGGGCCCGTAGCAGGCTCGAGGGTGCAAGGGGCCGGGTCAGGCCATAGCCTCTTCAGGGGTGCAGGGGTTTTGGGATCGGAGCCCGTAGCAGGTTCAGGGGTGTGAGGGGTTGGGGCTCTTAGCGGGTTCAGGGGTGTGAGGGGCCGGGTCAGTGCCACAGCCTCCTCAGGGGTGCAGGAGATTTGGGATCAGGGTCCGTAGTGGGCTCAGGAGTGTGAGGGGTTGAGGCCCGTAGCGGGCTCAGGGATAACAGGGGCCAGGATTCGGGCCCGTAGCAGGCTCTGGGGTGCAAGGGGCAGGGTGAGGGCATAGTCTCTTCAGGGGTGCAGGGGTTTTGGGATCGGAGCCCATAGCAGGCTCAGGGGTGCGAGGGATTGGGGCTCTTAGCGGGTTCAGGGATGTGAGGGGTTGGGGCTCTCAGTGGGCTAAGGGGTGCGAGGGGCTGGGTCGGCCACAGCCTCCTCAGGGGTGCAAGCGATTTAGGATCAGGGCCCATAGTGGGCTCAGGGTTGCAAGGGGCCAGGGTTGGGTCCCAGGCCTGTGCCTGCAGGAACCTTGGATGTGTGAGGGGAGGGATCCCCATTAAAAGGCAGCTCTGAGTCTTTAAGCACCTTCTGTCAAAGAGTTGTGGAACCAGGAGGCTGTGTATCCTGTGGTAGGTCACATCAAGCAGAGATTCCTAGTAATCAAAAAAAGAGGATCTGTGTTAACAGGGGTGTGCCTGAGGAAGGAAAGGCCTCAAAGGAGAGGAAGGAGGTTTAGCAGTGGTTAGGAGGTCTGGATTGGGAAGGGCTCAGCACAGAGAAGCTGGTTAAGGTGCTGTAATGCTGTTCTTGCTACACTTTGTGGTTTCCTACAGCCTCTGAATCTGAAGACAAATGCTCCTTTCTCACTGTAGAGCCCCACAGTGGCAAATCCTTTGATAGTTCCTGAGTACCCTTCTGCTGGATGAAACTGAAGGGAGCAGAGCTTTGTCTTCTGCCTCATGCAAACGCATTCTTACTAACTTGTTTCTGGCAGCTGTTTTCCTCCTGGGCTTTTTTCTAGGACCTTCATCACTCAGCCCTTTGAAACTAAAGGCACAGAAACTTGAAAGCCATGTGTTCCAGGCTGAGGGTGTTGGTACACATTCTATTCTTCAAAGGCCAAGGCACTGCATTACAGGTTTTCTCATTGCAGTCATGTAATTCATACGATAAATGAGTTACCACGATCTCTGTTTATAAGCTGAGCTTTGTAACATTTTTTTTCTTCATTTCTTAAAATGGAAAGGAAAACGTAGTGAGCAAGACTTCTGTGTCAGCTGTTCTGTAGTCAAAGCAGGAGGCAGAAATCTCTTTTCAAACTGAATGAGCGTATATAAAACAATAAATGAGTCGTGATGAGAAAAACAGCTTTGATGAAAACACGAGCCAAGAACAATAGCTTGACAGAGAAGTTTAAACTTTCCCTGTTAGCTCTTTGGGGTGTAGACAGTTAAGTTTCTGCATTTGTAAGGGAAATAGGGCATTCCTTAGAGCTGAACCTCCTCCCTTGGGTTCCCACTGAATGCCTGAGAGATGACAACAGAGGGTGTCTCCAGGAGGCTAATATTAAACATGAAGAATTATTATGGAGGGAGCAGGCAGCAAGATTCCAGTTTTGACCACAGAATGAGCTGAAAACTTTTGCATCAGCAGCTGTGTGCAGTTCCTTCCTCATTGTCTGCACCTGGCTCCTTCGTTAAAAGGGTTCCTGTGCGCCCTCCTATTAGTAAGGCACCTGCCCTTTGTGGGATGTGTGAAAGATGGTCTGTTGTTACAGGATAAATCAGCTTCAGACAAACAGAAGATGCTGAGGCAGTGTATTGCAGGATAAATTCCCCCTGGAAGGGCGGCTGTGGTTTGGACACACCTGCAACTGGCTTCCTCTCCCTAGCAGTAGGAACCAGGTATGCAGGGGAGCTGGTGGGCTCAGTATGTGGGCAGATGGAAAACATAGACACAGGGAGTGGGGAAGAAAGCAGGGGAAATGGTGTTTGTAAAGCTTTAAGGGCACTCTGGTTACTTCTTAGGAAAGGCTTTAGCCAGTCTAACCTCTGTTTTTAACTGTTACTATACAGCTTTGGGAAAGTTATTCAATTAAGTCCAGCCAGGCACAAGTCTGTGGGGAGAGGACAAACCTGTTGGCACTGGGCACAGCCTGGGCACTGTGTCAGCTCATGCGATGTGGCAGCCGCCGTCACGCCCTTTCCCGTTCGCCCTGGGCCAGAGGCAGCCCTGCCAGCTGCCACTGCCCTGAGTAAGGAGAAAGGCAAAAGGATTGCTTTCCCAGGTCCTGATAACCCCTGGAAGATGGCATTAAGTGCCAACAGAGAGGTGGCGAGCAGCTCTGGCATCGCATCTCCCATGTGCCGAATGCCCTCAGATGGGACGCTGAGCTCTGGGAGTTCTCGATAGCACTGACATTCAGCTGTGTCTCAGGCCCATGTCCCATAACGAGTAATATTTACTTGTGGAAAAAGGTATTGGCATACTTTATAGGGATGTTCCAGGATAAACATTGTCCACCAGGGCAACAGATCTTTGGGGTGAGCTACAGGAAAGTGGAGGCATACGCTGCATTATTACAATTCCTCTCAGAACTGAGAGCGTGCCCTGGTGCTTCTCTTGGCTGCCAAATGTCTGGTTCAGCGAGTTTGGAAGGCACTGTAGTGGTTTTGAGTTTGGTCCTTCAGATAAAGCCAATTGTGCTTCCCTCCCTGTGGTGAGACTTCTGTAGTGTATCAGTGAGTCAGTAAGTTGTGCGTTTGAAGAATGCACCCCACAACTGTTAAGGTGTTTAGGGTGGCTCTGCTGGAGGTAATGAAACTAATTAGTTCTTCCCAGGTGACTTAGAGTTCCATAAATGGGCTAAATTAGATGTTTAGTCTGAAATATCAATGAGAGGTGTTTTATGCGGAGTGGGCTTCTGGTTTTAATGGTTCCTGTATGTGACTCTCACTGCAGGATCTATATCTTAGTTCTTGATTTTGTAGCTGTGTCTAGTCTGAAGGACAGACTGTGTCCTGCAGATGTGAGGGATTCACCATGGAGTTGGATGCTCGTTCTGTGGATGCTGCTGGTTACCGGCATAAAATCACAGATTCCTCACAGAATGGTTTGGGTTTGAATGGACCTCAAAGCCCATCCAGTTCTAACCCCCCTACCATGGACAGGGCCACCTCCAACTGGATCAGGGTGCTCAAAGCCCCATCCAACCTGGCCTGGAACACCTCCAGGGATAGGGCAGCCACGACTTCTCTGGTCAACCTGTGCCAGGGCCTCACCACCCTCACACTAACCACTCTTGCTAATAACTCCTTTAAATCTCCCCACTTTGAGATTAAAACCATTCCCCCTCGTCCTGTCACTCCAAGCCCTTGTAAAAAGCCCCTCCCCAGCTTTCCTGGAGGCCCTTTCAGTTGGGCCTCCCTGAGGGGGTTGCTCTGAGGTCCCCCCAGAGCCTTCTCCACCCTGAACAACCCGAACTCCCTCAGCCTGTGCTCATAGCAGAGGAGCTCCAATCCCCTGATCATCTTTGTGGCCTCCTCTGGATCCATTCCGACAGTCTGATATCCTTCTTATGATGAGGATTCCAGAACTGGACACCCAATTCCAGGTTGGTCTCACAAGAGCAGAGTAGAGGAACAGGATCCCCTCACTCACCCTGCTGGCCACGCTGCTTTTGATGCAGAAGCGAGTGCAGGCTCCAGGAAAGCTGGGGAAGGACTTTTTACAAGGGCTTTTAGTGCTAGGATGAGGGGGTTGGCTTTTAGTTGGAAGAGGGAAGATTTAGATTAGACATTAGGAAGAAATTCTTTACAATGAGGGTGGGGAGGCCCTGGCCCAGGTTGCCCAGAGAAGTGGTGGCTGCCCCATCCCTGGAGGTGTTCAAGGCCAGGTTGGATGGGGCCTTGAGCAGCCTCATCTGGTGGGACGTGTCCCTGCTCATGGCGGGGGTTTGGAAATCTTTAAGGTCCTTTCCAACCCAAACCATTCCACGACTCTATGAATAACCTTTCTACTCATTAAACCTTTCAAGTCTTTTTTTACAGTAGCTTTTAAAAATTGCAATGTTGATGTTAAGTTCTAAGCCGTTTTACTGTTTAGAATAGTTGCAGATTTAAATTATCATCCCATGTGTTTTCTCACATTGTGTGTGAGTACAGAATAATTTCTGTGTATTTAAAATATAATTTGGGAGCTCATCTGACTCAGTGGGAGGTGTCCCTGCCCACGGCTGAGGGGTTGGAACTGGATGGGCTTTGGGGTCCCTTCAGACCCAAACCATTCTATGATTCTATTTGTACTTTTTCTAATAAAATTTGGTTTATTGGCTTTTCTAATTTGGACTAAAAAGATGCACAGATGGGACTCGTAAGGGTTGCAATGATGACGCTCCCTACTGGGCCTGACGGCGCGCTCGGGACCACCTTCCCCGAGCCCGCTACGGGATCAATATGGCGGCGGCGCACCGGAAGCGGAAGCGGCGGTGTCTGCGCGGCGTCCGGCGCCGTTGCCGGGCGGAGGCGCGGGCCCCGCGGCCGCTCCGTCCCGTCGCTATGAGCGCGGCCGGGCTGGTGTCCGCCGCGCCGCCCGCCCCCGCGCCGCCCGCGCCCGCCATGCCCCCCGGCCCCGAGTACTACGAGGAAGAGGAGCTGGAGAGCGCCGAGGAGGAGGACGGCGAGCGCAGCGCCAGGGCCCGCGACTCCGATGAGGGTTGGTGGCGGGGAACGGGACGGGACTGGGGGGGAGTTGGTGTCCTGGGACAGCGGGAATTGGGGGGAGGCGGGATGGGGGGGCTGGGGAGGTGTGGGCCTTGGTGCCCTGGGAGAGTGGGAGTTGGGGGAAGAAGGGGACTTTGGTCCCCGGGAGAGGGGTTTGGTGTCCTGGGACAGCGACGATTGGGGCAGGGGGCAGTTGGTACCCTGGGAGAGCTGGAATTGGAGGGGAGGAGGACTGGGCTGGGGGAAATTTGGTGCCTTGGGAAGGTGAAAGGGGTGTGGGATTTTGGTGCCCGAGGAGAGTGGGAATGGGGGCTGGGGGGGCGCGATGTTGATATTCTGGAAGAGCGGGAATTGGAGGGGATGATTTGGTGCTTTGGGAAGCGGGGAGGTGTGGGTTTTGGTGCCCGGGAGGAGCAGGAATGGGTGGAGGGGCGGGGCTTGGTGCCTTGGGAGAATGGGAATGGCGGGGGGAACTGGGAGGGGGAGGAATTTGGTGCCTTGGAAAGGCAGGGGTGTGTTTGCTCTGGTGGAGTGGTAATTGGGGGGCGAGGGGGGTTGGTGCCCTGGGAGAGCAGGAACTGCGGCGTGGAGGGACTTGGGTGTCTTGGGAAGGCAGGGAGATGTGAAACTTTGGTGCCTTGAAAAGAGTGGGAATTGATGCGAAGGGGGGCTTTGGTGCCCTGGGAGAGCAGGTACTGGAGCGAGGCGGGGGGTTGGTGCCTTGGGAAGGCAGGGGGGTGTGGGCTTTGGTGTCCTGGGAGAGCAGGGAGTGTGGCAGGGGGGGTCTTTGGTCCCTGGGAGAGTGAAATTGGGGGAGGAGGGTTGGTGCCCTGGGAGAGTGGGAAGTGGGGTGGGGGAAGGAGAAGCAGGGAATCCTGGGGCTCTCTGGGGGGGTGTCCCTAGAGAGGCTCTTGCTGGCATGGTGGGTTGAGGAAGGGGCAGTTAAGCTGGGGAGGTGGAGGAGATGGTTTGGGGAAGATAGGCTTTTGTCGAGAAAAAGGAGTCAGGAGCAGCAAGAGAAAGGGAAGAAAATGACAGCATGTTGGTTTGCTGGAGTTCCTTGTAGAAAAGAGAAACCGATGGAGAACTGGAATTGAGAGGTTTCCTAGGTGGAGAAAAGGAGAGAGCAGTGAGGAAAAAGGTGTGGGTGTAAGGGATAGCAGAGTAAGGGTAGTGGTGTGCGGGACTCGACTGTTTCTGTGTGGGGAAGGTAAAAGAAAGTGGACAGAAGTGAGGGGGTGCATGAAGGTGTTAGAGGAAAGAAGAGCTTTGCAGAAGGACTAGGAAGATGGTGGAGAAGGAGGTAAAACCTAGAGTATTCTGAGGTGTCAGGTCCATAAAATAACTTTGATTTGTTTGTAATTTATATTATCTATTCATAAAATTTGGGCTGTTTTTATGGTGCTGCTGGTCTTTGTTAGGTATAAAAGTATTGAGAGTCAGGTTTGGATCACAGCAAGAAGCTCTGTTATCCCTAGCAAGACCTTTGTGGTCAGCACTAACAGCATCTACTCCGAGTGTTTTCGTTTTGAAGTGTTTCAGGTTAAGGTGCTGTTTTAGTCATTGTTTTCCATAGGAAGAGGTCTGAGAAACAGTTTTCAGAGTCTTTAGGATTTCTGTCTCACCTTTGTATGTTTGAGCATTAATGTCAAACCTGCTGTCTTGAACTGGGAAGAAATCACCAGGCTGTCTTGAGGTGAAGTTGTTTAGACTTGATGTAAGCTGTTGCCAAACTACCAGTGGATTTACATAAGTTAAGGTGCATTGCAGGAAAGAGGTGAGATGGTTCATTTCTATTCTGAATTCATCTCTCCAGAGGCCCATCTGCTAGTGTGTTTGCAGTTAAGTTGCTTGAGGTTTGGGGATTTGTTTGCTTCTTTGTTTTAAAATAATTTACTACTTTGTTTTTTAAAAAGTACTTCAGTTTAAGAAGTTATTCTTCACCTCCTTTAGACACTGAGGATGCCAGTGAAACTGACCTGGCAAAACATGAGGAAGAGGACTTCGTAGAAATGAAAGAACAGTAAGTAACTTATTCTAATCAAAATTAAGGTAATGTTCTGTTTACTTGGGGTTTTTTTTCATAGAACTTTGCAATGTTTTGGGCCAAGATGGGGTTTTTAAATGCCTTGCCCAGTGTAATAGCTAATGAATCCATACGCTTGTGTTTCTTCTCTCTTCGGCTACTTTCTCTTTTCACAAGTGTTTAAGAAACTGTTTTCAACAGGGAAATAGATACGAGTTTCTGGGAGTAGCTGAGTTTTGCTGCAAATGAATCTCACTGCTGACAGATCCTTCAAATAAAATAAATCAAAAAGCCAAGCAAAAAGCAGGATAAGCAGGATACCTTAAAATCCTTAAAACAATAGAATGCTAGTCCTGTCCAAGACAACAGGCTTTTTGGAGCCTTGAAATAGTTTCCCTTCATGTTTAGGGGTATTTACAGAGTTTTGTGTTCTTACTTACTGGCAGACATCTTTTTATACAGGTCAGGAAGACTTGGCATGTGTTAAACCACAGATAAGTGAGAAAGGAAACGCAAGTTTGCAACAACGCCAGGAATAGACATTGGGGTTTTATATAACGTCAAGATCTACGTGAGGAAATGCCTTCTGTTTTATAAGTAGGGAACTAATACACAAATGTTAAGACTTGACAGAGTAGCAGAATGATTCTGTTGTAAAGTTCCTGGCATCTGTAGATCTAAATGTCATTTTAGATTTTGACATTTAAGCAAAAAAAAAAATAAAATCCTATTTTAAGCTGAATTGTTCACAATATATGATTGGTTTGGGTGCATTGTAAAACTACTGGCTGGTAGGGTTTTTATACAGAACAATAACCTTTCACTTGACTAATATTCTTCCACTTGTTGTTTGGTTGGTTTCTGAAGTTCTGAGAAGTTTTCAGTTCCGTATAAACACGTTGTAACCTAGCTCAAGAGATGGTGTTTGGTTCTCAAAGTAAAGCTGTGCTCTCTCTGTCTTTGCAGAATGTACCAGGACAAGCTGGCATCTCTGAAGAGGCAATTGCAGCAGTTGCAGGAAGGTGAGCTTTGAAGGGGGAAGCTTTTTTCTCTAAACAATTTTCAACATTTTTCAATGGTTGGAAAAGGATGAGGGTTTTAAAAGATGTATGCAGCATCCTTTGCTGAATGGTGGCTCTCAACCATGCCACTCAAATACATCAACCACTTTACATCCTTTTTCCCTCTAATCACTTGCACTTAAGCCTGTGTGGACTAAAGCATTTCTTAAAAGAAGTAGTTGGCTTTCTATAAATAAGGGGGAACATGCTTATTGAAATAAGCAAGCTAGAACTGTAGTTTTCTTACTTCAGATATCGGTATTTATGTTTCAAGTGGCGTGTGGCTCCTTGAGAAAACGTAATACTTGGAAAAAAATAAAATTCCAGTGAGAATCCTCAATTTATTTCAACTAGGTACTCTTCAGGAATATCAGAAAAGGATGAAGAAGTTGGACCAGCAGTACAAAGAAAGGATACGAAATGCAGGTAAGCTGAATTTCTTTCCAAGGCACTGCATACAACTTAAATTAACGGTTTTCGTAACACCCAAAGAAAAATAATGGTAATTTTGTCCTTTAAAGAAAAAGAACTTGCTGAAGCAAAGGTTCTACTTCAAAGAGTCTGGTGTAGGGTTTTTTGATGGGATCTATCTTGATTTTTTCTTTTTCCCCTCCATCAGCATTGTTTGCTGACATTTACTAAACCCCTATAAGCAGGTTTAGTCTTCATTTGCGAGAAACAGCATGAGTTAAATAATGTTTTCATATTTGTATGACACCGTGCCTGACCTACAGGCTCCCACTTTGGCTTCTTCTCTGCTGCTTCTCTGAAGTCTCCAGGTGCACTGTTTGTTTCAGTTTGCAGGAATGGAAAGTTAGGACTACATGCTTTCCCAAAAATCTGGTTTGTGCCCTGGAGCAGAGGGTTTGCTGCTGAGGCTGTTGTAATGCCTGGGCTGTTTCTCTGGCAAATATGGCACAGGCAGTTGTGTGATGGCTCATGTACTCCATCCTTTGAGTATAAATTGTGTCTTTCGAAAGGGCTTGGGTGGTAAAGGATTTGCTTGAGGAATTTAAGTGAGTTCTTGTTAACAGGACCCCACCTTCTAAGATGAATTTCACATGTGTTAGTTGCATTCTAGTAATATAGGGTTGTTTTGATAAAATTAAGACTTAACTGTAGTTATTTCTGGCAGAGGCCAGTGCTGCAGTAATGTATTTCTTCCACAGGAGGGCAGATGGTGATAACTTTCAATTTTATGGTAAACAATCCAACTGCCAAGTACTACAGGAAGACTGATCTTTCATGTTTATCCTTCCGGTGCTGAGGTTATTTTTTAAAAAAGGCACAGTAGTGCAGTGTTGCTCCTACAGTCTGCTCTGAAACTTATTTGAAGCCTGTGATCTTCACAGAACTTTTTACTATTCCAGGTATTGCCAAAGCTTAATGTGCTGGCGATATATGGTGACTTGAGGGCTGAGTGGGTGCCTTAGTTTGCTTTTCTCGCTGCTACCTTGAATCAAAACTTTGTTTAGGCCCATTATGTCCTCCAGGAAACACAAGAAGGGTCCCATCCTGCTTAATTTCAAGTTGTTAGGAATTGCACAATCATCAGTAATGGGAATATTTCACACCTAGAAATCCATTCACCTCATCCATAGGTGTGACTTGAGCTGATTATTGCCTTGTGCTTGAGCTGAACTTTCAGTGATAGATAACGATTTCCTTGTTTGTTTCCTCAGGCATAAACAGCTTGGAATGAGAGACATGGGGGCTGAGTGCATGCAGAGATATTTTGTTTGTCAGTGAAAGATTCAGCTATATGTCTCAAGTTTCTATGTAGGAAGTTTGTCTAGTATTAATTGGTTGTAATTAAACTGGAAGAATGATGGACTGCGTGCTTAATACTGCTGGGAACAGTAACTGAAGTGAATATTATAGAATACTGCCTTGTAACATTTGTAAATCTGCTTGACAATCTGTAGAAAACTTCAAATAACAATATATATTTCAGGAATTCTTTTGTAGTTGCTTTATTTTCAGCATAAGACAGTGAAGTAAGAGTTGAGGTTGGATGAGCGCGTACACTGTTTAGTTCATTGCATCTCTTGGCTTCAGTATTTAGTGACTTAAAATGTTAGAGAAGTCATTTTGTGCATCTTTGAAGATAATAAATTGTCTTTATTGTCTTTCAGAATTGTTCCTCCAGCTGGAAGTAAGTACTCTTAATTTATCAAAATATATATTAACTAGATGGGAGAGGTATAAACCTCCTATTTGATCATCTTATACTTGGCAATTGTTTTCCCAGAAGGGTTCTGGAAATTTTCTTCCTCTAGCCAGCGTTATTACACTTTAGATGTAACACAGCTACTGTTGGTATTACTTCAACTAACTTCTGGACTTTGTCATTAAAAGAGAATGAAAAGGAATATTTTCTCTTGGGCTGCTGTGGGCTGGTTGTGCATTTGGCTTGTCTAAAAATCTTCTTTAAATTGGTAAATGATAGTGCTGCTTATAAACCTGAAGAGTTCTCTGCTAGAGACTGGATACATATACGGCATTAAAATGTTTTTAATGAGTGATTAATTCTTTTGCCAATATATACTGCTTAGTAATTTTTAGGTAGTTTTCTGTTGATGGTGAATATTGATCAACTTGAGAACTGCCTACAGTTTTGAAGTGCAAAGCTAATCGATAGAGCAGTTTCTTTCAATTGTTGTGATATCCTTAAATTGAATCATTGGTTCCTTAGTCCCTCAACCTTTTTGTTCTTTTGGTTTGCGTTAGACAGATCAGGTGGAAAAAAATTATGTCAAGGAAAAGAAAGCGGCAGCAAAGGAGTTTGAAGATAAGAAAATTGAGCTTAAGGAAAATTTGATTGCAGAACTGGAAGAGAAAAAGAAGATGATTGAGAATGAAAAGCTGACCATGGAATTAACAGGAGGTAAAAACAAGACAGGCACCTGACATTTGTCTTATCTATTCTGCTACTGCTTAGAAAAAAGATACAGCGGTAGCAATGCTGGTTTGTACAGACTGCAAGTGTGAAGGCTTGAAGGCTTTCCAAATGCCAACAGATGTAGAACACAAATTGAGGGTCTTCTAATGGAGAAGACAGCAAGTGGGTTGGATTTCTGGTGTGCAGGGAAAAGGGGCTTCTTTAGTTCCTGTGATCTGGGAGTAAAACTATTGTGATAGGGCACAATATTGACTGGTGGTGCCAGGTTGCAAACTGTGTCCTTTTCTCATCCAGTGGATTCAGGTTTGCAGGCTGTTTCAGGTTAAATTTGTTGGTGCCTTAGCTGCTCTTCAAAACTTCCGTTATAAAGTTCTCATGAATCTCTTGAGAATCTCAAAGTTATTCAAATGTTTAACCATAAATGTACTCTCAAACTCTGTTTTTTTCTGAAAGCTTGTTTGGTGCTGACTTTCAGCTGACTTGTCACAACTTAAGATACAGAAAGCTAAGATAAAGAGAGGAGAAGATTGATCTCTCTTCCCTTATTCACATTTTAAGCAATATAGGTAACAGTTCTGTGACAACTCATTCAAAACTAATTTTTAAGAGGGAGAAAAAGCCTTCTCTACCTTGCTGTGTATCTGAGTAAGTGCTTCAGACCCCTTTCTGAGGCTCTTGTAAATCAGTCCTAACAAATGGAATGATTGGCCTTCCATTCAGCACGCTGAGATATGGGTTTAGTGTCTGCATGGCTGTTCATGTTCAGTGTTTTGCAAGTTCAGCTATGAATCCTAGAGATAAGGTTTCCTTTGGCAGTCACTTGGGTGACACTTCATATATATTTTTTAAAGCTTTTATAATATTTGCTCCTGTGATGTGCAGCATGGTCACTCTTGAGATAAGGAGAGAAGTAATTTGGTGTGTTTTGAACTTGCATAGCTGCACAAGGTTTTAGTATCTAGAGGGAGCCAAAGAGACTTCATAGACTTCAGTGTTACCTAGGACACGATTCAGGTGTGCTTAAAGATGAGCAAATAATTCTCAGCACATAAAGGAGGTGAGATGATGTATTTAGCATTTAAGATGTGATCTCTTGCTTGCCAGCTCAAGATGTCTTTGTAAATCAAGGAATGATTTGTGAGAGCTGAAGTAGTTAGGTTAAAACTACCTGTAGTTGTTTGGACGAACTGTAATTTCAGATAATTACTTGGTGATGAGACTTGTATTTCAATTTTAAACAGATATTTTTCTTTTCCCCAGTGCATATGCTACAATTTATTTCCTGTCAACTGCAGCACTACATGTTATTAATTAGGTTCATTTCATTAATCATAATTTGAAACGTTTTTAGGTAATCTGAATTTAAATATTATTTGTGTTTAAAATTATGCCAGCAGACTTGGATCAGTCTTCAGTGTAGTGATTATCTGTATTCCTTTGACAAAGCTATTTTTCTAGCCTGAAGACAGGAAAAAGAGCAATTGATTCGTAGCTGATGTTTTACGTGCTCTTAGCTATCCAAGTTTTGTCAGCATGAACTTTGCCTTTTAAATGATCTGTTCAAAATTAGAAAGAATTAGCATTAAAGAAATTGACCCTGAATCCTTGCAGCATCATTGTGCTTGTTGTCAGTACCTGAAGGAGCTGTAAAATGCCCCCAAACCAACTGTGCCACTTCCAGCCCAGGAGAGCTGTAACCGTGGCCTTGCAACTCTGTTCTGATGTGAAAGAGAACTCGTGTTCATTGTCAGCAATTCCAGCTTGGATGCTGGAAGCTATCACTAAAATCCTGTTTTCTGTATGAAAGAGGAAGGATTATTTTCCTTGTGCCTTGTGTAGAAAGCTGTTGCTTCTTAGTCCTTTCCCTCTGGTCTTATCAGCTCTCCAACTTCTTTACTCTACAGATTCAATGGAAGTGAAGCCGATTATGACAAGGAAACTGAGGCGACGACCAAACGATCCAGTTCCTATCCCAGACAAGAGGAGGAAACCAGCCCCTGATATCCTTTTACAGCAGGGCTGTTGTATTTGAACCAGCATCTATGTTGTTTTGTACAGGAAAGAAAATGAAATGAGGTAGTGGGATCAGATTTCAGTCTAGGAAGTATTGAGGCACAGTTTGTCATGTGTAATGTGTGATAAACCAAGGTAACACAACCAGTCTTTGGAGGTCCCTTGGTATCCAGACTTAAATGCCACAGTGTTGTGAGATAACTTATTTGATTTTTTTTTTCAGTGGGAATAATTTGAATTCTTCAGGCAATTTTTTGTCACAAAGGAAAGACCTTAAAAGACCATTTTATATAAATGTTGAGGTATTTGATTCTTTAGATAGTAAATGACTTTTTACATGAGCTGAAGCTTTTCTCATTTCAAGATGTGACAAAACATTTGCCAGAAAGATGGTATTTGTCATATCAAACCAGTTTTTCCGTTTCTGATCAAGTC
Organism: Dromococcyx pavoninus; assembly: GCA_033558185.1. NCBI lineage: Eukaryota > Metazoa > Chordata > Aves > Cuculiformes > Neomorphidae > Dromococcyx > Dromococcyx pavoninus. The sequence continues at coordinate 415,704 of JAUMJL010000506.1, read as the reverse complement.
TTCAGATCTCTAATCCGGAGAGATGCACAGCAAAAGCAAGGAGTGCTAGATTTGGTCTTTGAATAAAAAAAGATGAAAGTCCATCTTGTTTTTATGTATCATGAGAGAGAGAAAAGCATGTATATAGAATCCTTCCCTTCTGCCTTGTTGGATGTTTCTTGTAATGAAAATGTTCCTTGGCTTCTGGAAATATGTTTTTAGCTTCTCTGTGATGATAGGCACTTTTTTCTATTCCTATATAAATTCACCTAGAAAGGAAGGCAGAGACTTATTAGATTCCAAACTTGTGTTGCTTAAATCAGATTTTTAAATCTTACTCATGACTTCTGAGTGACTCACGTTTTCTCAATGCAGTATCAAACCTTGAACTTGTGGAGTTGGTGCAGGATGGTCACGGGCATCTCCAGTTTCAATTAACCTCTTTCTGGTTGGAGATTCTGTTCACTCTTTCAAAGGGAAAAAACAATCTATTTATTAGTGCCTCTATCTCATCCGAAGTAAATGAGTTTCATTGTGAACACGATCGACTAATTGGGCACGATGTGGCAGCCACAGTATGAAACTGAGTGCTTTCCTCACTGGGGAGAGGATCAAAGTCTATCTCAACCAAAGTCCTTAAAATGCAGCCTAGCAACTGTTAACTTTAGTTTAATACTTAGAATTCTTTTGACTTAACAACTGTTGTGAAGAAATGCTGTGGATTAAAGCTGGAGAGAGGGTTCACTGCTTTAGGTATAGTTTTTCTTCTGTGTGCAGAGGTTTTTCTTGTGTGGAAGCGGCAGAGGAGCAGTAGGAAAGGGAAGCAGGAAGATGTGATTGTGAAACTACACAAAACAGTGGAGCTCTAATAAGGCTAAAATACACTCACTTCTGTGTTCTGAGATTTTGGGTTTGTTTTCAGGTGAATGACAGGCTCTTATTTATCCTCATCCACACAAGGATGTGTTTTGTGCCTTTTCTGGTTCTTTTTTGAGTTGTTTTGTGGGGTTTTTCCCCTCTTCTCCCTCCCTCTCTCTGTTCCAGCATACTGAATTGGAAAACATTGAGTTTCTTTTCCTTCGTTTGGGTGGGATTTGGCTTCATAAGACAAAATCTGAAGCAAGTCTGTTGTGTTCCAGCTGCCAGATTGTTCTCTACAGAAATGGAAGATGAAACACACTGAAAACGCCAGTGCTCGGTGCCTCCATGAATGAAATGTCAATGCACTAAAGGTTTCTCATTGATGCTTATGTCTGGATAAGTTAATGTGATTTTGCACTCTATTTGCTGCTAAGTATGAGGCTCTGTGAAGATGGGCTCTTATTAATTTGTATGACAAAAGTGCTCAAGTGTGGCACCTATTAAAATCTTATGCAACTTTACAGAAGCCTTTTGGCTTACATTTAGTCAAATGAAATGTCATTGACCTTTAATTTTTAGCCTTGATTATCAAGACCTTATGGGAACCTTAATTCTGGATACCTCAGCTAAATTATTTGTTGACTGATGAGCAAATAATGGAGGACCTGAGGACACTGAATAAGGTGGGAATTATTGCTTGATTTGTATTTCTTCATTTTAAACAGAAAGCAGATGCTTTCTCCTGAAGAGAAGAGAGCTCTCTGTTTTAAGGTCCTTTTTGAGGTGTGGGACTGTTTCATCCCAGCAGGCTTTCTGTCGTAACGCAATAAAAGATTTAGCAAGATGATATCTCCTCCCTTTTATTTTAACAGGTTTAATTAGCCTAATTAAAATGACTTGTCATCTAGAAATGTTACCTTTTGCCTGAACCAAAGGATGAGCTATCTTTAGGAGTTTCTTTCCTCCTCTGCATGGCTGAACAGATGTTAAGACGCCTTTCTGAGAGATCACAGCCTGCCTCTGGTTTAGGCCTTGGTGTGGGGTGGTGGGTTTAGGTCTGGTGTTTCTTTTTTCCTCCCTGCTGATAAAATACTTTTGCAAACTGGGTAGGGTGCAGTGTGTTATGTCATTTTTTTTTAGATTTGATTACCCTGTTGCTTTCTTGCTAAACACTTTAAGACTTATCTAATTTCTTATAATAGAAGCTGCTCATTAAGGCTTTTGAGGATGGTAGTGGAGCATGCTTTTTGTGCCAGCTGTTGAGCTGTCTCTAATGATTTATCTCCTATATTTTGTGTACCCTGAGAGATGTTGGATCATGTTCAAAAATGCAGTGTGTTAGATGGGTTTGATTTGTTTTAGTGGATTATCTGAATGCTCTGAAGTTTAGTTTATAGACCCTGTGTATCAGCTGTTTATAGCATGCTGTTCTCATTATGTGTTATGCCAGCTAACAGTACAATAAAATTAAGAACCATTTAGAACATGGACAGTAAGACTATCTGAAACTACCACTGTAGATTTTTGTGGCTCATGTCAGATCTCTAACTCTTCTTTGCTTTCTTTCCATGTAGCTTAAATCACCCAAGAGACCAGGTGAGTTACCGGTTGCATTGGTACTTGTTCACAGTCACAGTGCTGTGAACAGAAAATTGTATTGTAGACTTCTTGACTGTATAATTGCTGTGTCATGTGACTGTATAATTGTTTGTCTGTGTGATTGCTGTTCTTTGTGTAGCTACTGTGGCAAATGGGTGCTGCGTGGAGTCTCTTCATCTGCTCTGAATTGTCGTGGTGGGAAGGGAGGTGTGTGCATCTCTGAATCGTTTGGGCATGAGACAATCTGGCTGTGTAAAACAGTGTTTCTGTTGTATTTCTATGCATCTGGGCAGCTTGCCTGCTTGTCAGGTAGAGAGAGGGTTTGAAAACTTATGGTTGCATGCTTTTAGCTATCTAGATGTGTCTGTGAACTCTATTTCAAGACAGGGTGGTGCTAACGTGCCTGAGTGTTTTTCTGATGGAAATTTGGGGTTGTAACTCTGCATTTTATTTCTGCTTAATGTGACATTATTAATTGTAACTCTGCAGACAGTTATGCTATTGTGTGGTAAACACATGCTAGTCTTTAAACAGTCTCTCTCCTGTTCTCAGCCTCTCCCTCCTCTCCTGAACACCTCCCAGCTACACCAGCAGAGTCTCCAGCACAGCGGTTTGAAGCCCGGATAGAAGATGGAAAACTGTATTATGATAAGAGATGGTAAGTGCTGGTAAATTGCTGTTTTAATCAGTCTGAGCCTTGTGTAGTGAAGAGACCAAGAGTGCAGAGACAAATTGCTTTGAAAGAATCTGGGGACAGAACATTTTTGGGCAGAGGTTAACCACTTCCTCCCAGGGCTAATCATTGTGTCTTTGGTAGATCAGAAGTGATACTGAAGTGTTTAGACCTCGGGCTTTTAGGAGTAACTTGGCTCAAGTAAAACGAGCCGTAAATCTTTCCCATGCAGTCACTTGTGCACACTGTGACACTTGGGAACCATTTTTGTGAAACTCATTGTTAAGTAAGAGAGCTGCCAGCAGACATGGTGTGATGTAGGTGGGACTCTGATTGCAGCTACAGTGGTGTGAGCAGTATTCACAGTCCTGGTTTTGTTTTGTTGCTCATGGTTCCACAAGGTGGCAGAAGAAATGTCGTGCACCAGATGAGCAGAATGAAAAATGTTTCTAATAACAAATCCAAATAACCTTTAAAGATCAAACCCACACGGGAGAAGCGACTTCAGAATCGCTGATTGGATTTAGCTCTGTTAAGTTTTATGGGCACAGAGCTGTGCAAACCTTGCCAACTACAAGGAGAATATTACATTTGCAGAGAAATCTTAGTAGATCTTAATCCAAGAAACGTGCAAAACTGGATAATCAAGGAGGAAATCTAGTACTCCTTGAGCAGGAAGCAGTTTACAAGTCGTATGCTTTGGTGTTCTGGTGGCTCAAAATAACAAGGTTATATGAGGTTGTAATTTTATCATGGAAAATGATAGGTGTGAAGCTGGTTTTCTACCCAACAGCCATCTTAAAGTCGGTCATTTTTTCGTTCTGCTAGTCTTCTGACAGTGAAGTATCATCAAGGGTTCAGTCTATACAACTCTGATAAAAGCTGCTGCCTGGAGCTTAAACTTCCATGGAGTGTAAAGCAGGTTACGTGTCATTTCACAAATTCATGAAGTTCTTTTTCTGCTTTCAGGTTTTTTTATGCAAATTGACTGTCCTCTAGGAAATATTTGGAAGAATAAACTGTTTGCTAGATGTTTTAAATACATGGAGTGCTGTAAAATGTTGTAAAAGTTAAAAAAAAAAAAGGTGGAATCTGGAATAATCTGTTACTAATTCTGCCAAGCTCCCACTAAATTTAAACCTGGGAGAGTCTGAGGGAGGCCAGGTGAATCCCTAGAAAGCACAGGCTCTCTCTGAAAGGTGTCTAGGTGGTCACAAGGCACTAACAGATTTTTACCTTGCTGGATTGAATTGTCATGAGAGTCTCATTGTCAGGAATTCCAGGTGTTGCCCTTCCTGACCTCCTCATTTCTTATGCCGTTTTAAGATAAGTATTTTACATTTTTTGGCTGTAAAAATCCTGCTTAGGTTTTTTTTTGATTGATATTAATCATACTTGTGCAAAGTAGCTGGTATTTTGAATTAATGAAGCAAGTCTTGATAGTGGGAGGGTAGTTTTTTCCTAAGGTGTATTAGGGCTTTAGCTGCTGGTGTGCACCAGAAATAGTAAAACTGACAGCTCAGGAGTGACTGCTTTCTCTGCTTCCTGACAGCAGCCGTGAAGGACCATTATCTCAAAATAGTGAATGTTTAAGGCTGATAATGGACTCCCTGAGGTCTTGCAGAGACATTTCACAAACGTATCTCCGAAGTGGAGGCTTTGTTTAGGGAGTTTCAGATGAATGTGGAATTGGACTTCAGTTTTTTTTATCCTCAGTTTGCTGCAGGCCCCCCGTCAGATCCCCAAACACCATTCACTGTACAACAACCTTTTTGCTTTTAGCTCTGTCTGCATGCAGTAATGCAGAGTGATTCCTTTCAATCTTCCAGTGGAGATGCAAGTTGAAAATCTTGGGCTTTCAGCTGAATGTTTTGTAACAGAAAGTGGAATTATTTCTGCTTGCCTCATGTGTCATTACTGTGCTCTGTTTTACCTCCTGCAAAAGCAAAGGTTGTTTAGCACTTCCCTTCTCCTAAAAGCCAACTTAAACTCCATTGTATTTTTCATCTGAAGTGTTTTCCTAAGTTCTACCCCTGTGGGCGTGTGAACCCTGGGAAGGGCTGAGATGTGACCGTGTACCTGAGATCTACCAGGCTGCTGTGCCTGCAGCTGACCTGTGTCTGCACGGAGCATGAGACAGCTGAGACCACTCTTTGATGAAAAAGCGCTGACCCAATGTGTTACTTTGCTTTTTCTGTGCTTAATTCACATGGATTTAGTGACAGAGAGGAACTTGTGATGTGAAATCCAAGGGCTGAAGCCAGCTTCATGGGTGTCATTAGCTTGGAATTTGCTGATAATCAAAAACTGGAAGAAACACCTTTGGAAAAATTATTTCATTAGCTGTCCGGGCACAGGTATCACTTGAGAGTTGTGATTTGCAGTGTATCTTCTGCACTTGGAATCTTGTACACTGACTGTATTAGGATCATTGATTCTCCTTGCTTAAGTACTCAGCATGGAGTGATAGGATGCTGCTGGACTGAGATTTTTATCTTACCTTCATGAGGCCTGGCTTGTAGTAGCTTACACTGTTCCTTTATATTAACGAGTGATCACCTGGGCTCAGTAAACTGGGATTTTTGTCTCCAATCATTGCTGCTATTGCATTGCCCTGGAATCCACTGACATCTTTTCTGTTAAAATGAGGGAGAAGAAATAATGGCTGGGCACAAGTGTCTAAAGTTTGTGGGACTTGGGTTTCCCTAGCCCTTTGGTAATTAGTGATGTTTGGAGGGCTGGAAGCTGACACTATCATTCTTGTTACTGGCAAGCGGTGTGAAAATTCAAAGTATGTGAACCAGTAGGAGGAGATCAGGGAATAAACAATTGGAAGACTTCCATATTTATGGTATGGTTATTGTAGAAATAAATGTAAAGATTATGTAAATCCATGGATTTGGACAAATGGCTGTCAGCCAATCAGACTGCAGGGAGTTGCATACTGAGTAGGTGCTGAAGGAATCTCTGCAGCTTGGATCGCCCAGTTAAATATGAAGCACGTCATGATGAGGGTAAAGGTGGAAATACAGCTATCCTTTTATAACTATAAAACATTTTGGCATTTTCTTGATTTAAGATTATTAACTTACAAAGAATCTGTTTCCATATGATTAGTTCTGCCTACAGAACTCGGCAGAATAAACAGAAACTGGGAGTTTTGCCCAGCACACTTCGCAGCACTTGCCAGAAATATGGTCTGTGAAGAGGGCAAGACCGTGAAATCGAGCGATTCAGAGTTATGAATTTTTACTTTGTTTTATACAAGATAGACTAGGAAAAATATATAGCATGACTAAAATATGATCTAAAGGAGGAAAAACTGGATATGCTTAGACACGGCTTCCTTATGGCAGGTATATACAGCATCTTACACAGCCACATCCCCATCACTTACCATTTGAGGTATTCTAACAAAATAAAACAGTACTAGAAATTTGAGGTCACTTTTTAAACAACACATGAACTACAATTCACTTCATTATGTTGATGCATTGGCAATTTTGTATTGGGGAACGTAAATAACTTTTGAGTGTCTGTGATTTGCTCTGCCACATTTTATCAGGCAAAATACGGAGTTGCCTTCTAAAATCCATCCTGTGTCTGAAATGTGAAAAGCTAGTTTGATTAACTCTTGAAATGTGGGCTTATTGGCTTATTCTCAGTGTTCTCTTGCCTTGTGGTTTGGTGCTCTGCCCCTCCCTCTTTCAGATGTGAAACCTGTTTTCGGTGATCTGCGTGCAGAATTGGATGTGAAACGAGAGAGCTCCAAGCGTTCTGAAGCATCATTTAGATGCAAAGTGCACGTGTAGAATCAGAGCACCCCCTACGGTGGGGAAGGTGGTGTGGAAAGACAGACTTTATATTTAGACTATCCAAATGCTTGTAGAATCCAAGCTTCTGTTTATTTTTGCACTCTTTGGACAGCTAATGTTTTCATGTGTTCCCTTTTTTCTTTTTGTAGGTACCACAAGAGCCAGGCCATTTACCTGGAGTCTAAAGAGAACACTAAGATCAGCTGTGTGATCAGTTCTGTGGGCGCCAACGAGGTAGTGGGCTGCTTTGTTTTCTGTGGGAGTGGGGAAAGTGGAGACAGGGAGATGGCTGCTGAGTACAGGCTCAGAGAAAATCAATATTACTTTCAGAAGAGCTGTAGTTGTGTGGTGTCTAAAGCAGCTGAATCCAAGATAAAACTAGATGAGGGATCTCTTGAGGTGGGAAGAGACTTGCTGGATTCCTTAAGAATGATGCTACATTTTGCAAGTAGTAGTTTGGCAGGCAGGAAAAGTGGGGAGAACCGACAGGTTACATCTCATTGGTACTGCATTGATAGATTTCACTTCCAGGAAATACATACAGTAATTATTAATGCTAATTAAAAAATTCCTATTGGAACTTTTTCCATCGAGAAGAGGCTGAGGAAAAATTTTGTCACCAAATTTAGTTTGTTATAAGGAGAGAAAATTCTTCCTGCTAGCTTGAGTCCATGTGTTGGGAAGTAAGCTGGCAGCATTCATCACCTGCTTGGGAGGTAGGGCAGGCGAGTTGTTTGTCTCTGATGGTTTCCTTGTGGCTGATGATTAAGGCTTAGGGAAGCAGGGAAAGAGAGGTGCTGCCTCAGAGTGAGGTGAATCCTGCTGCCAAATAAGCTCAGTGCTTCAGCAGCGCGTCAGCTGGGCAAAGGCAGCAGTTTGTTCCTTGCTTGTCAATTCTAGACACTTCAAGGAAAGAAATGATAGACTGGAATGTGCTTCTCTTCAATCAGCCAGTAAAGTAACTTTAACTTGTTTTGGCAGCTAAGGGGAAATATTTTCTTTTCAGCAAAATGAGTTGCATATGGGATATGCTTTGTACCCCAGCTGTTCTCCTTGGAATAACAGTCGTTATGCTCAGCGGTTGGTTATTAGATAAGGCAATAGTAGCATGCACTAAAAAAATAGTATAGCTAATTTGATTGAAGTTATTACTGTTAACTTAGAACTTTAAAACTCAATGTTTTGGAAGCATCTTACCTGAAACCTTAAGGAAATGCAATCTGTTCATTATAATTGCATGGATGCCACTTTAAAGTGAGAAAATAGGCTTCAGTCTAGTTTTGTGGGTTTTTATTGAGAGGCTGGGGAGGAGGAGGTGTGGCAGTTGTTGGCCCTATGAGGGTTTGTTACAACAAGATAAAGCCACAGGAGATGAATACTTCACACTGAAATGAGGAGAAGTACGAGGTGCACAGCTCGGATCAGCACGTGTTCAAAGCGTGGTTGCCCAGGTGGGATCTTACTGGGTCCTGCTTGAGCTCAGAAGCCAGAGGGTAGACCTAGGTTTGAGGTCTCTGATTGTAGACTGGAGTCAAAGGTTGGTGGTATTTCTAAAGGAAGTCAAGTTGTTCAAAGGAACTGCACTGAAAATATTAAAGGTCTAAATTGGTTTTCTGAAGCTGGATTTGAATTTTATAATTGGCTTCAGGCCTCTCCATCGGAGTCAAAGTTAGGATGACCCCCCCTTAAAAAATAAACAAACCAAAAATACCTTCCTAGGCATAAATTCTTTAATACCTGGCTATGTGCTTGGGTCCAACCAGCAATATATTTCTATTAATTTTGATGTGATTTCCATGGAAACTGTGGATCAAATACCACATAGGTGGAAATCATTGGCTAAATGCATGGAGCCACTCCAATCTTTGCCCTTTGATAACAATAAATTCTTCAGTACATGCAGGAAGGTTGTTTGGTTTTTTTTTTAAATTTAATTCCCAGGAGTTTATTCAGCAATCTCAGTTTGTTGGAAATTGAAAAAAGGAGGAAGCTTGTTTGTCTAGGGCTAAAATTCACAGATGGGTTTGGTTGTTTTCTTTCACCATCTCCTTCAGTTCTTTAAAAATTAATAGATGTTATCTTCTGATTGCAGAATACATTGTATGTCTAAAACATCAGTTTTAAGTTCAGTGTATGTTTGGGTGGTTTTATTTTTCTGAACTGTGTGGCACATTTTAGTGCAAATGCAGACAAATATTACATTCCTTCTGTATTAAGGGCTTTCACTTATAAAGTCAATTTAAGGTTAAAATAATGGAGATAAATCAATCTACTGTGCCAGACCTTTAGCTAATACAGTATCTTGGAAAAGAAGTGTTGGCTAAATCACATGCCAACACTAACTGTATGGTCCTGAGCTGTAGGCAGTATTGCAGTTGTGTTCTAAAATAGTCTAGTACTAACTGCTGGATAACTCTCATTTAAATGGATGTACAGAAAATATGTTTAAATGCATTGGAATGATAAATTTCAGAGGAGTTTTGATTTTTAAATGACAGTTATTTATGTCTAAACTTCTTGAAAGTGATTTTTGTGGTTTTTTTTAAATTCCAAGTGGCTGCCTCCGTGGAAGCCGTTTGTCCTTTGAAACATTGCTGCATGCCAGCAAGTTCTGTGAATTCTTCCATGCAGGTGTTTCAAAAAGAGACCCTTTTATCTTCCAATACAGTTTATACATTGTGAGAAATGCTTCACTGAACAAAATCATAGTAAGCTTTCCATTTGACTAATAGTTACTTGTCAGGGCAAATCCCAGGGTAGATAACTTTATGATCTGTGGGTATAGGGAGAGTTATTCTTCATTAGGTGGAGGCTAATGCCAGAGTTCTGTTGCGAGCTGTAGCAGAAGGAAACTTGCTTTCCTGGTGATGCTTGAAACAAGTCATTTTTCTCGATGACTGTTTTGAGCAGAAAGTTAAGATGGTAAAATTAGAAACCTTATTTTGTTTTCTAGTCAAGTTGCAAATGCCTGAGGTAGGGAGGGAGAAGAGTTTAAGGTAAATCAACTGGGCACCCTGAGTAACAGAGATGTTCAGATCTGATGCTGAGAGTACCTGGACTGACTTGTTTGTGTGTTGCTTATTGTGGATTTTCCCTTTTCTCCCCAATATATCTCCCTGCCCCTTTCTTTTTTTTTTTTGCTTTCCCACAGATCTGGGTGAGGAAAACCAGTGACAGCACAAAGATGAGGATCTACCTGGGGCAGCTGCAGCGAGGTGTCTTTGTGATCCGCCGGCGATCGGCTGCGTGACTGTTATGCTCTTCCTTGGTCTTTTCCCTTTTTTCTCTTTTTAACCAATAGACAAACCTCTAGCAGGGAAAGGCAGTCTGTTCACTCCTCTTAGCAGGGAACGCTGTCGTGACCTCCTCTGAGACAGTTTGTGGCTGGCCACATAATCCCCAGTAGTCCTTAAATCTTTAGTGATACCTGAGCACTGCCCTGGACTATTTCTGGATTTTTCATCAAGCTTCTGTACGCTTTTCTTTACGTTTTGGGTGACTATTTAAAAAGACTTTGCATCGTACTTTTCTCATCATTGTTTCGTGGTGCATGGATGGGACTCATGTTGCAGACATTTCTGTTTTGAATCAGACCAATGGAAGGAGCTTTGCTTGTCAAGATGGGAAGTTATTTGTTCTTTTTGGTTTTGTTTTTTCTTACAAGGCTCAGGATGTTGGGAAAAAGGAGATTAACCTTGCCAGCTTTTAGCTGCAGCCCAGAGATGCGTCTGTAATACCTGGCACACAACATCAGTTTGATTGGATGATCTGTTGAAAGACTTGAACGCTGAGTCTCTTTTTAGGAAAGTGTGAACAGCTTAGACACTGCTGAAAATCCAGTTGAATTTAATGTAGTTAAGCAGTCACACGTGGTTAATCAGAAGCTTTCTTTTCACATTAAAAAACCCTTCAATGAACAAGCAAAGAATGTGTCTGCTGAAGTTGATTTCATGAAATAGGTGGATGAGTGTAAACCAGAGGAGTCATTTAGTGACCTTTGCAGATAGCAAAGCTGTGTGAGTGTGACCACTCAAGCAGGTGGAGAGGCAAAAGGTGAATTTCACTTTCTTTACCAATGCTTAGAGCAACAGGTCATGCTGGAATCCTGCTGACAGAAGATACTGGGTCTGGTGTATCTTCCAAAGCAGCCTGGCACGGAGTAGAAAGCAGCATTGACGTGCTCTTAGTTTATATCTGAAACCTTCATTCCCTAAAACGTCATGTAAAGTTTTCCCTTTGAAAGGTATTTTAATTACTGGAGATAACACCAGGTTTCTACACTTGCCAGCCAATAGCACAAGTGAAAATGTTCAAGGAATGATATCAGTGTGCTCCCTTCCAAGATGTTCAAAGACCTGACTCTGGCATTCCTTTATTATTCCCAGTCTTTTGCTGATGGCTGAAACTACCAATACCATGCACTGGCGTGAACGTCACAGAGCACAAGCAACACTGTCACATCTTTGCCTTCTGAGCAAAAGAACTTTGTGCTCCTTTCACTGGGTGAAAAGTTGTAATTTCTGCCTTTATCAACATCTCTCACTTTGAGGCATTTTTTGTTTCTGCTTTTGAACTTCCTTCCTGTTCAGCATCGGTTGAGCCTGGATAAATGGAGTATTTTAAACCACTGTTTCTGTTTTGTTTACTTACTGCAGTGGGGTGGCAGCCACATCCCAGTAGCTGATGTCTGTACATGGATCAGGAGTGGAGCATTAGGGCTGAGTTTCTGCCTTTGGGGCTGATGCACCTCGCCTGTTTTTACTGTGTTTAGAGTTTCAACTGGATCTGGAGCATTGGAGAGGAAAACAGAGGGTGGCTGTTTCCCACCCCTTAAAAACATGCCATCGTCGCTGCAGTGTTAGTCAGGTGGAAAGCAGCAGGCTGTGTTTTGTCAAATTAGCAGTGTACTTAATGGAATTTAGCATTTTCTGCACGTATGACAGGTTTTTAATAAGGTGATGATGCACCAAACAGGATTTGTCACTGAGCCTTAAAACGAACATCATAGTTCTTATAATAAAAACTGCTAAGTAAACAGCAGGATTTATTTCCTACTTGTATCATTTTATTAATATATCTGTTTGTGGAAATAGCTGGGAAGTTTGGTTTGGTTTTGGGGAGATACCTTGCCAACCTGCTAACAGCAGGTGATCTCTGCTGCTGTGGTGTTTTCTGTTTTGGGGTAACTTTAAAGGTATTGGTAGAAGTGTGGAAGTGCAGCAGCTCCCTAGAGCTAGGCGTGGTGTAGGTGTACCTTGTGTAAGCTCAATTACATGGCTTCAACACCACATCTTAACCTGAATCAACATCATCTGCTCACCATCCCTGCCCCTTGGCAGAGGAGGGAAGCAATAGCTGCTCTGGCAACCCCAAGCCTGTTTGTCTGTCAGCTGTGGTCTTACTGCAGGTACTGGGGGTGGGATGTGACACACATTTCTAGCTCACACCCTAACTGGAGTTTGAAGAGGAACTGAATCCCTTGGGCCTGTTGCACCATCTCCCTCACCTTTAACCCCCCTGCAGACACTCAGCTGTGTCAAGAAAGTTACTGGTGGTATAAGGAGTCACCTTGTGTTCGTGCAGGTGATCCAGGAGCACAGCCTGGAACTGCAAGTGTTGTGGTGCAAAACAAACCAAGAAAGAATGAGGACAATGAGCTTGGCTGGGGTGATGGGACTGAGAGCAGCAATTCAGCTGGAGGTTGTCTCAAACTCGTACTCCACTCTTTTGCACCAGTCTTGGATCTCCAGGAGGATGTGTGAGGTTTGTACAGCTTCCTTCTGTCCGAGTTCCTTGCCTGCTGCCAGTTTCCCTGTGTCCCTGAGTCAACCTTGGAACCATTTCTGCTCTGACAGTCCTCAGTGTGGGCTCAGAGCCCTTTTTGCTCCATTTTAACTGCTACACTGAAGGTATTTTGTTTTAAGGCAACTTCATCCTTGGTTTCTTACTTTAATGAAATGGAAGTCTTTCTTGCCTTAGTTATCACCATAAAAATAGATCTGTCTTCTCTAACAAAGCACATGAATATTGTATCCTGTTTTTTCTCAAGCAGGCTGTTCTGTAATGGTCTGTGCCATTTAGAGGGCTGGAAATGACAAAAATGCAGTGCCTTATTGTGCACTCAGGGAAGCAGTGCATTTTTTAATGGCAGAAGGATGCTCAAAATTTGTTGTGGCGAGGATGAGGCATGGAGAGATCAAGAGTATAGACATCAGCTCTAGAAATTAAGACTTCCTGCCACCCATTGGAAAAATAGAGACAAGTTACTCAAGGAGATGGACAAGGTATTGCTTAAATTCTTAGAAAAAATGTGTTTTCTGTCTGCTGTTTGTCTCTAATATCAGTCTTTTGAAGAATTCAAACCCTCAGTGAACAGAAATGGCTTTACTGCAGTTATGAAAAGATTTAATCCTCATTTTTGGACAGCATTTGAAGTAAATTTAAGAGTTGTAGTAACTATAAAGAAAGGTGAACCTGCTGCCAAAAATAGACATTTATTGTGGGTTGAATTGTAATTGGCTGTTGACTCATATTAAGCATTTTTTCGTTGCCCTTAAAAATGGGCTGTGGTGTTGATCAAGGTGCAAACAGAAAAGGTCTCCCCCCTGCTCTCCATTAAATGTTTGGATGGATGGGAAACCAGATCAGTGAACTGACAGCCAGTGGCTTTTTGGCATCGTACTCACTGAAAGGTTTCAAAAGAGGCTTTTCCCTAGGATGAATACCAATAAAAGAAATGGTCTTTTTTATCTCATTGGCTTTGTCTGGAATTTGGTAAAGAGGCAATTTGGTTTTACAACAGAATTCCTGATTATTTGCAATTTTTTGTACATTCCTGGGGAACTTTCAAGAAATCACTGTGTCCTTTGCAAACTGCTGAGGTTCTTCAGAGGAAGAAAAGTTAAAACACTGTTTGGGTTCTTCCACAGAAGCAAATAGCAAACCCTAACTGATTAAGAAATTCTGAATGGGTGTCTGAGCTTTGCTGCTATCAGTTTGAGTTTGCCCAATTCTCAAACTAAAAACAATTTAGAAAACAAGAGAATGGCTGTTCCCATTTTCCTGTGATTTACAAAAAACCATTATCACTGAAACTTCACATTCCATACAGTTAAAGGATTGTGCTATTTTAATGCTGTGCTGAATTTGGGAAACACCTTTTACATTTAACATCAGCTCAAAGTTTTGGGATGCTGGAATATCTTGTGTAATGCTTTAGGTACCTGTCTCTTTACAGTGGATTGAGCACTGGTATTGAAATTCCTCCTTTATATGCAAGAAGCCTTTTCTGTTAAAATATTACTGATTTCAGTTTAGTTGATATATACACATAAAGAACTGTTTGGGTTTCTATTGCTTCACCAAGAGCCAAAAAATACCCACAAAGGTATTTTTTTTTTTTTGCTCTCTCTGAGATGTTAAGAAAGAGGTGGAGGGGGAGAGGAGCTCAGAGAAACCTTGTACCCTGGGACTGAAGTTTAAATACTGAAGTGACAAAATACAAACACCAGATGTTTTCAGCAGGGGGTGTGTGTGAACAGGATGGGTGTCTGAACTCCTGGCCTAGAAATGAGGTGCTGAACAGCAATACAGGAAGGGTTACCCCAGCCTTTAGATCTGCAATAGCAATGTTCAGAGCAAAGCCAGTCACTTCTAGGGCTTTACAAGAAGCGATCGAACCCTCTGGAAACAGCTTCTGATTTATCTCAGCAGTCTGACATTTGTAACCTACCTGTTGCTTCGTATGCCTGAGGCAGCTTGGTCATTTTTCATGTAGTTCTAATTTGCATCCACAGGTTCTGCCCCAAATGTAGAGAGGAACAAAACGTGAGAATAGTGATGGAACATAGATCTCTTTCATTTTGCTTTACTAACATTCCTTATTGTTACAGAATTAGGATTCTTTTGATGGTTTTCCTCATTAAGGAAAGCTAAAAGTCTTTAATGAAAATAAACAGAAATGCAAATCAAGGTTAACATTGGTAAATCAAGGTTTCTGCTCGATGATTTGAGTCCTGTTTGGAACTGGTGACTGAAGGGTATCCCACTGAGCAGATGGCATCGACTGACCACGGGCTGGGAGAGCAGTTGACTCAGGACACACGGATGTAGCTCCATGTCTGTTTGCCTTATCAAATTAAAAGGTAAGTGGAGCTTTTTGTTTTTTTCAGGCAAGCAGTCTGACAAATAATTGATTCCTCTTGAAACAAACGTTGACGGTAGCTGCTCTTCACGTCAGAATGCTGCATAATTATTCATTATGTGGAAGAAATATTCTTTTGCCCATTAACTAAATTTTACTAACTGTGCATAATAGTCACGTGAATATTTGTTTCTAATGTGATAAGGAAGCAATGTTCCAAACCTCATACATCATGAGGCATTGGGTAATGGGGAAACTGAATACTAATGGTACTAAATCATGCAATGGAGTTGCACAAAATTAGTATAAATATGGGAGGCAAACATGCTGATAAGGATTTCTGTGGTATTAAATAATCTCAGCCATTGGAACTGAGTATTACTAAACCCCTTGGTTTAAAACTGTGCTGAAAACCATAACATGGGGCAGAAGACTTACAAATGAGACTCGGGCCCAGGGGCGTGTGCTCTGTTACAGTGGTTCAGCTCATTAGTTCCTGGTTTGTACCAAGTACAAAGCTTTGTGGTTCAGGGAAGGCAAATAGCCTGGTGAAGCTGGTGGGATGGTTACTGCCCTGGCTCAGGCTGCTCCTTGTCACAGCATCACAGAATGGTTTGGGTCAAAAGGGACCTTAAAGCTCATCCGGTTCCACGCCCCCTGCCATGGGCAGGGACACCTCCCACTGGGTCAGGTTCCTCAAAGCCCCATCCAACCTGGCCCTGAACACCTCCGGGGGTATCTTCTCCCCTAAGAGAATTCAAAACTTGATTAGTTTCCTCTTCCATCAAAACAACTGTTTCAAGGTGAGCTTTGAAAATCTGGCTCAAATACAGAAATAAACTGTCCCTTGCTCTGTGTCTGAAAATGGAACCTTGTCCTCGGGGATGATGGGCTGACAATGCAATGGCTTTCCTCCTTGAGGATTTACTCAGTCTGAGGGGATGTGGGTGCTCACTTGTCCTTCCCAGGCACTATGCAGGTGAGTATTTAGCAGTTCTCCTGGGGTGCAAAGCTGTTTTTCCTGGGAATGCTGCTGCAGCGTGTGTGGGCAAGGGAGGTGCAGCTTTTGGGAATGCTGATTGCTGAGCTGTTCTTTGAGGGAATGGCTGAGATTAGCGTAGTCAGGCGTTTCTGGAGCTCTTAGCAAGGCTTGACACCTCTGTTCTGAGGCTGACTTTCTCCAAGGAGGGTTTAGTTTGCCTCTGTAGTACTTTGGGAGCTGCGGGCAGAGTGAAGGATGCAGCAGCAGGGCTGGCTTGTTGCAGCATCTTCCACGTGTGGCTGCTCTCTGCTTCCTGAGTGCTAAAGACCTTGGGGAAGGTATCGATAGACGTGCCTTGTAATGGATGTGAGCAACCTTAAATGCTGCTGCAGCCTTCACAAGGCGTGTTGGCTCCTGCTTACCATTTGATGTGACTAAAGGTATTAATCTGCAGAGCCTCTGAGCAGAGAGGTTTTTCCCTTCCCATCAGAGCGCCTGACAGGTATTCCATCTCGATTATGCCTGAGCTGGTGTTGTATCTGTCATGTTCCTGGGCTGTGTGACAGAGCAGTAAGGTGCTTCTGGTGGGTGCATTTCCTACCTGTGTAATGGGGCTCTAATTAATGGACACAGTCAGTCAAGCGAGCAGTGGCACGAGCCCAGAAGAGGCTGTCGTCTTCTTGCTCATTCAGCCAACCAACTGTGCCCTGTAACAACACCCTCTTTCAGTGGTGGTGTTGCATATCTACTTAAATTCTGAGGCATTGCTACATTTCTTTACTTAAAAAAAGAATTAATTTATTATAGTGAGCATTTTCACTGCCTCTGGATCTTTTTATTGCCAAATACCTTATTGAATCAGTGCAGTGTCTCAGATGAAGAATGTGGTGTTTAGCCAGGTAGGTTCTATGTACTTGCTTTATCACTGGGAATTGCAGGATGTGGTGCCTCTGATGGCCAAGGAGGTCTCCTGGTCCTGTCACCCCACCTGTCACTTGTGCCTTGCTGGAGTGAGCTTAGTGTGCTGTGAAGGGGCTACAAAGAGTCACAACAGTGCAGTTACTGTTTATCTGAAAGTGCTTGTTTAGCTTTTGCCCTATTTCCCCCAGATTCTTCCTCAGGGAGCGGGTTTGTCCCTCGAATTGCTGTTGCTGCGCTGTCACGGGGTGCTGGAAAGGATGGAGAGGGTGGGTTGTGCCTGCCTGCTTGCTCGCTGGTGCTCAACCCAGCCATCATCATCGGAGCACGGGGAAAACCTCACTGCTCTTCCAAGGGCAGGGTTGTTATGGCCTGGTTTTGTTCAGGATGAGCTGCCCTCTCCACTGGGGAGAGGCTCTTGAGGTCCACTTAGCACTCGAGCTAAATGCTTGGGTCTTCTGGGAGGTTGTTACTGGTGTCAGTGCTTCTCCTGCGCTACTCACTGCTTTAACGAACCTCTCAAATTGTTCTGGGGAAGACCTCTGTCTCCTGCATGACCTGATTGTCCCTGACTGCTGTCTGAGGAGGTGACTCAGCTGGCAGAGCGGTGGCAGTGCTGGAAGTGGAGTAGCCTGTGGTCAGCTTGCCCTTGCCGAGGCTGCAGCTGGGCTGTGTGGTGCCTCCACGTGACAGTGGGCGTTCTGGAGGCAGGGGCTCCTTGGGCCCCTTGGCAGTGTGGAGGCGAGTAACGACCAAGCTGTTTGCATTAGTGACAAGGGTTTCCATTGCCCCATGGGTGGGGTTGATCAGCGCTGAGATCCTTCATCCTCCCACAGGTCTCTCGTTCTGCACCTTGCTCAGGTGAACCTGTGTGTTGAATCTCCTCTCCCTGTGTACTTTGCTCGTGGTGCTGCCATCCACTCTCATTTCCAATTTCACACCGACATGCTCTTGACGTATTTATAAACGCACTCTCTTATGTCAATCCACTAAAAAGCAACCAAATATAATAAGTTCCAGAGAAGTATTTTTCTCCTCTGTCTCCTGTTGCTGTGGCAATCTTGCCTGCTGCTGAGCTGAACGGGTGGGAGAAGCAGGAGCATCCTGCTTTCCCACATGGTCAGTGCTGTGAAGGGCATCCAGAGCCTGCTGCTGCTTGCCTTGGCAGTGGTTTTACCCCTGTAGTGGTTTTGATATGCAAATCTCAAAGGTTTCTACAGAGAGAAGTAAATGAGAATGTACTTGATTGCTCAGCTGGGGAAGCTGAGGTACAGGAGCGCAGAGAGCTGCCAAAGACTGAGAGATGTGGCTGTCAGTCAGCTAGAAATGCCTTTCTCCTTCCTGAACTTAGCTTCTATGCCAGATTCTAGGGCAACTTAATCTTCCTTAAGGTTTTTCTCTAGGGTTTCAGCCATCATAACTTCATTTACACCCCTCAGCATCTAATCTCCTCAGTGTTGCTCTCCTGTCTCTTCTCCATCCAGCTGGACTGGGTAAGGCTCAGCCAGCGCAGGTGAGCAGATGATTTCTGGACAACGAATTCCTGCTAATCAGCTGCATTTGGTAGTTGGCTGTGAGAAGCTTGTTGCAAACCCTAAGTAAAAATGTGTTAGCCTAAACCATTGGAAGGGAGCATGTTTTCCTTTGCAGTAGGTGGAGAACAGATCTGTCAGTGATCGGCTGACAGATGGCAGCTCACTGGAGATAATTAATCATTTGCTCGTGCAGGATGTTGAGCGTAGGATGACGTGACAGCGTCTGTGAAGATGCTAACAGCAGAAAGGACCTGAACCTCCTGGAAAAGGAGGATCTCTTCCTCCAAGGTGGAACTTGCTAGCAGTCCATCTTGCTAAGGACCACACACAGGCTTTCTGCCTATCACCTTGGGCTTTCCAGGGCGTCACAGAGCTAAAGGCTTGTGAAAGGAAGGAGGAAAAGCCAGCTGATGTCTGTGGGCTTTGGTCTGCTGTGAAGATCAGCCCCTGGCTTGGGGAGAGGAGGGATGTATTAGAAAACACCCAGACACTTGTAGGACTGGTCTAGTGAGAGTGTTGAAGTAAGGAGTAAGTCCTTCAACTGAATTTTCTCCTTAGGAAAGGACGTGCTGCTGTGAGTGAGCAGCAGCAGAATGATGTGACTCTGATGGCTGATGTCTCTGAGGAGCCAAGCATCCTCCCTGGGTCAACGCTGCCTGCAAGGCTCTGCTATTTTGGGAGCCAGGAGACCTGGCAGAGGTGGTGTTTGCAGGCTGCACTCGCTCTCCCTGTGCAACTCAAGCCCTGTGTGTGAGGGGAGAAATAAAGCAGCTTCTGTGTCTTTGTGCAATGAGAAAAGTATTACAAATTCTCAAAATCCTCCTTCCCAAAGGCAACTGTCTCAGCAGGGAGAGTGAAGCACAAGTAGGTGTGGTGCTGGCAGGATGGTGATGATCAAGGGTTGGAAACCACTGCCTTCCTCTGGACTTGAAGGACTCTATGATGCACAATTGAAAGTGTGGGGAGAAAAGGATTGTTCCTTGCAGATAAGAGTGGTTTGAGATGCAGTTCCATGCAGTGGATAGAGGTTTCTTTAACGTTTACCAAGAGGGAGAGATTTTCAAGCCATCCTAAAAATTAAACTTTGTGTATTGGTGCCTTTGCTCAGGGAAAATGAGTGTGAAGGTGCTGTCAAGATGTCAGGCTTATCTGGAGCAAGGGTGCTGCAGAAGACAAGTGGCATTAGTGTGTTTGAAGATGTTTCATTTAGAAGTAATGAAGTCCTCAGCCTTTTGGGGACCCTGTTAATTGAACTGAAGAGGTACAAAGCCCAGAGGGGAGATGCTGTTCACACCTGGCAAGGCAGAGACACTTGCAGAGGGAGAGGGTCAGAACAAGTTATTTCTACTATAAAATATCAGTAGAAGGATGTGCAAAGAGTTGTTCCAAACTCACAACATTCCTCCACCTGAATAATTTTAGGGAAGAGACTGGGTGGTTTGCTTTGAGGTGAGAAAAGGGCTTGGGTCTGAGTTTTAATTGGAAAGATGGAAGGAATACAGCTTTGTGAATCATTGTGCAGGTTTACAGGAGCACAGAGATGAATAATGAAAAAAGAAATGTCAAGAGATTTCTTGCAGCTTCCAGATCTGTAAGGCTGCAAGTCAGTACACAGTCTCCCCTCTCCAAGAAAAGATGCCTCCTTGCAGAACCTTAACCTGGGGTTCCTTTATGCCATGCATATATTTCTTTCTCTTTTCCTTGCAGGGTCAGGGTGTTTAAATGAAGATGGGTTTTCTGCATGAGAGTTTCTCTCAATAACTTCATTTTAGTATTAAAATAATTTCCCAGATAATGCTGGTTTCTCTTCTGAAGGCTTCCAAGCTTTTGCAACACTGGAGTAATTATTCCATTTAGGAGGAAATTGAGGCAGGGGACTGTGGATGCCGCAGCCCACGCTCAGCTATGCTGGCAGAAGCTTGCTGCTTGCCCCAGCTTTCTAATAAACAAATAAAACTACATCTATTAATCGCCTTTCCTTCACAAAACCCACTTATTTCATAAATGCTAACGCTGAGTTGTGTAACGAGGGGCCAAGAGGATGCGTCAGTGTTGAGGTTTGGACTTGTAAATACCAATTGCTTGATGGAGACCTGTTGTTGGTGTTGGGGTCAAGACAAACTCTTTGGAGTTTGCTTTTTCAGAGGGAGCTTTCTGCTGTTGTATGCTATATATATATGTATTTTTTTTGCCTTGGACTCCTTCTGCCACAAACAAACCAGGATCCTTTGTCATCCTCCAGGGAAGCTTTCAAACTCACCACTGCTGTTTTGAATTGGCTTTAAATAAAAGGTGTTGTGCTTCTGAAGTGCCCTGCCCAAGGGCTCTAGAGCACTCCACACACAATCCAAGCAGCCAGCAGACAAAGCCATTAAATGTGAAGTGCCCATGCATGATTAGCTGGCAGAAAGCTGCAGGAGAGTGTTTGCAGCTGAGGCCCACAGGAATAGGCTTTGTCTGAACCCCCCTCCTCCCCCAGCAGGTGATAACTGTTGGAAAAAGTCAAGGTAGGTCTTGTTCATTCATCAAGGTGGGTGGTTGAGTCCTTTGTTTCTGTGTAGAGCACAAGAGGTATGTAACAAGCAGAAATTAGATTAGAGAGGTGAGAGGAAGATGTTTTAAATGACCCTCTGTGTTTTCCCCCCTCTACTAAGATGTTGTCTCCCTGCTTGGTGGATCTTAGCCACTTGAATTTCCATCCTGCGTGACTAATGGCCTTGGTGTCTTATAGCCTTGAGAAGTCAGAACTAATTTCTTCAGTTACATTTGCAGAGTGAAACCTTATAACTGTAACTCTGTACTGCCTCTGAGCTCCTCCAGCCTCCATATCCTGGCATCTCTTCAATTCTGAACACGTAGCTTCACTTTACCTCTTGGTACCACACCAGCTTCTTCCAGGGTGGGGAGTCTTGTGTGCAAGCTTTACTGAGCAGGAGAGTGCTTTGAGATAAATGTGCAGTTCCCTCCTGTGGCTCACATGGCTGTGTCTATATTTTTAGGGTTTTTTTCTTTCCCCATCTTATGGAGGTAGAAAGGGAAGATTACGGCACTTGATGATTTAATCAACATAATCTCCAGATAAAAAATGCTTATGTTATACTACTGGGAGATATTAATTTGTGCTGGCTTGCTTCTCCTAAAGTAAATTAAATAACTAGTTTTAAGACTGGATTTGGTGCACGTATTCCCTGCTTCTTAAAAAGACAGTTCAGTAGTTCTTAAAAGCTTCTTGGCTTGGTGTTTCTTGGAAATCATCAAATGCTTTCAGTGCAGGTGTCGAAAGTCGAACTGAGACTCAATGCTTAAAGGTGCAACCACGAGCTCCACAGTAACCGAACGCCTCTATGCAGACATAGGACCCACTACTGCCCTGTGCTTCCTTCTTTACTCAATGGTAGTACTTTGCCAGCTCATTAATTCCATGAGAATGTTTTACCCCAGGTCTAGGGAACCAGCAGTCACTCCTTTGATCAAACCTGTATCTTGAGCATCACCTCTGTTGATGGAGAATTGAGCTGTTCGGTGTATGTTGGAGGAGACCTGGCCAGTGCAGGTATCTGCACCCCTCTCCCACTGGAGAGAGCATAGGGACATCCAGGATAATGCATTGACTTGTGCTTGAAAATCCATCTGAGCAGAGCTGTAGCCCATCAGCTGGAGGGCTGATGGCAGTGGTCCATCTTGGAGTCTCTTAATTTAGAGGGGAGGTTCTGACCTGAGCCAGCGTGGCTGCTCCACTGTGGTTCCTCGCAGGAATGTCCAGTGCAGAGATGCTGGCTCCAAGCGTGGAGGTGCCTTGTCTGCTTGGGTGGCCAGCAGCTCTGGTGAGGAAAGCAGGGACAGATGGGAATGGCTCCCTATGACCCAGGGGGAGGAGAAATGATGGAGGACCCCATAGCAATTTCAGGGCTATTAAGGATGTGATAATGAGGTGTTGCAGGCATCATTTTTCAGCACTTCACGCCCCAACCCTCATTCAGCCCATCCATTGCCACCCTCCATCCCAACAGAACAGAAATTTCCTCTGGTGCTCTAACTCCATTTATTGTGCAGCTGGGCATTAACAGGGCTGGTGTGTGCACAGATGGAGACGGTGAGGAGTGAAGGTGCCTTCCCAGGAAGCTGGCACAGTTCTACATCCATGGAGAACTGATGCTCAAGATACAGATTTGATCAAAGGAGCGAGTGCTGGTCCCCCAGAGCTGAGACAAAACCTTCTCCCTGAGCTGGTGAAAGAATACTACTGGGTAAATGAGCAGGCTCAAGGTGGAATGGGACGCTCTCTGGGCAGCTGTAGGCATCAGGTTATGGGCTTGCAGAGAATCTTGTGTAAGATGATCTCAATGAACCCAGGTAGGACCACTACCTATATGCCATTTCCTATCCTTCCCTGGTGCTTTTTTCCATGGTGCAGTCCGTCCTTTTGTCTGATTCTGCACGGTCCATCTCTTGGATGGTGGAACCTTCCACTGTCTTGCCTCTCTGGTTCCCTGGGCCGTCTGCTGCACCGTGGTTCCTGGCTCATGGTGCCACAGAGGAGCAGCTTCGCTGGCTCTCGCTCAGCCAGGCTGCACTGGCAGCAGGGGGCAGGCAGGCAGGTTTTTCCCACAGGTCAGAGCTGACTTGTTTCTGATCACTCCTGTGAACACATTAACATCTCCATGGAGGCCAGAACAGGGTTATAAATCATGTGGAGGGTGGGAGAGCCGTGGCCTGAGGCAGCTCTTTCTTGCGTAGCTCTTCCCATTTCTCTGCTGGACAGCGGTGCCTGTGCAAAGAGCAAGTCCTCCTTGCTTCCCAATTTCATTTTTCCTATTTGAATCTATATAGAGGCATTTTTCTGCTTGAACATTTAGAGGCAAGTGCCTTTTCCTTATGTAGAACATTGGCAGCTGCTTTGTTACATGATCCTTAAGCATTAAATGTTAATGCAGGTGTGTTGATGCAGCCTGTTTGGAGCTGGGCAGTTCCTGGAGGTCTGCAGGCATCAGGAGAATAAACCCAGCTGTGTAATATAGCCCTTTGCCACCCTGTACGCGTGTCTGTTGGTGCACTCAGACTCTTCTCAATCCCCACCTCCTCAAGAGGCATCCTGAGGGCTGAGCTCCTGACCTTCAGCTTGCTGTGTTGGAGGCCCCTCGGTTCCTGTGGGATTGTGTGTGTTTCCAGCTTGTTGCAGGTTTAGTTTTGGGGGCTGTGCATTTCCTCAGGGTGATGCCGAGGATGCCTCACACAAGGCACCTCCCTGCTGCCGTGCTGTGGGCTGGATGGGCAGGTGGCTGTGTTATCAGGAAAGGAAATTAAAAGATCCACAAGTGGTGTTTGTCACTTCTGACTGTCAAAGGCTGTCACTGGCAGAGCCAAAGGCAAACAATATTATTTAGGGATCAGTCAGGCTGGTTTCACCCTCCAAGTGCTGCAGGCAGCAAGGTTCACTGGACACGAGGTGCTGCCAAATGCTCACTCTGCTTTACCTTTGCCTCAGTGCAGGTTTTTCACAAGGGGGAGAAATGCTTTTTTTTAATTATAAAGTAATCATTTGTAGTCTCTCACGTGCTGGCAGAGACACGGGGGAAAGCTGACATGCAAAATTATTTTGACTTGGTTTAATGTCGTTTTCAGGCTGCTGCTCACTCTCCTGCATCTCCTGGTGATCCCAGGCTTGTCCTGCAGCTGCACAGGGTCAGGCAGGTCTGTGTTTGGGAGCAGGGACCTTGGTGGCACACAGGGATAACATGAGATCTACAAACTCCAGGCCTGGGTCTGCAGCCTGGAGGAGAGAGCCAAAGTAGAGAGCCAAAGTGGATGGGTTTAAAAGCCATAGAGGGAGAGGAGGGAATCCCTCTCTTCCCGGAGGGCAGGCACGTTGCAAGCAGCACTGGGAGATGGATCCCACACATGCTGGACCATTTCCCTTCTTTCCATCCATGCTGCTTCCTAACAGAGAGAGAGATATCAAATCAAACACGGCAGGATTATTTATTGAGGTGTTTGTCTGAAGTTGAATGGACAGGAATCACATTTCAAAACTGTAAGAGAAAGAGCTTTTTAACTCTCTTCCTTTCTCAAAAATAGCAACTGCATCACTGCACGCCACGGGGATGTCAGGGTGAATCTGTTTCACTGACAACAAGATTGTTCTGTCTAGACGGGGAAGCGCTGCTGAACTGAGTGAGTCTGCAGAATAATTTAAAGCCAAAATACTTTACAGACATTAAATTTAAAATAAAACCTGGCTTGACAGAGATGATGCTTGATGGATAGCTTGTGTGGGGGTAGGATGGCGTCTGACTTGGAGACAGAGCTGATGGTGGTGATTGACAGTGTCACTCAGTGACCTGGTGGCTGCTGACCTGTCACCTCTCACAGATAAGTTCTTCCTTAAGAGTGGGTCCATTGAGGCGTCTGGGTGGCCCCTTGGAGCTCAATGTAGAGCTGTGCAATATCTTGGATCTGTCTTGAATTTTATTGCTCCCTGGTAGCCTATCCAGCCCCTCGGTGCCTTATCCCCACTGTGCTGCCACCACTGCTGCCGAGGGATGCAGGAGCAGAAGGGCTTGTGTGGAGGGGATGTGAGCCCTGTGTTCACCATCTGCCTGAGGGGCTGGAGCCAGGGCTGTCTGAGGCAGAGGGCTGTGGTGGTGAGATTGCAGTCCAGCTGGCATAAGGAATTTACTTTCTTCTGGCAGAAAGATAAAATACTAAAAACATAGCTCAAAGGCTGGAATTTATATATTTTTTCCCTTTTGGAGAAGGGCTTCTGCTCAGCAGTGCTTTAGTGTTGCTCAGAGAGCCAGCAGCTGGTTGGAGCAGGAGGGATGGCAGTTATCCAGGGGAGCAGAGCAGGGAGTGAGGCTGAAGCAGGGAAGGGAGGAGAGGAGTATCTCAGGGTGAGCGCTGACACTTCAGCTCCACCATAGCATTTAGGACTTGTGCTTTGGTTTTGTTTGGCTCTTGTTCAAGAGCAGGAAAGAAAAACTTCTTGTCTCTGTCTCTATAAGTGAGGGCAGTGCCCCTCAGAAGCAGGAGGGCACCTTCTTCGTGTTGATCCCTGTCCTTGGATTAGGGAGGGTACAAGAGAGGAGGAGCAGAGAGTTCAGCCAAGGCATCTGTCAGCTCCCTCCAGAGAGCTGCCAGCCTGCGTTTCTGGCATCTTGGTGAGTCCAGGTGTCTTCAGGAGTCCCTGACAACTGTCTCAAATGGAGATGGTACGAGGTTTCTCTTGGGGCTAAGCTATTCCATTTGCTTCTACTGATAAACTTAGGGATGGGCTGTCAAGGGAGAGCCTTGCTCTCTTGATGCTGGCACAGAGGTGCTCTCTGTCCTAAACTCAGTAGAATTTGGGGCCTCCTTTTTCTTCCCAAGCAGTCACCAGACTCTGTGTGCCTCCAGGCAGCATTTTAGCTTTTGGGTGGCATCAGGAACCAGCATCCCAGTCGAGTGCACTGACAGGGGAATGGGAGAGGAGAGACGGCTGTGAGATACAGCAGAGAGGGAGAACAGTCTGGGCATTTGCCAAGTGAGGAGCTGGAAGGAACCACATTCAGGGTGTTAAGAGTTTTTCCTTCTGTTTCTTCCTTTGACACCTCTTTTCTACCCTTGCTCTGTGTTAGCGGGTCTGGGCCAGATTCAGAGGAAATGTGGGAAAGCAGAAGATGCAAATTCAGCAGAGTGGGGAGGGGACCTGGAGCACTCTTAACTTTGCACCTCGGCAACGCTGGCTGTGAGTGCTACTTATTTGCTGATCAAGGATGTGCCTGAAGGAAACACTTGGGAAGATGGTCACTGGCTCGGGGTCACAAAATGAGCAGGCACTGAAACAGAGTTTGACCTCGACTCTGACTCCAACCACCGCCTTGCTTCTTGATACTTGGCTCCTGCGTCAGCTCTGGTAGGGCAGGGACAGGCAGCAGGAGGGGACACTGTCCCCCATCCTTCCCTCAGCATTCCCCTGCCTGCCTCCCTGCTGCTGCCTCATGAAAGACCCTGTGATTAATTATACTGCTCCGCAGCCTCCAAAAATTTATTTAGGGTTTTATGTTTGCTGCTGCTTCTTACACAACGGCAAATCTGCGGTGGCTGCATCCCAAGCAGGTGGCAGCTAATAGGTCAATAAAGTGAATTGCACCATTAGAGCTGTCGAGCTGGGCTGCCAGGAGCCAGGCAGGTAGAGAGGAAAGCTATGGAGAAGTCAAGACAGATCTGCTTTAGCAGACATACATTTGGCTATGCTGGCTTGAAGGAAATTGCTCGCTTCCCTGATAGCATTCACTGCTTTAATAGATCAATTTTTCCACTAGAGTTTGTCTAGCTTAAGCTTTCTTCTCCCTGCATTTGATGCTCTCCTAAACATTAGTCTAACAGGACCTTTTCATCTCTGAGAGCTTTCAACGTTACTTTCCTTGAAGATTTTCATGGTCTTTTCCTTGGGGTATACAGAAAAGGGGGCTGAGGGACGTTGTCAGCTGAAGAAAATGGAGCGCTTCAAACCACAAAAAAGCCCTCCCAGAAAGGCTGCTGAGGGCATGCAGAAATCAGCCCAACTTGAAACAGCTGGCAACAACCTGAGTAGATGATTTAGAAATCACTTTGGCCTCTGAGCATCTTGGTTAGTGCTGCTCTCGAAGAGTGTGGGGATCAACAGATGACAGAGGGTTGTACCTGTGCGACTCCCTCGTCATCTGCAGGGTTTCTGCTCCTGCCTGGAAGGGAGCAGGATCCTTTGTACCTGCTGCTAAGTCATATGCAGAGGGAATCTGTTCCCAATTGCCTGGTGCAGAGCTGCTTGCTTTGTTCCACTTCCCACTAGGAAAGGAGACAGGAGCTGAGTTTCTGCATGGCCATGCTGGCAGAGAGAGCTGAACCCAATCTTCTTCATGCAGTGCTGTGCACTGTCCTCAGGGCTCAAACGGGCCTGGAGTCAAAGACTTGCTCTGAACCTGCTCTGGGATGCTGTCAGAGGGATGCTGAGCCTATGCAGGCAATGGTATCACCTTGTGATGCTACAGGTGCTGCATCCCCCAGCTGATGTACCCCCGATGTGCGAGGGTGGGTGCTCTGTGTAGGGTGCCTCCAGCATCCTCCCTGGAAAGGCAGTTCAGATATCCTGCCTCCTCCTGTTTCCTCCCTGTTAGTGCCATACTGTTGTATTTTTAATGTTGCTGCAGAGATGGTTTGTATAAATTGAAGCATGTTGTATTTATTCTGTAAAGCTTTATAGGTATCTTGCACTGGGTATCACTTCCCAGTGCACAGTGAGCAATTCAGCTTAAGGAATCATCACTGACGCCGTTATCTTTATTGCCAGTCCTGCCTGATAAAAATGCTCCCTCCAGGATGGCTGAGCCTAGCAAGTAAACCAGAGCCTGCTACACATGTATGCTGGGCTCTGCTCTTTAGGAGAGAATAGATCTTATTTTCAGAAGCTGCTTGCAGGGATCTCAACAACAGATGCTTGTAACGAACGCAAGGGCTGCTTAAAACCCACAGAATTAAGAGAGTGCTCATGCAGCCAGGCTTGGGAGCCCCTGGGCTTTTTCAGCACTTTGGGGACTGGGGTTCAGATTCTTCTGCCCCGCTTGGAAGAGTAGGAATTTGCTATAATTGTATGAGCTGAGAGTCCTATTATCCTTTCCCTGACCTGAGCCTGGGCCATTAAGCTGCACATCAAGTATTGCAAAACTCAGCATTGAAACAGTGATTTTTGATGGACTAAACTTTATTGAGCTGTGCCCTGTGTGAGCAAGATCACCTGAGATTCAGTGCCCTTTAGGATAGAGCAGGGGTGTGTGTTTCCAGTATGCAATGCCCTCCATCCTTTCACCCACGGGGCGGTGGCTCCTGGCATCTGAGCAGGACTCAGCTGGACTGGGAGCTTTGTTTCTGAGACCCTTGTTCATGGTAGCACCTTTCCTGGAGAGCAGAAGGCTGTGGGA
This sequence comes from Dromococcyx pavoninus, assembly GCA_033558185.1. Taxonomy (NCBI): domain Eukaryota; kingdom Metazoa; phylum Chordata; class Aves; order Cuculiformes; family Neomorphidae; genus Dromococcyx; species Dromococcyx pavoninus. Next base: position 387,264 of record JAUMJL010000506.1, on the reverse strand, counting down.
CCCAGGAGTTCTTGTCTCACCCAGGCCAGCCACATGCTGCCTCTGACAAACAGCCTTCCTCCTGCTGAATTGCTAGTACTGCTGTTCCTTTCCCTTTCAGGTGTGAGTGCCTTGAGGGGACATCCCTCCAGTCTGTGAGCTCCTGGAGGAGCAGATCACACACAGCTGGCTTCTCATGGAGCTCTGACATAATCCTGGGCAAGGCAGCTTCCCCATGCCCCAGCTCCACCACTTGCATGAGCTGTTTTGGCACCAGCAGGCTGCCCAGAATCACTTGGGCACTGCAGGTACAGCCTTGTCTGTGGCTTCCTTCTGGGAAAGGGACCTTGCTTTTGGCTTTAGAGCATCTGATCAGAAACAAGTCAGGTAGCAACAACTGAAACTGATGCCTTGGTTCTTGCTGAAGGACAGAAATAGTTGGAGGCCTTGGCGCAGGTTGCCCAGAGCAGTGGTGGCTGCCCCATCCCTGGAGGTGTTCAAGGCCAGGTTTGATGGGGCTTTGAGCAACGTGATCCAGTGGGAGGTGTCCCTGCTAATGGCAGGGCGGTGGGACTGGATGGACTTTGAGGTCCCTTCCAACCCAAACCATTCTGTGATCCCCTTTTGGTCCCATCTCTAGGCTGAAGGGGCTTATAGAGCCTTGCAGGGGCAGAGGAGATTTTGGGGACAGGGGAGTCCCTGAGCTCCCAGCTCCTGGATCATCTGCCACCCTGGTGCTGCAGAAGCAGGGCTGGTCTCTGCCCCCCCAGTGGCTGTGCCCTCCTTGGGGTGGCATTGGGGCTGCTGAGAAGCACAGCGTGGGCATTGCCCATGCTGCAAGGAGGAGAAGGACTCTGAGCAGGCAGGGTGAACACAGAATGCTGCCTAACAGCTCCCTTCTGGGGCTGCAGGACTCTGTTTCTATAAAGTGACTTTATTTCTATAAAAGGAGACTTCCTTTTGGGTCAAGTGCTCAGGAAGCAAATGATTTTGAGATGAAAGCCTTTCTACTCGGGTAATACAGATTCACACTGCCTAGAGGGAAGTCTGCCTTGTACTGGGGTACTTTTCCCTCTGGGGACATTGTGATTGCTTTTGAAGATGAATTTTCAACATACAAAGGAAAGGAAGAAAGCTGAGAGAAAGAAAGGGCTTAAAAAAAAATCAGGGGTTCTTGAGGTCTTAATTTGTCAGCATGTCTCTCTTGCACATAACACCCTTGTTGGGTACAGGGCTTGTTCCTCCTCTTCCCTTCATGCCTTGCTCCTACCCTCTGGCATTCTCATCAATCTCGGTCTCTGGATTTGTTTTTCCTATTTTTCCTTTCTAGGCCAACATTTTTGCACCCAGGACTGCCTGGCAGGACAGCAGCAGCTCCTGTGTGCTGCTCTGGGTGAGGGTTACTTTGTGAGGTGGGCTGGAGAGATGTCTGAGCCCCCTAAGGGTCTCGTCTAGCAGGGAGAGACCAGCTCTTGACCTCAGGCAGGGTTGTGTGTGCTAGGAGGAGCCTCCAAATACACAACCCAGCTCTGGCTGGCTGTATCCAAGCACCAGTGGATTAGTGACTGGTGGGAAGAGCTGTGTATCCCTCGGCTGCTTCAGATGCAGTAGGATATTTTGGGCTCCTTGGTGTGGTCCCCCTTGGTGCTGTGCTCAGGGGCTCCCCAACCCGGGCATAACCACTCGGATGTCACTTGTGCCCAAGCTGTACCCAGGGCAGAGGCAGGAGGACAGTGAGGTGAAGCCTTCTCTGAAAGAGGCATGAAATGGACCCTTTTCCTGTCAGTTTATTGTCTGGGGGATCTCTTTGGGAAAGATGTTATGTCCCATGGACTGAAGGTCCCCAAAGCCTGTTCTGGCTATGGGAAGCATCAGAGCATCGCTTCTCTGCTTCTTGCTGGTTTCTCCTTCCCTGCCCTGGAGGGATAAGGTGTGTGCAGGACTCTTCTCTGCTGCTGTTTATTGTGAAATGCTGTAAAACCCAAGCATTGATTTCTCAATCAAAGGTGTCTGTTTGCTCCTTGGTCTGTGACTTTAATGCCTACAGATCTGTCTTTCACTCCCCGAGGGTTTGCTGTGAGATTTTTTAAACTGACTGTTGTGCTTCAGAGCTTTGGGAAGGGAACAGGTTCAGTCAAGCCAATGTTGCTTGTGCTGGCTCCCCAGTGGGTTTTGAACAAGGCAGAAACCAGACAGAGCCCATGGGAGCTCTTGAGGCTCAGGCAAGACTTTTGCCTGTGCCTACCTGTGGTATAGGATGGTGTTGGTCTACCAGGCTTTGGGAAGCTGTTTTCCTCCTGTCCCAGCAGTGAACCTGGTTCAGGTTTGTGGTCCCCAGGCTTTGTGGGTTGTAGGCAGGAGTTGCAGTATGTCCTGTCAGCAGATGCCAGAAAAGCCTTAATACCTTTATTTTCTCCAAAAAATGAAAAAGCAGCACCAGTTTCCCATCCATCCTTCCCATATTTTCATAGCAATAACAATGTTTGCTCCCTGTTTTCAAAACATTGTGCTCTGCTGTTCTTCGAGCACTGTGCAAGCCTCATTGATGAAATGCAGCTGCTGCTGTGGAGGAACACAACAGCTTGGGGCAGAAAGGATTCATAGGATCAGAGTGGTTTGGGTTGGAAGGGACCTTAAAGCCTGTCCAGTTTCAAGTCCCCTGCCATGGGCAGGGACACCCCCCCAGCAGACCAGGCTGCTCAAGTCCCCATCCAACCTGGCCTTGAACACCTCCAGGGATGGGGTATCCACAGCTTCCTGGGCAATCTGTGCCAGGGCCTCCCCACCCTTATTGTGAAGAATTTCTTCCTAATGTCCAATCTAAATCTTCCCCTTTCCAGTTCAAAGCTGTTCCCCCTTGTTCTGTCACTTCTTGCCTTTGTAAAAAGCCCCTCCCCAGCTTTCCTGCAGCCCTTTCAGATGCTGGAAGGCTGCTAAGAGGTCCTCCAGAAGTCTTGTCTTCTCCAGGTTGAGAACTGGAGACTGAGCCCAACTCTCTCAGCCTGTCCTCACAGCAGAGGTGCTCCAGCCCTTTGATCATCTTCGTAGCCTCCTCTGGACCCGCTTCAGCAGTTCCATATCCAGGACTGCTGCTGCCTGCAGAGATGGCTGGTGGTGACCTGAGCTGGGCCACCTGCCTGTGGCTCCTGCCTTGGCCTCTGCCTGCTTCATCATCTCATGTCGATTGCTACCACTGCTTAACCTCAGCTTTCCCCTTGGCTAAAGGAGGGTGAACGACACAGAAAGCCTTTTCCAAAGACCGGAGCCAGGGTTGCTTTGCAGCCCTGGGAAATGCAGGTGGAGGTTAGAGTGGAGCAAAAGGGAGGGCTGGTGAAAGGCAGGTGACTCCTGGTGCTAATGTATGCAGTGGATTTATCTGGAAGGAGCTGAAGGAAGCGTATCAAGGATGTCTCAGCTACTCAACTGAGAAATCAAATTAAGCTTTGCATCAAAGAGTGGAGCTGCTCTGTGCTAGGAGTTATGTCAAACTCATTAAAGGTTTCTACACAGCAGCCCCCCCAGGAGTTGTTGGAGAGAAAAAACAGTGCTCTGTGTCAGGGGCTGTGTTTGCTGCCTCACCTGGATGTGTTAATGATGTGGGCAGAGGAAGAGGGGATTATTGCTTTAACCTTCAAGATGCCTGTGTGTGGAGTGGGGAGGAGGGCAGTGGCTCCATGCAGTGCTGGTTCTGTGTGCCTCTGACAGCAAGCTGGGCTGTGGGTCCATCAGCCTGCGCTAGGTCAGGGCTGGGGACAAAAGCCCCAGTGAGCTGGAGGTGTGGAAGATGCTTTTCTTAGGGACAAAATCCCTTGTGAGCTGGAGGTGTGGAAAACACTCTTGTCCCAGTTGCCTCTCTCCTGATTTCCCGTTAACAGGCTGGGAGATGCAGCTCCTTGGGAACCCTGGGGTGGATGGGAGTAATCTGAAGGAGCTCAGAGTCTCAGTGTCACACAGAAGTACGCGTTCAGAGTTGCCTCCAATTGGGCACGAGTCCACACTTGCTCCAGGCAGGAAAAGATCTGGACAACACTGCCTCGGTGGGGACAGATTGCTTGGAGGCTGGATGGAGCACAGGCTTGGCATGAGAGAGCCTGGTGCCAGGAGGAAGCTGCCAGCGCGGTGGCAGAGGAGTCATCTGCTTGGGGTCTGTGATGCCATGGGAGTCTGGCTGCAAAATGCTTTTTCTGTAAGCACACCAGAGGCTCTGAGAGCTCCCAGGTGACCTAAGCCCATCCATACCTCCTCCTCACTGTGGTGGGAGCACGTCAAAAAGCTGGCAGCCATCAGGAGGAGAGGAACACTGAGCTTCATCCACTGCAAATGCTGAATGCCAGAGTGTTCTCTGGCTCATGTGCGAAGGCCTGGGCTTGACTAATGCTATCTGATTATTTTTTTTCCTTCCCTGATGCATGTTGTACATTGCCTTAGAAGCACTCAAGCGCTAGCTTGATATTTAAAAAGCCATTTGCAATGCTGCTGTTCTGCTGGCAGGAGAAATTAGTCTGATCCTGGGATGAACATATCCTGGTGTTGGAGCAGGGCCACCTCATAACGGGCAGGGACGAGTCTCCTCGGGTGACCTGCCTACTGCTGGGTTTGAATTAGGACTCTCCAGCCTAGAAAATGTCTTTCCTCCCTCCTTTTCTCTTGAATTCTAAGGATTTTTAGGAATTTAAGATGCTAAACCTCAATTAGGCAACACTTATTAATTTCTGAGATATGATTTATTTACAGTGTTCCCATTCACAGCAGCAAGTGCTGTTAATTGCTGTACTTTGTCTCTAGGATTTGAGATTTGAAAAGCCTTGAACGTGCAGGCAGACAGGGCTGGCTCGAGGTGCATTCTTCCACCCAGGGATGTGAGGAGCTCATTGAGGAGCTGACTCTGACCCAGGCACGTCAGTTTTTGCTCACAGCAGTCCCTGTCCTAGGGCATGGGATCAGGCCAAGGAGCAGGAAAGCCTGTCCCCTCTTTGTGGCTGCATTATCCCAACTGTCCTGCGATGCCTTTTGCCATCCCTGCTCTTTGGCTTTAGTCCTTTGCCCGCAGTGTGATACAGGTGGCCTCATCCTGTACCTGTGTTGCTGCAAGGCTGAAAGAGCTGCCTCTCTGGGTGGATCTGGGGTGTAGAGCTGCAGAAAATCAGTGGGGTCAAGAGAAAATGAGGTGATACATGCTTGTCCTTCCAGTTGCTGGCACAGGGGGTGGCATCTTTGCAGCATGATGGCCCAAGGCTGTTTTTCCTTTCTTCTCTCCTTAGCACAGGCTGTTGCTCAGAGCTGCAGAGGTGCTGTACTGAAGCTTTGCTGACACGTGAAGCCCTGTGACTAATTCCTCTAAAGCAGGCTGTGCCATTGACCTGTGAGACAGCAGCTCCTCCAAAATCAGGTGGGGCAGAGCTGCCTTCCAGCCCTGTAATCAGGGAGAGTCCAGGCAGAGACTGGGGAGTCTTTAACAGTTGCAATCCCCATCCTATTTTATCTCCGTTTATGAGAACTTTTTGCTGTTGAGGCAGGGTTGTGGCAGATGGAGAGGAGCAGCCTCCTGTGTTTTATGGAAGGAGAAGCTCTACTTTCTCCTGTCCATGCACTAGTGGATTGCCTATTACCACCTAAACCAGCAACATCCCTAGGAGAGTCTCCTGGGTGGCTCTGTGGGGAAGGAAGCTGGAGACTGATCAGAGTATCTTGTCCTGTGTCAAACCATTGGCTTTACCTTGTCGTGCTTCCCAAGGACCATTTGAAAAGGGCAAACTAGAGCTGTTCCCTTTCTCCCTGCACAAGGCTGAGGGACTGCTGGGGGTGAGTGGGTTTGTGCAGGACCGACGCTGAGGTCCTTTTCTTGGTTTGGCTCCAGAGACACTGCTGTAACCCTGACTTAGACAAATTATTGCAAAATAGCCTTGTCTTATCTTTTGGCAGGCCCCATCTCCCTGCCTGTACCCAGCTCAGGCTGCTAATGAAGCAATTGTTCTACACAATGGATTTAGCCATCAGCCATCATCTCCAGTTGAGTTTGATCTATAGGGCCTGTTTGTAGGCAGAGGATGTGTTCAGCACTCCCAGGAGCGGGTGCTGTATGAAGTCTGGATTTATTAGCCATCTGGCAATGTTGCTGGGCCATTTGTTACTGAGGATCTTGCAGGAAGAGCCTCTGATGCTACAGAGAACTCTGTGCTGTAGGGAGAGTCAGGATATTTTCCTTGAGCTCACGTAGGGGGGTGGTTCTGACTTCTCAAGTGCCTAAAACAGTGAGTTTGGTCCAATGCCCAGCTGCTGTTGTGTTCCTCTTGAAAATCCTGGTCCAGGTATCCATGGAGAAGCATGACCTGCTTCTCCCTATGCTGAGCACACCAGGATGCTGCCAGAGGGGCTTCTGGTTTTGTTTCTTAAGCCTGACCTCTTCCCTGTGCATTTGGTGATGCCTGGTGATGTGGGGAGCAGGGCCTGCAGGGAATGTGCCATCTCTCTCCATGGCTGATCTATGGGGCAGGAATCTGGCCCTAGAGCATCGCCTGCCCTTTGCAGGGCTTGTGTTCAACCTTTGAGCTGGGCAGCTCCAGAAAATGAAATGCAAATGAAATGGGAAGCTGAAGGGCAAGGAGGCTGCTGACTTCTTCACTGCTGAGCTCTGCTGTGTGGAGGCAAATGGTATTCTGGATGTTCCTTGTGTTATTCTTCCCTGGTTGGCCTGGGCAGTGCGCTGGCAAGATAAAGAAAGCCAATTTCCTCGGCTCACACTGAGATCTCATTATGCATTTCCATGAAGGGAAAGGGGAGGAGGGAGCAGCTCAAGCCTTCTGGAGCTGAGGTGCTGCGGAGTCGTACAGCCCTAGGGCTGGCAGGGTTATCATGGAAGCAGTGCTGACCTTCAGCAGGTGCAGTGGGCTGAGGAAGGGTTACCCAGCTGCTCGGAGGGGAGGTTAATGACTCAGAGCCAGGGGTCCTGGTTTTTCTATGCCCTCCTGGACCATGCAGGATGCTGAAGAGCAAGGGCTGTGGGTACAGATGAGTTGGTGGGCAGATCAGGTTGGATGTCAGGGTTTAGCAGGTGAGTGGAGAGCTGAGTGCTTGCCTCTCTTTCCCTTTTCTCCCTGGTTCAGGTTGCTATCTGTTGCACATGCAATGCAGAGTGTGTTCTCCTGTGGAACAGTGGCAGTGGGTGGTGGTGGTGAAGGTTGTTGAGCCTACTGGCCAAGTGGTGGCTGGGGGAAGGGTCTGTGCTCCCAGATTCCAAGGTTGTTTGCAGAGAGCCTCGGGAATGGCTGGGTGAGGTCTTTGTTTCTTGGGTAGGGACCTACCTAGCACTCCTTCTTCACCTTCACCTCTCCTCCATCCTTGTTCTGATCCTGCAGCCTTCATCATCTGTCCTGACCATGGTCCCTGTGGTGTCTCTCAGGCCTGAGAGCTGCTTTCTGGCTGTAGGATCCTCTGGTATCACTCAGAGTAAACTGGACATAACCTCAGCCAGGAGTTGGTTCCTGGCAGGGGTTGAGGGACATGCTGCAAGTTCAAGTGGGGGGATGTTTCCCGGGCAAAGAACTGATTGCTGGCCGCAGTTTTGCTGCTTCTTAACACAGACACAGAGGTGGGGAGTCCAGCTTTGAATATGGGTAGCTAATGAAAAAGCTCCTCTGAAGACCATTGTACTTTGCAGGAGTAACTGCCTGTGCTGTTAGGGTTGCTTTTAAAACCTCTAATGACTGTGTTCTTCAGCAGCTTAAGCTACGTCCATAATGAACTCCTGAAACAGAGTCAGGCTCTGAGGATAACAAGAAAGCGTGAGGCTGCAATAAACTGAAGTGAGAGGAGCAAGGGGGTGGTTGCTCAGGGTGCTGAGCCATCCCAGTGGGGCTCCTTCCCTGAGGAGCTGGGCTGGTGAGGGGTCTGGGCGTGTGATTAGTATTTTCCAGCTGTCTCCCCATGGCCTTGTCACGGGGTTAGTGGGAATGTCAATCTGATCAGAAGTGATTACCACTGCCCAGAGACTGTTCACTCTGCCAAGAGTACAAGTCCATCGCTTCTGCTTGTCTGCTGTTGGATATATGGTACATGGGGAATTTTCATGGGTAGGGATGATCCCTGTAGGGCTCACTGATGTGTGCAGGCCTGGGTTTTAAGCCCAAGCTCATGCTGTGCTGGCTAGTGGCCCTTCATTAGCCCTTCATTGGCCATTCATCAGCGTGGGAATGAGTGGAGTCACCAGTGCAGGGATGTTTGTGGGAAGCCAGAGAGGCAAGGGCTGCCCCGGTGAGGGCAGAGGAGCCGGGAGGTGTCACAGGTACTGGCTGGCAGGGGAAAAAGAGAGAACAAACGATGTTACAGCTGCTGGCCCACTGTGGTGGGAACCTGGCTGCAAGGGGCTCTGCAGCAGGAGAGTGCTGGTGGAGCCTTTTTCCTGCTGGAGGGAAGGGAACTGCACTGCTCTGTTCTGCTTGAAGGTCTCTCCATGGCTGCTTGAGTCCAAAGGGAGCAGCTGATTTCTGTGGGTGCCTGTGCTGTGGGAAAAGAGCTGCACAGCACAGGCAGTGCCCACCTTCTGGCTTGGGTGGGTGCTGTGGAGAGCCAGGAAGGCAGGTACCTGGAGGCATTGGGCATTGCTGTGGGAGCGTTTCAGGAGGTGGCAGGGTCCCCCCAACACCTTGCTTTGACCTTGGGCACGGGGTTGGGCAGGAGGCTGTGAGTGCTGGAACAACAGCTCTGCCCTCTGGTGCTGGGTCTGGATGAACTGTCCAGGGAGGGTGCCCAGGGAGTCCTGCTCTGCGTTCAATGGGTGTGGAAAATGAGGACTTCTCCCTGTCTGCTGGGAAAGGTGTGCTCTACAGCTTTGCTTTCCATCTCCCAGGCTCTGTGTGGCTGGACTAAAGGGGATGCTGCTCCATCCTGTGCTACCAGGGCTCCGAGGCGAGGCACAGGCACACGCGTCCAGTGGTACCCACTGCTGCTGAGTCCCTGCCCTCTCCTACCCTGTCAGGAGTTGTGGATAAAGAAGCCAGCAAGGGACTTGTGAAGCCAGGAAACCCCACTGAGCTTTTTGGGAATGGGTCTATCTGGAAACTGTCCCACATGCTGGAGAAGCCTGGGTTTGTGACAGAAGCATACTTTAGATAAACTGCTTTTGTTGGGCTGTTAGATGTATAATTCATGTCTTTATGCATGTTGGAGGGGCAGGGTGTGCACAGAGCCAGATCTGAATGTTTATTTATCAGTGGAGCTCAGTTCTCTTGTGTGTGCACTGTTCCTTCCCTCTCTGTGGCTCTTGTCTGCAGTGAGATGGAAACAAGGCAGTGGGGTGCGTGTCAGCTCTGCTGTCTGTCCAGCCCTGCTGCCCATCTCCCTCTGCATTGTGCTGGGAGATCAGAAGGGATGCAAGGCTGGAGATTTATTTGCTCCCCCACCAGACCCAGGGAGACATCCCTGGCCTCCACCCCAGCCCTCGGCATGGCAGGGATGGCCAAGGCAGACCCTTCCCCAGGCGCATCCCTGGCAGCAGCACCCCTGGCATATCCCCTCTCCCCTCCTCACTAATCCCATTCAGACCCTGTCCTCTGCTTCTTCCCAGCGAGAGAGCGTGAGAGAGCGGCTGCCTCGTTTAGGGCTGAATAGATTAGCTCCCACCCTCGGGAGCAGCTCGCTCAGCTTGCTCTTGAGATAAGCAGGGCCGTGTCCTCCGTGCTGTCGGACTCCTCGGCAGCTGGCGGAGCTGTGATTAGCCTCAATTTATGCAGGCTGTTAAACAAACACCTGCGAGGTTCAGGGACAGAGAAGCCAAGTCAGTTTGCAAGCAAATAGTCATGTTGCATAAATTGAGAACCCTGTCCGTCCTTTTTTTTTTTCATGATGCCTTTTAGAGGTCTGAAACACCTCCAGTCCCTGTGAAATTTGTAGGGGTACGAGCCAGAGAGGTTGCTGTGAGCAGCAGGGGCAGCGGTGACTGACATCACGGGATATTCTTGTGGCACTGAGCTGATTGCTATGGGTGCAAGCACAGTTGTGACTTCTGGAGTTGCTGCTGTAGCTGATAATTTCTAAACTTGTTCTGCTCTTATTGCTTTCTCTGCTGTTTGCAGTTCTCTGTAGCTCACCCCTAATCTCCTGCAATAGACCCACCGTTATTGCCAGTGGTACCGTGGGTGGCGTTGCCGGGGCTCCGCGACATCGACATCTATTGGAGTGTTAATAAAAGGGCTTAATGCAGAGAAAAAGAAATCCTGCTCCTCCAGAGACCTCACTGGAGAATCTCATCTAATTAACCTCGGAGGTGATCGCTTACAGTGGTGTTGTGTGCCAGCAAAGAGCCCAGAAATAGTCTCCATCCACATGCAGCTCACAGCTTCTGCCTCGGATGGCCTGAGGAGGGCTGGAGCAGAACAAGGCTGAAGAAGCGTTACCCATCCAGAAGTTTGACTCAAACTGCAGGCACGTTGTTGCACAGGGATGCATGTTTTCTCCTGGTGGGATCCTCGAGCAGACTGAAGAGGTTGGTCTGTGGTGGTGTACATGTATGCTGGGAGATGGATGGATTTCTTCCTCCCTGGGCGTTTCCTTCCAGTCCTACAGGAATTCTTCCAGTGAAAGCCTTTGCTTGCTTCTTCCCAGCTAACTGGAGAAACCCCATCCTCCCAGATAAAGGACACATCAGTATTACTGTTGTCACTGTAACACATCCCCTTCCTTGTGGCCATGTGAGGCGAGATCTTCAGGGATCAAGCAACCTGCTGCTCTCTCCTCCATCCTCCAGTCCCATCTCCCCTGCACCCCAGGATATTCTACCCTATATTTTTGCCATCAGTTTGACAAGTCCTTTCCATACAGAGGAGATAAACCAAAAATAGCTCCATGATTTACTATGGATACAAGCAACTGGCATCAGGACTCAAACCTTCAGCCCCATGCCCCCTTGAGTAAATTTACTGGCAGAGCTGAGGCAGGTGCCCATCCTCACTCTCCTCTGGGCACATAGGACAGCTTATCCGGGCAGCTGTGAAGAGCTTGGGGCAGCCAAGGAGCTGGAACGGAGTCCCACGGGGTGAATTTGGGATTTGGAGATTTGTTTGCCACTTAAATTGCCTAAATTGAGTATTTCCTCCCTCATAATTTTTGTTCAAAGGCACTGAGCTTTCCCTTGGCCTCAAGGGAAACGCGCTTGGATCAGTTTCTCTCCCAAAGTCTTGCAGCAATGCTGCCTATAATTTGGGGTCTTTTGCGTTAGCTAAAAATAGCTGCAGTGTCTGTAGCTCTGCAGTAAGCTGTTTCTTGCTCTTATTGTACTTGCATTTAGGCTGGGCTGTAGGCACATATGTTTCTAAAATTCCTGCTCCCTCTCAGCAGTATTTCTGATGCTATTCCTGAGCATGGTCCCTCCTTCCCCATTCTCTCTCCCTCCTGGGAACAGTGAACAAATCTACAGTGCCTTGCCTTTCCCTTCTCTGCTCAGCTCCATGGCTGGACTCTATTCATAGAATCATAGAATGGTGTGGGTTGGAAGATCATCCAGTTCCACCCCCACCAATCCCACTCCAGCTGTCGTCAGAGTATCCAGAATCTCAGCCCCACTGCTGCTTCTCTCTCTCTTAATTACTCCCTCGTCGCTGTGGCCTTTACTAAGCTGGTTGGAAGTGTTACACTTCTACCTTGTGGTAGATCCTAGCACAGAGTCTCTCAGGACTATTAAATCAAGCAAGTTCTTTGTTAACAGTTATCTACAGAGGAGCTGGATCTGTGACCTGTTTTCTGGCTCCAGGTACCTGGCCTGAGTTGGCAAAGCTTCCTCAAAAGTCCCTTTCCCACACCCACTGTTTCTCTGATGGATCCAAATGCCCCAGCTACTTTGGACACCTTGTCTCTGCCCTCCCTGGGCCTTGTGCAAGAAGCTCATGGTCAGGATGCAGCAGGAAGGTCAGGATGGCTCTTTGTTTCATATTGTAGCCTATGTCTGGTAGGTCTTCACCCAGTAATTGAGGTGCAGGTCAGGGCTTTCAGCTGTGACTTTTTTTTGATGATGCTTCCTTGTGTCTCACAAGAAGTCCAAAGCATGTGCCATAGCCCTGTGGGAGCAATGGGAGGAGTGGAGGATGCACACTGATCCCCAGTTCTGCCGCGTGTGTGAATTTGCTATTTGCTGGTGTGAAATCCTTTCCCAGCTGGGCTGTGAGGATGTGGAGTGGAGGGAAACCTGACAGCTGCTGATACAATTCATCTTGTGCACCTCCATCTTCTCACCATGTGGTGCTCTCAAAGCCAGAGCGTGGCCATCACAAATGTGATGCCAGGAGCGTGGCCACAGCTTGAAAGAGATGGAAAAGGACTTAAGGCTTTCCCCAATTCTTGCAATACCAAGAACTCTGTTTGCTGCCCCTGTGCAGTGCTGGGTTTTTCTGATCTTGTCAGCCTTTTGACAATCTGAGCCAGTCCTCTGGAGCCCTTTTACAGTCATCCCAAGCCTCAGCATCCATCTCAGCAAAGCACCAACTTCTTCGTGTATATGGGGTAAACAAAAGGGATGCATGCTCTTTCCCACCTGGTTCTGCATGCTCTTTCCCACCTGGTTCTGCATGCTCTTTCCTACCTGGTTCTGCACACTGTTTCCCAGCCAGGGAAGACAGGGAGCCTGGCTTTGCTCTGGACACCCTCCAACCAGGAACAGATCCCTGCAGCAGTGGTGATGAGGCTTGGCATGGCATCAGCTGGGATGGAAATAGAGTTCAGGTGAGTTGTGGGGGAGAAAAGGATCTCTCAGTTAGCAGGGGTGAGGCTGCTGGAGGGAATATCTCCTCATCCATGCAGCAGTGGGGAAGAGTCACTTGTGTTTAGCAGCACCCAAAGAGAAGACCCAGCTGTACACACAGCACTGAGCCTGGGTGGATGTACCCAAAGAGGGCAGTGCCGTGCCATGTTCCCCAGCCTTTCCAGAAAGTGGCTTCCTCGACCCTAGCTGCTGCTGGGAGAAGGGCTCTCTCCTCTGCAGAGTGTAATGGGAACACCAAATCTCAATGATTTCTTGAAGTAAAAACACCTTGGCTCATGATAAGACTCTTTTTTTTCTTCCCTGAGTTGTAGCAATTACCTTAAAAAAGAAACACTTACTGCTAGCTGTCACTGAAATGCCTTTGACAACCCGTGCTTCTCACTAACCTAGGCAAAAGTGCATGTCTGCTCAACATGAAATCAGATGTGTTTTTCCTCCTGTTTACATTTCTTTCTCTCCTTGCTGCCTTGAGTCCTCATCTTCAGCGAAGGCTGCAGGCTCGTCCCTCTACTGGAGGGTCCTTGAGCTCTGCTGTGGCTGTGCTGGTTCCCACGTGTATCCCCTTTGCCCCCACCCTAGGTGCTTTTCTTCTTCTGGTTTAGATCTTGCTTGTCTAGGGAGGAAACTGGGGAGAAACAGCTCTTTATTAGTCTCTGTGCTGCTGGGAGAAGGGGACCCAGACCTCCTCATTGGGAAGGGTCATGTAGGCATCGCAGGGTGCTGGGAGTTGTGTGTTAATGCAGTGTTCTGGCCCTTCTGCACTGGGAGGGGGGGGATTTGCTGGCTGCTTGCACTGCTTTCCCCCCTGGATACTCTCCAGGCAGGGGAAACTGGAGCAAAAAGGCAGTTCCATGGAGATACTTGGCCCTGGGCACCCTCGCTGCCCCACTGATGCTGTGCTGGGTTGGGGATGTTGGCACAACCGTGGCCCCACAGGCAGGGCTGGTGTGGCGTCTCTAGATCGTGCTGATGGTGTTTGGGAGGCTGAGTGAGCAGAGAGTGATGGGGAAAGCTCAGCTGCATCCCCCCTCTGATCAGGAACCATTTGTGGTTTGCTGTGGAGAGCAGGATCCGGCCCCGTCCCTGCTGAAAGCCTGTTCCACAGGGAGCTGTCAGGGAACGGAGCGGGTGTTCCGAGGCTGCTGCTCTGCTCCGTAGGAGGAAAGACTTCAAACAGCAATTAACTAATGCTGCCATCTCCAGAGAAACAGCTCTTGGCGTGCTGGACAATGGGCTGCAGGAAGCAAACAGGCTAAAAGCCCTAATTCTGCTAGGATATATTTAGGTGGTTTTTTTTCCTTTCAAAGGAAGGTAGGTTAAAAAGGCTCTGACTCCTTTAAATAGGCTTTTCTTTCCTTAACCAGCCAGGAGCCCCATTAAGAGCACCGGCTGTTCCTTTCCACCCAGCCAGGGTGGCTGTCCTGGTGCTTTGACACACACTGAATGCAGCTGAGCTTCCTTCCAGGGACACCTGGGTTATCTGGAAACCAGCCCTCACATTAGTAGCAGAGGAGCTGAAATAAAAGGATCTGTTTTCCCTTGATAGCTACCAAAAGAATGAAGTTTGCTGCTGCTGCTTGGCACTTTCATTATTTATTTTATTACCTGAAGCATAGCATCATAAAAGATAATTTAGTCTGGGCTAATGCAGCACAATGCAAAGCTCATTACCAAGCCAGAACGGTGTTTTCCATCCACCCTGCTCCTGCTGCCATCCCTGGATGTCAGAACATCCCTGGTCCCTTCTTACAGCACAGGCTGGGGCATCTGGGCAGCTGTGGACCCACAGGGAGGAACTGATGTCAGTGAGCCACGGCTGTGGCTGCATGGGAATGACCGTGGAGCTCATTTCCCAGCACCTACTGCCAAGGTCACTCCACCACTGCCTTCTGCTGCATTTGGTGGTTTTCAGCACTGACACGAGTGAGTGCTGCTGGTGCTGCCATCCTGGAGCTTGTGCTTAACGTGGGAAGGCAGGAGCATCTGTTCCCCACCGCTTCCCTAACACCGTGCTGCTACGAAGGCAAAAAGCCATCTGCCTGCAGAGGTGCAGTTCCACGGTCCATGGTGATATTTGCTAACCCAAGAAATAGAGATCACTGCTATGGGAAGGTAGGCAGGGGGACATGTGATGAAAGATACCACCTCGGCCTCTGAATTCACTGAAATATGGATCTCTGATACGTTGCTTTCCTGTTGACAATGAGACCTGACCCACAGCTCTTCATGTGATACCAGATCTCCTGATGTGCCCTCCTTGCAGCTGCTGAAAGAGTCTCAGCATGGGCTGATGGTCCTGTGCTGCTTCTGCTTGGTTATCTCCTCTTCCTCATAAGGTCAGTGCAGCCAGATGTGGGTCTTGCCTTCAGGAGGAGCTTCTAGTGCCAGGTTCACCCTGTTCTTGCTAAGTACCTTGACTCCTTGAGGATATCTGCACAACACAGCCGGCTGAAGAATGATTTTGCAGAGCATGGTCATTTATTATGAGCCTACATTTGCAGAGCAACCCCATACAAACAATTAGCTGGGTTGTTGCTGCTTGTCTTGGGACATATCTAGGGAACCCCAGACCTGCTGCAGCCTGAGAGGTACCTGCAGCTCAATGGTCTCCTCAGGTTGCTGAGGTGACAACCTGAGCCAGCCCACTGTGGAGTAGCCCTGGCCCTTTGGTATCCCTCTTCCCATGATTTCATCTGAATTGTACTACCTTTCAAAACCCTGTCACTGATCTGGTGATGTGAAGCCCAAGAGCATCATGTTCTGGATGTTGATACCTTAAACAGGTTTTTTCCTTAATCCTCAGCTTTCTTCATGCCTTCATTGTGTTAGTTAGTATGTTGCTTAAGCTATATATTGGCTCTTGTTCTTGCTCACTATAGATGAGGCTGGCTTGTCAGCACTTTCGTCCTCCTTCCTTTTCCCATCAGCTTCTGAGGGCTTGGGCAGAGCTGCTACGTGTGAGTTCTGCAGCAGCACTTTGATTACCTCTCATAACACAACCACTGTCGATGCAGACTGACCAATACAGCAATTCAATGACTTTGTTGCTCTTGACAAGTGTTATTTGCCCTGGATAAGTCAGGTGGGATATATTCAGTTGCAGGTAATAGGCAGTAACATCCTCCTTCCTCCTCATCTAAGGGTTTCCAGGGCTCTCTTTCACCCAAAGGGACTTCCTTGCTTCCACCGCAGCGGGATGCAGCGATGCCTGAGCTAACGCTGAGCAAAGTGTTGTGGAGTCCAGAAGCTTCAGGGCTTCTTTAAATGAGGCTCTTGCCCTCTGTAATCATCCCATCTTGAGAAGCACGAGATGTTATCTCAGGCTTCAGGGCTTCTTCCCAGGGCTGGTCAACACTGACCTTGTTGTCTCGGAGTTGTCCTGGCAGTCTGTGGGCTGTCAGCCTTGGCAGGAGAACACAGAGACAGCAGCTGCTGCTAAATACTGACCAGTAACCCACTTTTGTCTGGTTTGAATGTGTTATCCTTTCCCAGATGTGTGTTTTCCCCCATGCTGGATGCTTTCTTGCCCCGCTGGAGCCGGGGCTGTACTGGGCAGGCTGTGATCCCCAGCATGATGTGCAGGGGGGCACGGTGCTCCCAGGGTGGTGTTTACAAGTGGTGAGGGGAATTGGCAGGAGTTTATTTGCATCCATTGGCTTGGTGTACCTAGACCTGCCTCCCCATGCCTACTCATCTTCCCCAAATACCGCTGCTCTCAATTAACTCCTGGTCTGTCCATCTCTTCCTGGAGCGATGTGCGGCCCCAAGCTCCCCTGCAGGGATGTGATGGCCCTTCCACTGACGTTCCTGTCTGCTCCCTGCTGCAGTGCTTGGCCTGTTCTCTCTCCTTGCTCTCTTAGCCTGCACAGCCTTGTTCCAATGCTGCTGAAAAGCTTCCCTCTCGGAGCAGAGCCCACCCATGGGTGCGATGCTGTCACGCTCTGCCCACACACCTGGCTGTGGGGGCTTGATGTGTTTGCTCCCATCCCCCAGAGCAGTGGGGAGGGCAGAGCCACCTCCTTTCCCCCCTCCCAGCGCACAGTGTGCAAGCGAGGGTGAGGAGGCCTCTTCAGTTCCCGTGACTGGGTGGGAGGTGGCACAGAAGCCCCTGCCCTTCCCCGTAACGAGGGTAAAGATTGCCTGGTTCTCAGGCTGTGGCACTTTCTCTTCTGCCACTTGCCAGGCAGTAGCCAACACCATGTGTGCTGTGTGTGGAAGGAATGGCTTTTTGGAGAAGGCATGGTGGGGACCTGGAGGCTGCATCCTCTTTCACTTCCCAGGAGGGCTCAGAGCAGACTCCTGCACACCTGCCTTCGCTTTGTAAGGGTGGGCAGAATTTATTGCTATTATTCACGTGGCTTTTGTGCAGTTTAATCTAATGAGAAGAGCACTATAACTCCTTGGGATGCTGTTTGCACCTAACCCTGCCCCACCAGCCTCAGTGAGGCTCTTACTGCCCTCCAAAACCCCTTCACCAAATCACTGTGGGGTCAAGCAGAAAGGAGCCTGCAGCACCAGGTCCCTCCTCTTGGCTTCTCTCAGCTGTGACTGGTATGAATGGTGTTTGTTGGCAGGTATCCCCCCCTGTGCTGCTGCCTCATGCATGTTCCCAAGAGGAACGAGCTGCACGTGATGGCTTCTGTGATAAGCTGGGGTCACAGGTGCCAGGACACTCTTCCTGGGCAGAAGGAAGTGAGCTGGAAATCTGAGCGTTGTCCCTGGCTTTGCCGAGGCAAGCCCTGGCTCCGTGCAGATGCTGTGCCTGGTTTGCCAGGCATCACTCTGGGACCACACTTCTTGGAGGATATTTGTTGTGTTTTTTAATGCTGTGACTGTGAGTGTAGGTAGATTCCTGCTTCCCACAAGCAATGAGTGTTCTGTGTTCACCTCCCGTGCTGCCAGCTCAGGTGAATGCAATGGGAGCTCAGGGACCTGTGCTGCTGCATGCAGTCACTCATGAACACTGCAGAGAGGAGTCAGGGGTCTCGTATCAACTGTGGTGCAGCTGCTTCTCAGCTGCCTGTGGTGCCCACTTTCTTCTGCTGCAGCTGGAGTTGGAGCAGAGAGGTGGGAACAATCCTTGGTGACCCAACCGTGCTGTTCCCAGAGAAAGAGCACGGGGTGGAAAAATGCTTGGGCACAGTTCTCCAGCTGTACTGGCTGGGAGGTGGTGGGACTGACTGAGCCGGGCTGGAGGGCTGGGAGGTGGTACATGGCCACCTGCCTGTCCAAGAGCTGTCCCTCCCCTCCATGTTCCCAAATGAATGTGGGAGCAGTGGGTTTAAAACCCAGCTCTGTAGCTTCTAGCCCTGCTCTGTCTCCACGTGTGCTCCCAGGACAGTGGGCAGCAGGGATGGGCTCTGCTGCCTGTGTTAGCAGCCAGATCGCCTCAAGCTGCCCCGGGGTTATCCATCAGCAGTAACACTGGCCAGCCCTGGGTGCATAGTGTGATAGGGTCTCGAAGGCCCCTGGAGAGAGGCACACCTGTGAGCCAGGTTAAACTGGTTGTCAGGCATCTGCTTTTTCAGGAGCTCCCTTTGGCATAGGAGGCTGAATCCCATCCCTTAGTCCCTGCAGCAGCATCCTGCCCGTTGCTGTAACAGCCTGACCTCTCTGTGGAACTCCTGTATTGCTTTGGCCGAGCCACCTCCACCCCTTGCCAGGCTGCTGTGGCTGGGCATCTTCCTACCCACGTCCCCTGGCTATGTTGGGGGCAGCACCCCTTCACTCCCTGCCCATCCTGCCTTGCAGGAGAGCCCAACCTGACCACCCTGCTCATTTGATTTGGTTTAGTTCATGTTACAGTTGAGGATAGAGTCACAGATATTTCTGGGCAGCGATAGGATCTCGTCAGCCAGCTCTCCTTTAATAAGATCTTGGCTGTTCCAGGTGCCTGGTTGCCTTATCTCCCCTCTGCAGATGCATTACCTGCCTCGCTCACCAGCCTGGGAGAAAGGAGCTGAAACACTGCCACCCAGCCCAGTCTCTAGTAAAAGCTACAACCCCTGCTCTAGCCCATAAATAAAAGAGGAGGTTGGATGCGCAAGCAAGGCATAAACACAGCATCACCCATGCTTCTGCAGCTCTCAGGGACTCCTGGAAGCTGCCTGGTGCCAAGGAGTGTGTCCCCAACCAGAAAAGGCAGTGCCAGAGCTTGTGTCCTGGCCAGAGTGGCCATTGTGAGGAGAAAATGAGGAAAAATAAGTGGAGAGTGGGAGCTGGAAATCAACAGCACTTCATCCAGTACAGAGCCTCGAAAATGTAGAAATTGTGCAGGGAAGCGGAAAGATGCGATGAGAAACTTCAGAACAAATTCTGGCAGTGAGGAGGAGGAGGAACTGATTTTTAGCATATGAAAAAAAAAATGGGGGGGTAGAGAAAAAAGCTCCTAGCGATGCTATTGGAATTGGAAAAGCAGCGCGTGAGGTGGTGTTATGTGTGGAGAAGGGATGACGCCTTCAGCCCGCGTGATGGTGAATGTGTGTGAATCTCTCTGCGTTGCTGCCAAGGCTCTGTCAGCAGCGTTTGGGAAGCGCGGGCAGTTCAGGGCAGGCAGATTCCTCCTGCCCTGGTGCTGGAGAGCTGCAAGGAGCTGTTTTTCAACGTGAGCGTGAACCCTGAGCGGCGCAGAAAGCGAGCTGCGCTCCAGGCTGGGCCTTTCTGGGAAACGGTCGATGAAGGTTTTGTGGGAGTTTATATAACGATTGACCTTACAGGAATGGGTCTTCTTAAAGCACGGAGCCAGCTTAGCTTGAAGCTGGGTCAAGCTGTATTGCAGATGGTATCATTGCTGCTTGGAAATTTATACTTTTCTTTGGTTGGGAAGTCTTTGCCTCTGCCTCTTGCAGAGATCAGGCCTGGGTCGCAGCTCTGTGTCTCCCCACAGGCCATCTCCTCGCCCTGGGCCAGGCTGAGCTGTCACACCAGCACCTGCCGGACTTGCAAAGCTATTTTGGGTCTGCCCGCTGATGTCTCTGAACCAGAGGAGCCCCTTGGCCACAGCTGCCCCAGCAGCACTGGGTTTCTTTGAGATCCCTCAGAACGATGCAAATGGTCCCATATCTAATTGCTTTTACAATTCCCTGTTGCTACGATGACTCACCAAGCATGAGGCACTCGAGCTCTGTCTCTCCGCTCCCAGGTCTTGAATCGCCACCAGAAAGCTGTGTGTGTACCTCTGTGTGTGCATGTGCTTTATTCCAGCTTTCAAAGGTGGTTTTAATCCTCTTGGAGTGCAAGCAGAATCTCTCCTGATCTGGTGAAGGGTTTTCTTAAATGGTCTGATAATAAGGTTAAGGAGAGGCCAACAGCCGCTCACCCCGCTGCTGAGCACCTCCCATAGCTAAATTTAGCCCCTTGAGTCATTAATGAGTCAGGAAATCGGGGGCAGGAAATCTTGATTTCTTTTTCATCCTTTTTTTAAGCAGTGATGCACCCAAGGGGGCGCAGGCTCCAGGCTGGCTTGGTTTCTGTCCTAACCCAGCATGCTACCTGCCTGCAGTGCTTTTCCCTGGAACCTCCTTAAACCTATCCAGAAGAAGTATGAGCTCCTTTCTCTGGTACCTGCCCTGACCAGTCACCTGGCCACAGGCAAGCAGCCTCGTTTCCATGTTAGTGGTCTGAGGCATGAAAAGCTCTGACTGGTTAGCATTGTGGCTTGTTGGGTGAGTGCTGGTGGAGGCTGCAGGCGGGCAAAGCATCCGTGGAGCTGCTTGAGAACACAGCAGCGAGTGAAGGTCAATCCAGATGCTCTTCTCCCAGCATGATGCATGCGAGTGCTGCAGCAGCAGAGGAGCTCTGGAAAACCCATGTAAGTGTTAAAACAAGCAACATCAGGAGATCCAGATTTGCTGAACCTCCAGAGCTTCTCTGGGTGATGCCCAAGCCTTCTCCAGACTGGCCTCTCCCTGTGTGTGCAACATCCTAGAGGAGGGACAGACTCTGAGGTCCCCAGAGGCTGCGGTGGAGCAGGATGATCTGGAGCTCGATCCTGTGCCTGGTGGAGACCCTGACCTGGCCTGGAGCAGACCAGCAGCTGTCCAGGAAGCTTCTTGCAGCCCCTGGGAAGTAAATCCTGGAAGCGGAGTCCCCACTGCTTGCTGATTGTATCAGTTTGTATTAGATCCCACTGAGTGTGTTTTACATAATTTGTTTCCCAGAATGAAGTGTTTTACAAATGCAGCATTTAATCACCTTGTAAAAGGGGATGAAAAACTCTCTCCACTCCTGGGGCTGAGAAATAGCTAAAAGAGAATCCAGAAAAGAGATGCCCTGCTCACCCCGCGGCGCTAGCTGGGCTGGAGAGCCCAGAAGAGCTGGTGTTTGTGCTTGCAAACAGCCAGGGGTTGGGGAAGAGATTTCAGAGGGTCAAAAAGCCTGTGCTGAAAACACCAGCTATGAAGATGTCCAAGCGGAACTGGGTGCCAGAGTCCTGCCTGGGAGCTGGAGCTGCTCTCCAGCATGCTGGGTTGCCCTCCCAGGGGCCATGGTGCTCCCCCACTCCTGCTTTTATTAGAGACATCCCAAAACTTGGCAATAGAAGTTCCTTCCCAGCTGAGGGTGTGTGTTTCTGTCAACAAAATGAATCCAAGCAAACCTGTGTCAGAAGCAATGCTGATGACACCCCTGCCAAGAACTGCTCCTGGCCTTTCTGCAGGAGAAGGGGCACCACCAGGCTCTGCACAGGACCTGGTGCTTCCTGGAGGCAGATGTGCCTCTAGTTTGCTGCTGAGCCATGCTTCTCCCTGCTACCTGGAGGTAAATCAGTGGCTCGTTGGACAGTGAAGGGCAAAGTGAGTGATGGGTGCTCCTGGGTGTTCTGGGTGTTTGCGCGGCGGCGATGGATGCTGGGCTGGGGGCTGCCACTCTCTCTGTCATTTGTTTTTATTCACAGTAAGCGAAGGACGCAAAATCAAAGTAATGGCCAAGGAGCTGGCATCCACTTGACTTCTCTTGCCCATGGCAGGAGTGATTAATCTAGCTAAGGCAGAGCAGCGGGGCGAGACCGCAAGGTTAGGCAGCCCAAAGCCCGTGTGCTGCAGGAGCTGAGGGTGATGCTGCACCACGGCCACAAGGTGTGTTCCCTCTCCCTGCCTTGCCTTTGATCTGCTGCCGGGGGCGAGTATCATTCCCTGTTGGGAGCAGCAGGACCCCTCTGTTACTAACAAGATGTTTGCTGCTCCCATGGCTGGAGGCACTCAGTGAGCCCTGTGCCGATAAACCGAGCTTCCCAGAGGTGGCGTGGCTTCCCTCTGCTCCACGCCTGTCCTCTGCTCCCCGTTGTCTAATCGGATCTCTCCTCTGAGCCTTCTCTGTAGCATAACAATACCCTGAGGTCCGATCCTGCTCCGAGGCCAGAGCGGGACAGTGGTCTACAGGAGGCTGCTGGACATCTGTGTGGCTCTCACCTTCACAGAGAGGGGCTGAGCCTTGCACCGTGGCTCAGGAGATGCTGGAGGAGAAGCACCCTGCACCGAGCTCCTTGTGCGTCTGTGGCTCTTTGATGCCAAAGATAACGAGCAGCTTGGAAGGACCTTTTTTGATGGTGGCTGGTGATGCCTCTTTGCTAGAAGCTGCTGAATAGGAAAGGGAGCAAGGTCTTGGCCTCCCCACCTCAGAGCATGACCCTGTGTCCCTCAGATGTGTGTTGCTGGTGGGGTGTCTGAGCAGTGACATCCAGGAAAGGCGCTGTCTGCGCTTCTGGGTTTGAGGAGCCACAAAGGGTGGGTGATGCGGTGCAGACGGCGTGGAGGAGATTGGTGTCTGCCTCTCCCCCGTTATTTATTATGCCATAAAATCCAAGGTAATGTACATCAATAAATGCTGCAGAGGGCTTTATGCATTTCAGCCGTGCATGTGCGACGGAGCAGCCGCTCCCTCAAGACAAGGGGCTCCGTGTGATTGATAGTGCAGCCTTCAGCCGCCTGCGCCGTCACTCTGCCGTAACACGGATCTGCTTCCCCAGAGCACTCCAGCACCACGGGCTGGGAAGGCAGAGTCCCTCTCAGCAGCGAGGTCCTCCCTGCACAGGTACCTGCTGTGAGGGTTTTTTTTTGCAGGCTCTGTGCTCAGAGCTGCTCACCTGGCCGTGACGACGGCCAGCGCCACCCCCAAGGCAGGGTTGGGTGCCCGGGAAGGTAGGGGGTACTGAGGGGCTGCTTGGAGGATCCAAGCCTTCCGCTGGGTGATTTTCCCAGGGAACAAGAGCTGTGCCATCACACTCTGTGTGTGTGTAGATCTGACAGCTCCTGAGCCCCTCGGATGGTCTGAGCTATGTGTGACAGCAGAGCTGTCACCGATGCTGACGGGAGATGTTCCTGCATGGAGATGTTCATGAAACGTGCAGCCAGGTGGGAGAGGGTGACAATGAGCATCCCTGTGGAGGGAGAAGCCAGCGTGCTCACACCTTTGGGATGTGCAGGAACAAGTCCTACACACGTGTGGCCCACTGATGGGTGAAAGCTTTGGCAGGTGGTGACAACTTAGATATCAAACTTGGGTGAACCAGGAGACATAAATCCTGGTATTTGGGATTAGTGCAGGTAATTTGTTTTAAAGACAGGCAAATCCCTTTTCTATAGGTGCCTGCTTGTCACAGGAGTCATTCCCCATCTCCAGGAGGGTTATTCCAGTTGCATGGACCCAGCCCTCTCTGGGGACATGGCCTCTGGGGTTGATCATCACTGGGTTTGGGGATTTTTCTCCTAACGCTGTGGGTGATT
Source organism: Dromococcyx pavoninus (assembly GCA_033558185.1). Taxonomy (NCBI): domain Eukaryota; kingdom Metazoa; phylum Chordata; class Aves; order Cuculiformes; family Neomorphidae; genus Dromococcyx; species Dromococcyx pavoninus. The sequence goes on along the minus strand of JAUMJL010000506.1, from coordinate 363,816 downwards.
TCTTCCTCCTCCTCCTCCTCCTCCTCATTGTCTTTCTGCAACATCACAGGGATGGGAAGCACCATCTGCTGATTTGATTAATAGCCCTTTTCAGAGAAATCAACAGAGACAAATGTCCTCCTGAACACGGTGAGTAGAAATGGAGAAACATGCTGGCTAATTTTCAGCTGTTATTTTGGAACCCAGACTCCTTCCCAGTATCAATTTAGCTATTATTTCGAAAACTAATTAATCTTCACTCGGGCAGCTCCAAGGGACCTGTGTTTAGATAATTAACAGCCCACAGGCCAGGAAAAGTCTTACTTTTGGATCCTACTCCAGTGCTTGCCTTCAAGAACACTCCTGCTATCATCCTGCTTACCAATTCCTTCCATCAATTCATCTCTTTTGACAGTTAGGAGCAAATAATCAGCCAGGGTGGATTTCGCTTGCTTTCTTGCAGCTTGCTTCCTTTTTTAATTTTGGTTCTTAGATGTTCTTCAGCTGGGCAATTGGTTTTGGTGGGTTTGCAGCTATTTACAGCCAAACAGGTCAAGTCACTGCTGGTACCAGGAAGAGCTGGATATTAGGAAAAACTTCTTTACTGGAAGAGTGGTGAAGCATTAGAAGAGGCTGCCCAGGGCAGTGGTGGAGTCCCCATCCCTGGAGGGATTCAAAAAGAGTGTAGATGTGGTGCTTGAGGACGTGGTGTAGTAGCCACAATGGTGTTGAGCTGACAGCTGGACCAGATGGTCTTAGAGGTCTTTTATTACCTTAATGATTCCATGATTCTATCTGGAGGAAGTTTTTATTTGGCTTATGGAGAAGCTGTGCAGTAAGGTATGAGAAAGGAGATCCTTGGAATCATAGAATCACCTGGTTGGAAAAGACCTTTGAGATCATTGAGTCCAACCATACCTGTCCACTACTGAACCAGATCCCTGAGCACCTCATCACCCCTCTTTTAAGCACCTCCAGGGATGGCGACTCAACCACCTCCATGGGCAGCTGTTCCAAGGCCTGACCACCCTTTCAGTGAAGAAATTTTTCCTGATGTCTAATCTGAACCTCCCCTGGTGCAGCTTAGGGCCATTTCCTCTTGTCCTATCGCTTGCAAGAAGAGATCAAACACCCACCTCACTACAACCTCCTTTCAGGGAGCTGTAGAGAGTGATGAGGTCTCCCCTCAGCCTCCTCTTCTCTAGGCTAAACAACCCCAATTCCCTCAGCTGCTCCTTGTTCTCCAGCCCCTTCTCCAGCCTCATTGCCCTTCTCTGGATGCCCTCCAGCCCCTCAGCGTCCTTCTTGTACTGAACACAGTACTCAAGGTGCAGCCTCACCAGTGCCAAGTACAGGGGCACAAAAATTTGATGTTTTCTTCTTTTAATCTTAACTTGGGATGAAACTCTGTGATTTGAGGTTGGCTCTGCCTGGCTGAGGGCTAGGAGAGTACCAGGTGTGGCTGGGACTGGGATCCTTGGGTCCTGACACAGATAAACCTGGAAGCAAAGCTGCTCTGGCTGCTGCCATTCTCATTAGATCCAGCTGAGGCTGTGGCACATGAATTGCTCTGGAGAAGCACAGCAGAAGCAACACTTTAGTGCCTCGAAGAAAACGAGGAAAACTTTCCTCTGCCTGAGTGACCAAGAGGGAAAAGATGCACAGAAAGAAGATGCCAGTAATTCCTTGCAATATTAAATGGGAATCAGGGAGCTGTCTCTATCTGGTGCCAGTCAGGCAGTACGAGGGAGGGAAGGACTTGGAGACAGAGCAGAGAGACGGGAGGTAAATCTTTGCAATCCTTGCTGTCTGGGGCATGAGTTGAGCTGCACTGTGAAAGTGTTGGAGGCACTGGAGGACACACTCAAACTCAGGGAGCTTGATACAGAGCCTTTCCATCAAACATATGCTAGGGTTTTAGCTCCTTAAGCATTAGTGGCTTCTTAAATATAGGCTTGACTTGCAAGCTTACTATTTGTGGGTGTATATAAAGCCAACATTTCCCTCTCCTAACAGGACTTTATGTTTGCTGGGATCCTGAGCTATTGAGGGAGCAAAATCTGATTCTGTCCCCATGCCAGCAAGGGGAGGTTTCCAACCAAACCTCTGCATCTTGGGTCAGTTCATTGAAGGAAGCAAAGAGGACTTTAGACCCTCCAATCCCATCTATGAGTGGGTGGGAGGTGGATGTGGCTGTGGCCACCTGTATTTGAGCTCTCTGGAGACAATGGATATCTGGAAGAGCCTTGCAAGCTTGGCTTGGCAGGAGAGGACCTGTGGTCACACATCACTAGCACCATTGCTGCAAACAAATCCTGACTTAGGCTGGCTTTAGAGCAAGTTTTGCCTTCTGGATCAGGCTTTATATGTGTCCTGTTTTCTTACACTGCCTGGCAGGATTTGCCCCTCCCTGTATGTCTGGCAGGGTGGGATGCAGAGGGAGACAGGGAACCTCCACCCAGAACAAAGCCCCAGACACCCACCCCATGCAGAGGAGGGGACACAGGTGGGTCCTCAGGAATTTTGTAGTTTGTACCAATATTCCCCCAATTTTGGAGGGGAGGAAGCTGAGAAGGACAGAAAATGCTTCCTATTATGAGAAGAGGTTTTAAAAGCACCTTCCCTGGCTGAGGCAGAGAGAGGAGCCAAACCTTTCCAAGTCACTGAGCCCATCTCTGAACTGGATTGGCATAAAGGGATTCAAGTTACTCTGGCTTTAAATGGCTAAGTGTGAGTTCAGGCTCAGGCAGAAAGAAATACTTCCTGATGAGCTGCTTGCTTTTTCAAACAGATGATGTTTGTGTCCAATAAATCTCTGCAGGCAGAACTCCTTGGTCTGGCAGTTTGACTCCTAATTAAATATTTACTGAGATGGTACCTCACCCTGCCTCAAGAAATATTGTCCTTTCTCCTCCGTGTGTCTCTCGCCTCCTTTGCAAAGGTGCAGTTTAAGGAGAGCCATTTAAAGGCTCCAATAAAATGGAGAAAAGCAGTTCTCTCTCCACCTTTCCGATCTCTCTCCCTCTTCACTCCCTGTGAATAGAGTTTGCTAGAGGCCCTGAAGCTCTGGTTTCTTGGAAAGCAAAGGGCTCTCAAAGGAGGGCTGGATGTGTCCCCATCAGGTAGGATGGTATATCCTTTTAACAGCAAACAAAGCAAAGAGATGCCGGAGGAGAGAGCCAAGCAGTGGGGCTGATGGAAATGTCACCCTGTGCAGCCACAGGTGATGGGGGAGAGATGGAGAAGGCTGCTGGGGAGAATGGGTTGGGCTGGGGTCCCCAGTCACCCAGGGTGGCTGTTTGGGATGGATGCATCATTCAGCTTTTTGGGAAAGAGTTTCGGTTTGTCCTGGTTTTAACTATTTTATACCATTTTGGGTGGACCAAGCATCCTCATTTCTCTTGGGGCAGGGGAAGAATGATCTGTGGTTTGAGCTAATCTGAACTGAAGCAGCACCACTCTGAAGCTGCTGTGGGCTCCTGTGTCAGCAGTGTCTCGTGTGGTATGGCCTGAGGGTCGCCCACCACCCTCCTCCCACCCCAGGTAGCAGTGACCACCGTGCTGCCGCTGACCTTTGGGGTGAGGCTGAGCAGGGTGGGAAGGGCTGGACCACCCCGTTGCCATGGAGACCTGCCTGCATCTGCTCATTGCCACAGCTCCTTGGTGATCCCCCCTCAGCCATCGCCCCATCTCCCACCCATCTGCCCAGCCAGCACAAAGCTGGCCAGACCGTTGTCCTGCCCTGAAGCCCCTGGTCTGGGGGATACCACCTGCAAACCAAGGGCTTCCCCCCATCCTCCTGCCTCTCAGGGGCTCCTGCATGTAGATAAAAATCAAAATTGGTGCTTCCAGAGCTCCTGCAGCCCCTCATCCCCCGTGCACACACACGTGCCCCTGCATTTGTTTTGCAGCAGGGCTGTAACGAGTTGATGCATCTCCCTGGCTCTGCTTCCCGTGCTGGCCTGGGTTTATCTCCTTCCAATTAAATAAGTGCCGATAGTGGGTTTAATGAGGCCCTGCCTAAGAAAGATTGGTAACGATTGCATTTCCAACACGGTGTGAATTACGAGGCAGCCTGCAAAACAAAGCCAAGCGGGGACAGGCTTGGCAGCTCCTTCCTGTCCCCCTGTCCCCCACACTGCCACTGCTGCCCCACCCCTGATCGCTCCCTGTGTCCAACTGCATTTCACTGCTTGGTGTGGTTCATTCGTAGCTCTCGCCCGGCTCTCAGTTGTTGCCGCTTCTCTCTCTGCTCCCCCCACTCTGTTCTTCAAGTTTATTAATGAAAACCTTATCTTTCTGCACAGATAATGTCAGAAATAATTAGTACTCAGCGAGGTCTGTCAGGCTTCTCTCCTCTCCCACACCCAGCCCTCATCTCCTTCCTTTTTATAGCTTCCCAGGTGCTTGGTTAGACCTGGAGAGGGGGTTTTTTTGGAGGGGGAATTTAGAGCTTTCTTACCCTATGCAGTTTTCAGCCCTCCTGGCTGCCCCAGGCTCTGGCTTTGCAGGAAAATCTCCTCTGGAGGAATGTTGGGCAGAAGGGGACCTGCTGCATCTGTGATCCCTGCTTCAAGTCATCCAAGTTTTCCTTTGTCAGGGCACACCTGGTACTTGTGGGGAGGAGCAGCCAGGTACATAGGATGGGTTTGGTCTCAACAGACTTGCCTAGGGTGCAGGTCCACATCTCTGCATGTTTGCATGGAGGTCCTGTCCCAGCTCTTCTCAAGCTCCTTTTTTAAAATTATATTCATATTTGTTGCCTCTTGGCTTAAATCTTTCAGCCTGATAAAGGACGACAGCGCTTCTTGAGTGCCTGAGATGGCATAAATAATTCCAGTGCTGAGAGAGAGATTTAGAGTGATATAAATGTCAGGAGTGAGCCCAGTTTGTATTAATGGGCTTATTAGTTATGTTGCTGTAAAAGACTGATACTCCAGTTGTTAAGCAGTCATGGTTTTGCTCTGCAGCATTAATTCAATAAATTGGGGCTTTGTGATACAAATCTTAAAGGCTGCTGAACCCCATTAGAAAATCCTTCATGATATGTCAGAGATCTTCAAATGGCTTTGACTAAGATAGTCCTGGGAATGAAAAAGTTGTTTGGGGTGCAAGTGTAGGGCAAAGGCAGCGAGTGCTGCACCTCTGTGCCTGGGCTGCAGCATCCCCTCGTGGGACGGGGATGCTGTGGGACTTGGTGGAGGTTGCACAAGCACCTTGGCCACAGCAGCTCTGATCCTGCCCAGAGCCACTCTGGCCCTTGGAGATCTCCTGACTGTGCAGGGACTTGTGGTGAGCTTGGGTTTTCTAACCATCAGCTATAGAAGCTGCATCTCAAGCTGCATCCCAGAGGTCAGATCTGGATGTCTCTCGTGAGTTGGAGGTCGATTTGGCTCCATCCCCAAGCTCTGGTTCACCAAGGCTTTGAAAACAGGTTGCAGCCTGGCTCTGGTCTGTGGAGGAGAGGGAAAGGGAGAGAAGGCTGTTGCTTGCCTGGGGCTGGGAGGGTGGAAACTGCGTCTAGAGGGAGAAGATGCTCCCAGCGCTGCTCTCATCCTTCTCTGTGCCCTCCTCTGCAATGTTCCTGTCACTGTCTCTGCTTCGCTGCTGTCACACCTCCTTCAGCACTTTAGTCCAGAGGTGATCTGACAGCAGGTACATCTCTCCTTGTCTGACCTGTGTGCCCTGAGGTGTCTGTCCTTACACCCCTCCTGCCAGGCTGCCGTCCTCCCAGCGCGTTCCCGTCACCTCTGTCCCTCCGCCTTGTGCTGGAGCAGCTGCTCCTGCCATGGCTCTTTTGCAACTTCCTCAAACTTTCCACCAGCGACCTGCCAAGTGCACGGGGAAGGAGGGAAGGGCTGGGGGGGAAGGACCACGATAATTGAAAATAAATGATGCATATGTGAAATGAATGTTCTGGTGCAGCCGGCTTGCTGCGGCCGATTATTTATTTATTTTTCTTCCTAGCATTCGGAGATGCTGGGGAAAAGGAGGGGTGGAAGTAAAGGAACGACACCCTCAGGCAGGTGGGGCTGTGAGGCTTTCACCCAGGGCTTGGGGAGCACCCTGCATCCCGCAGCAACAGCCTTTGGAAGGGGACATCAGTGCCAGAGGTGAGTCCAGACCTAGAAGGGCAATGGTTCTGGGCTGTGCTGGAGGTCTGTGGGCTCAGTGCCCAACCATGATGTGTAGGAACAGGACAAGGGCATCACAGGGAGCCTTCAGAGCCTCTTCTCTGCTTGTCACTGGTTGCATTTAAGGATGCCCCAGGTCTCACACCGTATCCCTATATTTAGAGCCTCTTGCCCTGGGATTCTGCCTGATCATCAGCTCTGTGCCAGCCATCAGACTGGATATCAGGAAGAATTTCTTTACCAAAAGGGTGGTCAGGCACTGGCACAGCTGCCCAGGGAGCTGAGTCACCATCCCTGGAGGGGGTTAAAAAATGGGGAGATGAGTTTTTGAGGGACATGGTTTAGGAGAGGATGGGTGCAGTTGGACTCGCTCTCCAAGGTCTTTTCCAACGAGAGGATTCTATGATAACCTGTGCTCTGTGGGGTCAGCCACGTGTTGCATTGGTGGACACTTGAGTTGGCCAACAGCAACCACAGCTTGGCTCTTCCTCTGCCCGAGCACGTGTGTGTTAATGCATTTAAAGCAAACAGACCCTCTGCCTGAAGTGGGCTTTGCTTGAGATGTTCCTCTGGTGAGGATTGACTCCTGACTCTGCTGTTTGCTATGGGAAGAGCCTGCCTTCTCCTGGGAGTTGTTGGATTTAACTGGGAACGTGAAGCTTCCTCCAGCTGTGGATCCCCCACATCACTGACTGACCGTGTCACCGTTCTTATGCCTTTATAAGACTTATAAGACTCCTGGATTATTATTTAGCTGCTAATTAATCTTGAGAAAGATGCAAAGGCTTTGAACTGCTGTTTGAAGATTGAGAGGATCATTTCTGCTCTTGTCAAGGAAAGACGGATTTAGAGGTAAGATCCCAGCTCTGAATGACATTACATTGCTCTCCTCAGGCAGGTGGGACCAGCTGCTGCCTCCCTCTCTTGCCAGGACCTGAGGAGCCCCTGCAAGACAAATCCCCTCAGAAATCAGGAGCAAATGTGCTTGGCAGGGATGCTCGCTGAGATGGCACCTGGCAGGGGCAGGATGCTCCCTGTCAGAACAGTTGGACACCAATGGGAGTCTCCCCACAGCATCTGCAAGGTTTGGGGTTAACAGCCCAGCCCTTTCCTTCTCCCACAAGCTTTTTCCCCTAATGTATGTTGTTCATTACAGCCTCATCACAACACCGAGCGACAGCTCAGACTCCTCATTAGTCACCACTGATGATGTCCATGCAGAGTCTGGCAGAGCCGTGATGCCAGGGTCCCAACCACTGGCACTTCCCCAGCCAGGGATGCTTTGCAAATGAATGGTGCTGCTCCACAAAAATTCCAGCCAAATGTTGGGAAGAAACCACATCCCCCTTGGGGCTGAAGCTTGCAGAGATTGCTCTTTCTCCATGTTGGCCTGTTGTTCCTGTCTGTGGCGAATTATGGTCAGCCCTTACAAACCTGCATATTTTTAAGGTGCATTTTTTCCTTCTCCATGCTCGCTGGGATCAAATGTGGCCCTGTGGAGAGGTGGTGGGTTTGTCTGCTTCTGTATCAGATGGCAAAGGCTGGGAATGAAAGCCCTGCAGCCTCCATCTGAGGTTGCAGAGGTGTTTGGCTTCAGTTTCCCCAAATTCTGTCCATCACAAAGTGAACAAACACCACTGGGTAGGAGCAGCTTGAAGCTGGAGATGCTTGGCACAGGGGTTGAGCATCGATCGCTGGCTGCTGGGCAAGACCCAACCAAAACCCCACTGATGTCAGGAGGAAACTCCATCCCTTCTGGGCTGGAAAGAAAAGGCAGCCTTCTTAGAAAGCAATCCTTTGACATTGTGCCATTAGACTTCAGATGCCCATCAGTGCCAGGAACAGCCCTGAGCAGAAAGCCTGGTGGACCTCAGCATGTTTTGGTTTTAATCTGACCTGAGCTTGTGATGCTCTCAGGATGGCATCGCCCATCACTGCCCAGGGAAGTGAAGAAGGTGAGAGGAAGTTAAATCCCTCACCCTCTGCTGCTCCCCTCGCCACTGCTTTATCTCTCCAGAAGCTGCATTCAAGTACAATTCACTTTATTATTAATTTCTTCTACACAGAAGCTTTTAAAGTGCCAGGGAACAGGGACTCGTGTCACAGAGACACTTTACAGCCAGCAGCTGTAATGCTTAAGTGCTGTTTAATAGCCAGCTCATCTAAAACTAATAGGCAAGGAGATGAGAGCTCACAGAGCAGCAGCCTTGCGAGTGCCTGTTTGAACAGGGTGTGTGGAGATGGCTTTGGAGAGCAAAGCCCAGCAGCTCTACCCCAGCAGCTGCCTGGGCTCCATCAGGGATGGGATCACATCGCCCTTGCACCCTCTCAGACCTCCACTGCCCTGGGATTTGAGGGAGCTGGGGATGGTCCAGCTCACGGGCACAGGCAGATCTTCGCTGGGTGGCCCCAGTGCACAGGTGTCCTTTCACAGGTGATGTGTCTTGATGAGCCCAGGTGCCTTGATGCCCCTGCCTGCTGGAGAAGCCCTGTGGTGGTCCTTCCTTGGTCTTGTGAATACCCCATGCTTGCAATCCCCAGGGGAATCTCCATGAAGCTGCGTCCCGAGCTGGAGAAAGGCTGGCAAAAGCACCAACAGCCTGGGGAGCCCCTGAGCGGAGATGCCGAGGGTACCCTGAGGTGCCACCAACACCCCTCAGCCTGTCGTGCCATGGCACATAGTGAGTCTGGGGAAATGGATGTGCCAGGACCCTTCACGTGGGTCTTACTTGCTTTTAATCTGGTGGCTAAATGATATTCTTCCCAAATGTAATAAACAAGCGGTTTAATCAAACCCAGCCAGCAGGCACTGATGGACTCTTGGCAGCAAAGAAAAACATTGCATTTTTGTTTGTTTACCTGCCCCTGTGCTCCTTTGGAGATGTCCTGGCTCTCATGGGGGCTCCTTGTGCTTGGTGGTACCGGTGGGCATGGCCTTTGCCCTGCTATTAACCAAAGCACTGCACCGTATGTGGGGCCATCGTGGTGGGACTGTTGCCAGACCACTGGCTCGGTCCTGCTCCCAGACCAGACCCTCTCCTTGTCCAGGCAACTGGGTGCACTGGTGGGATTGTCCTCCTGCTACACCTCTCCTCACCACTGTTCTTTTCGGGAAGAGGGTCTCATTTGGCACCCTCATCCCCATAGCTGGTGTTGGGTTCAAGCCCTCCAACCCACAACAGCACCAGGATCTGGTCTTATGGCATTTCCAGAGCTTAACTCTGTGGTGGAGAAGCTGAGCACCTCCCTGGGCTGGGAAGAGCTGTGGGCAAGGGCATGAGTGGGGTAAAGCCACTGCGCTTCGTTCACTCTGAATGAAGGAAAAGCACCCGCTGACATCCAGATTGTGTGGGATGTTGCAGCTGGGAACCACGGGGAGACTCTGCATTCTCCCTGCACATCAGAGCCCTCAAAACCCACCAGATCCCAGCACAGGGCCAGGTGTTCCCCGAGAGGTGGCTCCTCTCCTGCCTTTCTCCAGATGCCTTTTCTCAATCGAGGCTTTTCCAGAACCTTCTTGTGTACACCGAGCAGGTGGCTCTGCAGATATCTCACCTCCTGAAACAGAGGAGGAGGCAGTGCAGCTGGAGCATCGTCCCCCACACCTCTTCCACACTCCTGAGTGCCTCAGCTCTGGCTCCAGCAAGCAGAAACCCTCCGCTTCCCCCAGGACCTCTCTGCCAGCTGGGAAACAGAGATGTGCTGGGATCCTCTGTGTCCAGGCAGTCGTGTCCTGGACTGGGAGATCCTCAGCTTTGCCACAGGAGCTGACTGATGGCTTGCTCAGTCCTGTGTGTCCCACATCCCCACAGGACAGGCTGGCTGGTGGCTTCCAGGGGCAGGGCAGGTGTTCCAGGGGACACAGTGGCTGGGCACCACCACTCTCCCCTTCTGCATCACTCTGCCTCGTGTTCCTTCTTATACGTTTATTATGCCAACGTAACAGGGCAGAATTCAGTCTTTTAATGTAGGTTTAACTGATTTATTAATAGACTGTTATGCCAGTAATAGCTCATCTATAAATCTCTTCTTAAGAATTTATAAAACAAATAATCCAGTGCCATATTAAAGACACAACTCATAAATGTCTGTATGAACCAGCCTGGCGGCTGTGACAGCAGGAGACGGTTATCCCAGGGAAGAGAGAGGCAGCCAGCTCACCCCAGTGGCTTTGAAAATCTTTAGGAAACAAGTTCTGTTGGGGACTGTCCCTTCCAGCCAAGGGAGGGCTGTCTGTGGGCTCCTGCTCTGTGCTGTGCAGGCCCAGAGTGGGGATCAGCACCATCCAGATGCCAAAGTGCTGCTCCCATCCCTACGGGCTCCCGTGCCCTCCAGTCCCAGCACCCTATCCAGGGACCCCTGCAATCTGCCATCGTCTCGTCCCCAGCCCAGGGTGACAGTATTTACCGCTGAAGTGTGCTGAGTGTAATTGCTAATCAGCTCCAGGCAATCAATTCATCCCCCCGCCGCCTCGAGGAGGGGCCGCCTTTCCCTGCTGAAGGTGACTCCTGCAGGAATTCAAACTTAAAAATAAAGGTGATAATCATCAGAAGTTCATTAAATTAACATCAGGCTCATTTGCACTCAGCGGGGGGGATGAAGCGGAGGGCTCTGGTGCCTGTCCCTGCCTGCCTCCCCTCTCCTTGGCCCATGGTGTCTGCAGGAGACACCTCCAGCGGGATGAAGCTCCGAGTGCGGCCGGGAGCCCTCCCTGATTTACTCCTCCTGTCCCGGGCTGCTGCAGCCGTGAGTCAACAGCACAGTATATTTAAATGCAAAACACCATTATCCTTCATTAAAAGGTCTGTCATCGCCCAGGCTGCGCAGGAAGGAGTTACGGTGCCATTGCACTCCCAGGGACACACGGCAGCCCCAGCCCTCCGGCAGCCGCGGGGATGCACCTTGGCCGTGCTGGGTGGGCTGCGGGTGCACGGCCAGGGGCTCTGCCGTGCGAGGGAGCTGATGTCCAATTGTCCCACAGCACTGGCCTCTGAGCAGAGACAGGAGGTGCAGGGGAGCCAAGTCTGAGCCAGGGTGCAGGAAGGATGCTGCCGGCGTGGCAGGGATGGGCACTGCATGTGCTGGGACGCTCGAGGATGGGCTGAGCCCCGGCACAGCTGAAGGGGCTTTGCAGATTGGCAGTTTGTTGTTCTCAAAGACCATTAAGCTCAGCACAGCCCAGGTGCTGTTTCTCGCAGAGGGTTCCTCTCCTTGGGATGGGGATGCAGGCAGGAAAGCGATGCCTGGGCTGGATCCCAACCAGGGACACGGGGTGGCTGCGAAGAAATCACCCCACAACATCACTCCCTACTCTGCACCCCTGGTCCCAAGGCAGTTGTGTTGGCTCTCTGTGAGCCCACAGGATCTGGCCCCTCATAAAATCCATGCAAGAGCAGAGCTGGCCTTTTGTGTAAGTCCCTATCGTCAAGATTTGGAGGGAATGTTTCCCTCTTAGTGGAGGAAAGCGAGCGAGGCAGAACAGCTTTTGTAGTGGCAGGGTGTTGATTCACGGCTCGTAATTTAATTAAGAGAGAGAGAGGATCAAAAGGGGACTGTATTAAAAAATAAATCAGGTAGAGGGAGTGGAGTTCCTTCCTTTAATTACGGCGTGGATTTGTTACAGGAGAGACTCCATCAATCACAAAGGAAAGAAAAGGTGTCAAGCGGAGAGAAACCTTCCCTGGGTTAATTACCGCTAACGGAGGAGGAGATTATCAGGCTGGTGTCAGAAAGCCAATATCTCCCTGGCGGCCGCCCCAACAGAACACAAACCCCCTTGGATGCTGCACACGGTGATGCTGGAGGTGCCTGGTGGGTGCAGATGAGGAGATGCCAGCTGAGGGTGGGCTGGGGGCTGTGGGGGCAAACGGCCCCGGGCAGGGGCAGAGAGCACACAGTCGGGTCCAGGCACGGCCGCGGGGCAGCGACGGCCACGATAGCCCTGGGTTTGGGGGCCACAGGCTGTGCCATTGGCAGTGCTGGTGGGGACCGGGACAGGGCTGGCAGCAGCCTGATTTGTGGAATAATTAATCCTCTTTTGATCATCTGCTGGGTAAATCATCAGTGGCCAGGAGTTAATCATGCATATGAAATGAATCCTTCTTGTGCCTTAATAAGCGCTGAATCGTGACCAGCATCTGTTTACTCTTGACGCTTTCATCCCGACAGTCTGAACAATTGTTTCCAATAATCTCCTTTGTATTCTATTTAAAAAAAATATCTGAGAGCAAGCAGACTTTCACTCCACGCTCCTGTTCCTGCCATTGTCCCCCCAGTCTTTGTTTTCTCAGTCTTAGGCAAGGATTTGCGCTTTTTTTGGAGCGTGGTGAGCGCTCTGAAGATGCTCAATGAGCCCGGGGAGGAGCGAGCTCCCGACCCTCCCAGTGAGGATGATGCTGGTGGTGGAACTGCCTTCCTCACTGGCCAGGTTTGAGGCTGGGCTTTTCACAGTTAATAATAAACAACAAGTCTGTTTGAACAGGGGAGTGTTTCCGCCTGCCATTTACCTGGGACAAACCGCAATTAATCCACTGGTTGCACTGCCGACGCGATGTTGTAATTGGATTACTTACAGAGGAGCCAGTGGCTGCTCTGGGGAGGTCTGTCCCTGCTGCAGCCTCCTCCAGCAGTGGGATCTGTGCCCACCAGGTGCTGGACCAGCATCGCTGGGAGATGTCAGGGCCAGTCCTGCTTCCCCAGGGCTACCGCTTGCCCAGCCATGGGCACCAGGGCATGATGATGGCTGGTGGAAACAGCCTGCTAATTGGGGTTTATGAGGCATGTCCCAGTTAATAGGCACTCATAAGAGGCAGTGGGAGCAGAGGGGGTTGTGAGTGGGCTCTGCTGCCAGCTGAAGGTCTGGCAGGGGCAGTAAGCTTGGGAGGGGACTCAGAGATGAGGAGCCGGTTGGGTGTTTTGGGAATGGGATTTCCTTCCCCATCAGCTTTGGCTGTTTGATGGTGTTCACCAGTCCTTGATTGTCTCTGCCCTGTATTTTGGGGAGAAGCAAGGAAGGGATGCCTCTCCCAGGTGGATGGAAGGGGGCTGAGAGCCCTGCAAATGGGGATCTGTGCCAAGCTTGGCTGTGCTGGACCATTCCGTGCTGCCCTGCTGCTCCTGCAGCCTCTGCTGAACATTGGGAAGGCAAAATCCCATGTTTCTGCTTCCCAGGGTGGCTCCTCAGCCAGTCCCAACATCAGGGTGCCAGTGGCTCATCTGGAGAAAGAGACAGACATCCTCACTGGACCTCCCTGAAGCCTGGTGAGCTGAAGAAGCTTGCCCCACACACCTCAAGGTTTGTGCTCTGGGGCCGGATCCTTGTGCTGGGAGCTGTGACAAGGATTTGGTTCCCTGGCTGCCTTTTGGAAAAGCTCATTAAAGATACATATATATATGTATGTGTAGGTATTATAAAAAACATTTTGGGGACTGTGTGCCAAACCTGCTGTCCTTCTGGCTGGAGGAAAGGTGGTGGGCGGGGGGGGGGTCTGCAGGGATGGGGTGCCCCTGGGCACAAGGGGCATAGCCACAGGCTGTGGGAGGATGCTCTTCCTGAGCTAAATTAGGTCTAACCCGACTCAGCTGGAAAACATGGGCCTTGGGATTTATTGCAATTGCCTAAATCAACTGAAAAAAAAAGAAAATACCCTTAGGAAAGCCAGCAGCTCCTCACGTTGAGGGCTGTGGGAGCAGCTGAGCTGGCTGCTGGTCCAAATATCAACCTGCAGCTCTTTTGAAGCCCTCTGACCTCATCCAGGACAACTCTCCATGGCCAGCTCTCTGCAGGATACCTCTACATGGCTGACTCTGCAGCGACAAATCTACTCAGCAGCAGGGGCTGATGGTTCCTTGCATTCCTGGTTGCCTGGAGCTGGAGAGGATGCTGGACTGGTGAGACACCATGCTCATAAATCCTTCAATTTAAACAAAACACACCACCACTCAAAAAAAATGAGAGCAAAGAAGCAATCCTGCACTCAAGGCTTTTCACATAGAGTTGTCTCTGCAGAGAGTTGGCTCTGGAGAGTTCTCCCCTTCCCCTCTGAGCTATCCTTGCTGGAGCAAATCATATGGCCAACAACCCAAACCCAGACTGCTCAGAACAGGTTCTGTACCCTAAACAACATAAACCACATGGGACCCAAGGTGCTGGGACCCCTGTGCTACCTTTGGCCTCCATCCCTGCTGTGGGCAGCTGGTACCCAGCTCTGCAGCCACCAGCCCCGCTCAGGATGATACAAAGGTGAGGCCAGTGGGCACAGCCCAGCCCTTAGGTACTTTATTCCTTCATTTACTCAAAAAGTGGAAGAAAATCCCACCAGATCCTTTATTCTCCAGAAAAATGAGGCTTTTATCTGAGATGAATCAGCTTCCCCAGGAGGCAGCCAGGGTGAGCGGTGGCTTCAGCGATGTGCAGGTTGGAGGGGGCAGCAGCAGCCCCCGTTGTTATCCAGGCAGCTGGGGTCTGAGGAGATGCCCTGGGAAGGACATCACAGCCCCTGCGAGGGAGAGTGAGGGTCCCTGGCTGAGCAGAAAGGTTTGCCACAGCCACCTCACCCAAGCTTTCAGCTGGCAGCCAAAAGGGAAGAGAAACTCTCCAAGAGCTGTGCACCTGCAGATGCTCCTGACGGCTCTGGAGTCCATGGGGTGTTTGAGGCCATCACATCACCCCATCCAGCAAATCCCACCATCCTCAGAGACCTGTCATGACCCTTCAGCAAGTGCCAGGAGCCAGCAGCTCTTGATCCTGCTTGCAAACCAGCTCAAAAGGTGATGGCAAGGTCAGTGAGATTTGGGGCTCCTGGACACGTCCCTTGTCACATCAGTTCCCATGGCATACTTGGCTGTAATTTAGCCCAGTTTAATTGGTGCTTAAATTAGCCTCAAACGGAACAGCGCTGCAGCTGCAGCTGAGTTCAAAAATATATAAAATTACAGCACAGTAAAACATTTTCACATTTCATTAGAGTGTCTTAATGGGAAGTGTCTGCTCCCTAAACTCCCTGTTTGTTCTCCAGAGCAGTAAAAGTTTACCCATTAGCAGTTGTGCTGCCCATTAACATTGCAGAATCCTCTGCATGTTTTGCAGGGGCAGCTCTTAGACAGGGTGGGAAGTTGACAATTGGGGGCTGGGTGCTCTCCTGGGGCACTGTAAGTGGCTGCTGGGAGGAAGACTAGCAAGGAGCATCCCACACACCAGGCAGGAGCATCCTATGCCCCACGAGGGAGCATCTCATGCTCCAGGAGGACCATGAGAGCCTCTTTCCTGGGATGGTGCTGCCTGTCCCTTGGCTTTCTCACAAGCAGAGTAGCGGTTCCAATCCAAATCATAAAGCTTTTTAAGTCGAAGCAGCTTTCTAGCAGAGGCCTATTTAATGCTTAGGCTGGTGCCCTTGAGTGCTTTATTTTACAGTATTTTTGTTCCTCTCCATTATAAGTAATAGTCTATAAAAGCTGGAATGCAGCACTTTGCTCCTCAGTGCTTCGTGGCCCCACGGTGCAGGCAGAACAGGGCTCCTCTACCCATGGCTGCTGCCATCCCAGCACAATAATCCAGAGGAAGGGGGAAAAAATAAAGCCAGAGGAAAAAAACAATGAGAGGATCATGTATCAAACTGTTCATGCCATCAGCATACCCCAGGCAGGCTGAATTGAATAGCTTTGGGTTCATGGTCAGCTCTGTGTTACTTGGCAGCATCTTCCCCATCCCTGGCAGGCTTGGGGGGTTTCATGGTGTGAAATGAGTTTTGAGGTGTGAGCCCAAACTGAAAATGTGGGGATTTTGCCTCCCACCTTGTCTGGGTCTTGGGTCCCCCCAGCATATGGGCTCTTGTAGCCAGGGTAGCCAAGGTGAGGGATGTTGAGCCCAGTGGGTTTTTAAAGCTTAAACAGTTTGTGGAGGAGATGAAACCGCCTCCTGTCGCTGATTTGGCTCATGGGTTCAGTGCATCTGGGGCACAGGGGGTGCTGGAAGGGGGAGAGCAGCAGCCACCCCTGCCAAGCTGGCACGGGGACCTGGAGAGAGATGGGAATGGGGACATCCCAGTGCCAGCTTGAAGGAGGACGTGTCCAGGGTCTGACCCACCTCACCCCTCCTGAGGTGGAGGCAAAAGCCCAACACCTTACAGCTCTGCTGCCCAAGCTTGTGTCGAACATTTCTGAATTCCCTGTCCAGCCAGAACCTGAGCTGGAGGCTGGGATCCAACCCAGCTGCCTCCACTTCATTAGTTAGTAATTACCCCAACAGGCAACAGTGTTATTTGTGTGATTGGAGGCTGCTAATTGCCAGCTGGGGAAGGCAATGAAGAGAAGGGCAGCTCTGTATTTTGCTCTCCTTATCTCTTGGGGCATCCTTGGAGCACTCGGACCCTCTGCCTGCGCCGTGCCTGCTGTAGCCCAACCAAGGACATTCCTCCGTTTGCTCCTGGGCTGGCAAAGTGGTCCCTGCATCTCCTGCCTGGACATGTGTGACTGTGGGCTAAATCTCCCTCCACGGGCTGCATTTGACCTTTTGGCTGCGACGCTTGGAAGGCAGCAGTGGTGTGGCTTTGCCGCATGGTCCCAGGGGGCCTGTTCGCTGCCACGGCCGCTGCGGCTCAGAGGGGAAAAATTGTATTTTCATCTCCATCCATGCATCCCCCTTCCCCTTCTGGAGCTTTTTTTTAGAGCCAAGGGGAAGAAATGCCCGTGGTTTGGCTTTTCTGTCTCCCCTCTGGTCCTGCCCTTTCATTGCCCTCTTTCCAGCAGCTGCAAATGGCTTTCTCTGCAAACACTTGCACTGATCTGTCCTCATGCTTTTTCATTTTGTGCTGCCTAAATATCAGGGCTGGGTGGCTTTGGTAGGGGAGCAGGAAGCAAAAAGCACTTTTGCTGGAGTGGGTGCATGGGTAGGAGAGCTGCAGAGGCCTTCCTGCTGATTCAGAAGCCAACTGCCTCCACCAAGGCCACTGCAGAAAGCCAGGGTGGAAGCCTTTCATGGGAGCACCTATTCCTACTGCTGTGGGTAGCCCTGGGGAGGAGGATCCAAGTGCTTGGCATGTCCACAGAATCCATCTGGAGATGATGGACAGTGCTCTGAAACTGCTGTGAGGTACCTGGGGCCTGGGGGTTACACCCTGCACCGTGAGCTGATGGAGGGGGGCGCAGGCACTCTCATCTTCCATTGTCTCAAACCAGCTGTATCCCCCCAGTATCACCTCCCTCCATCCTGCTCCCCACACCCCCCTCGTGCCATGTCCAGCATCCCAAAGCTTTTGAACCAGGTGCTGATGGATGTGCCCAGCGCCTGCGGCCTCGGTGCTCTTCAAGGAAGGCTGCAGCTCCGCTTCCCAGCCTCCTCCTTGTTTATTGCCTGGAGAGGCACGATGTGGGGGGACAGAGGAAAGAGACAGGATGGCCCACACTGCAGGGGCCAGCACAGCCTTACAGCTACCCCAGGGCTTGAGGAGTCCCTGGCTTTCCCATGGGTGAAAGCGGCTCTTGCACAGGTGGAGAAAGGAAGGACAGAAAGAAGACACCTCTGGCAAGTGCCTTGGATGCACCCAGCCGTGGGAATGGGCAGAGGGGGGCACCTGCAAGGCTTGCTGGGAGCCTTTCAGCTGGAGAAAAGGCTTTCCCACTGGAAAGACTATGAATGCCCTCTCACTCTGGTTTGATTCTTTAAAATGCATTTACTGAGTTAAAGATGCTTTGGTGGTGGCGTGGGGCTGCTCAGCCACCCTCCAAGGGCCTTCCCCAGCTCAGCACAGGGTGCTGCGTATTTTCCGGTGGTTGTTGGTTCTTCCCTGCCCTGAAGCCAACTTGGTGCCACCTTTCTTGGGAAAACCAGCTCCAATCCAGCCCCACTGAGCATCTCCCACGCCCTCCAGCCAGGCAGCCCCATGGCTGGACCCACTCAGCATCCATCACATCTGTCACAGCATCTGAAGTGGAGCCGTGCATCATCGAATCATGGAATGGTTTGAGTTGGAAGGGACCTCAAAGCCCATCCAGTTCCAACGCTTGCCCCCATGGGCAGGGACACCTCCCACCAGACCAGGCTGCTCAAGGCCCCATCCAGCCTGGCCTTGAACACTTCCAGGGATGGGGCAGCCACAGCTTCCCTGGGCAATCTGTGCCAGTGTCTCACCACCCTCATTGTGAAGAATTTTTTCCTAATGTCTAATCTAAACCTTCCTCCTTCCACTTTTAAAACCACTTCCCCTCGTCCTATCACTACTTGCCCTTGTACCACCTCACAGGTTCACATCTGAGTTGCAAATGCTATTTTAAGCAAGAAGCCCTTCTTCCTTCTCCTCTTCCTCCTCCCTGGCTGAAGCAGGCAGATGTTGCAGCAGGCAGATGTTGCAGCAGGCAGATGTTGCAGCAGGCAGCCGTGTTGCAGCGCTCGGTGGAGAATCCCCCTCCTGCCAGGCAGGGCTGGCTTAGTCAAGGGAATAATTGGTAGGTGCTTCTGAAGTGCCATGAATAGAGGGCACTTGTAGCCTTTGTTTATTGACTCTTGAGTGATAATGAATACTTGCAAAGATAATTATTGATTTTCTGCATTTGCAATAAACTTATTTGGCTGGGGAATGGGTGGAGATGGGAATGGGGCGGTTTGGGCAAAATGAGGCTCTGGTTCTTCCTGCTTGACACAAGCTGATAATAATAAAAAAATTGACATTGATAAAAAAAAATAGTGCAGCTCCAGGACAAACCCAACCTTCTTCTCTCTAGAAAGGGGGAACAGATTAAAATTTAATCCTAGTTAAACAATCTTCTCCTTTCCCTCCCTTCGGGTATCTTTTGGGCATACACAGCTTTGCCCTGTGGATCACTTCTTCCCTTGGCCTCAGAGCTTGTTCTCCTTGACAGCGGCTGAACTCCTACACCAGGTGTTCACCCAGAGAAGGGACTCATCTCTTTTCTCCATCACCCCCAAAATTAAAGCCTGGGGGTTGGAAGGGATGGGGAGATTGGGCCCTTTAAATGTGGAAGAGGATAAAGCAGGAGAAGGCAGAGCTGGGAGTCCTGAACTTCACCACCTGCTTCTGAGCCAGGTGAGTCCCTTTCGGGTTCTCCAGGGGCTTTGGGCCCTGAGGGGGTGCTTTGTGGGGTGGGGGGTGCTGGGTGTGTGGTGCAGGTGGTTGTAGGGTTATGCAGCTGGGTGCAGTGAGTGGGGTGGGAGCCGGTCGCCTTGGGTAGAGCCTTGGGTGCAGCTCCCTGTGCAGAAGGAGGTGAAGCCCAGGCTCAGCCCTTTGAGTCACTAAAAAAATTAAAAAATTATGGAACATAAGCTCTCTAAGGAAGAGAGTTTTTAAAAATTTTATTCTATATTATTTTATTTGCTTGAAGGAAACTGGGCAGCAATCTTCCAAGTCCCTGTTCCCATCACAGGACTCACTCTCTCTGCTACAGTTTATTGCACCCGTTTGGGTGCAAACATTTGAGCCTGGCAGAGCCACATCTTATAGCTGGGGCTGTAAATAATGCAGGGTGGCATTTATTGCAGTGCCCACGGGGTGAGTAACCACTGTCTGGCTGCTGCTGGCAGACAGTGGTCTCTTGGGATAGGCAGCATCTGCTGGGGCTCTGGGAATGCTGATTCCAGAACCCGGCCATGACCATCCCAGGGGCTCGGGGCAGGGAGGGCAATGGGGCTGCCTGTGACCCACAGCACCTTCCCCATCACCCCTCCCAGGGGAACCAGTCCAGGTATGGGGGAATAGTACCAATGTTGTGGGTTAATAGACATTTTAGAAACACAGAATATCATTTCTGCTCATGATCTAATGTTTTTTCTGGCTATCTTGTACTGCTTTCCAGGCTGTTTATTTATGAGGCAATTTATTATAGCACAGTTATTCTATAGCAGGGAAGTCTATTCCTAGGAGCCTCTGTTAACCGAGCCAATTGCTTAATTGGCTCACTGATGTCTCCACAAGGTATGCCAGGAGAGAGGCTTCTTGTAACCATCTCAGCCTTCCTCCTGCCCACACACCACCCGTGCTGCTAATTTAATAGTGCAAACATTTATTATTCCTTTTATTTGGTAGTTAATTTTGGGGTGTTTAGAGCAGTTCCAGGATTGCTGGTGGAAGAGGGCGAAGTGCTGTGGGACGCTACAGGGACCCTGATCGTAGCTGGGGATTATTAGACTCATCCTGCAAAGCTCAGGGGGGTGTAGGTGCTGGTGATTTACAGGGTGCTTGGTTAATGAGCCAGAAGGAGAGGGCTGACCATGCTTGCAGAGCTCCTGCCTGACCCCAGCCCCATGTTTGGGACCTTTGTAGCCAAAACAGAGCAAGGCCAGAGCACATACTTACAGTTGATCTCTAGTTGTGTCTAATGAGCTCTGAAAGGAAATAGGCTCCTAACAAATAGGCTATGTGTTATGGGAATGGCTGGAAGGACCAGAGGAAACCCAGGCTTGGGTGGTGAGTGCCTGTCCCTGCCCATCATGGGAGAAGGGTGGTGGGTGGCTGTCCTGGGGCCGGTGGGGAGCTGTTGTGTCTGCTGGGGGTGTTGTCTGCACCCTCCCTCAGCTACATTTTATGCAGCGTGGCTGCTCTCGACCTCTCCAGCCCTTTCCCTTCCTCCTCCTGCTCTGCACCACTATTTGCTGGCCGTGACCATCCCTGAAGGATCCTCACCCTGACATCAGTGTGCCCTGGGCTAGAGCAGAGCCCTCACAGCTGGCCTTTCCCAGCCCCAACGCGGTGCCCGCTGCCTCTGGGCGCTTTCCCAGGAGGAGCAGCCTCCCAGGCAGCATCTCTCCGTGATGCATCAATGTTGTCCTTCCTGATCGGGCTTTTTAGGCGATGTCTGGCAGAGCTGCCTGCGTTTCTATAAAGCCCTGCTGGATCCGTGCCCGCTGCTGCTGCCTCCCCAGCATCCACCTCCAGCCGTTCGCGGCCTCTGAGCACAAAGCCCACCCTGCCGGCCGGCGCGTGCCACCAAGGCTCTCCTTTGCAGCTCTCAGCATGGGGACGCGGCTCAGAGCCGCCTGTCCCTGGCTACTGGTGGGGCAGAGCCCTGGTACTGGGGAGCAGAAAGCAAAAAAGGAGCAGGGAAAGAGGACTCCAACAGAGCAACGCTGTCAGAATGAGCCTTCTGCTAATTTGGTATTTATTGCAAGAAAGCGATCAAGTTTCTCTGTGGTTTTCATTCTTTCTCTGCTCCCAGTGCCTATTGTTCCTGGCTCCATTATCCCCCCATCACTTACATAAATGTATCGTGCGGGTTTCCAAGGCACAATGGAGAGAGACTCATTCATCCAAGGTCACCAGCTTTTACTTGTGCTTCAAAGCATCCGGTAGAAGCATTTTCTCCTAAAGACGTTTTTATTGTCCTTGGTGCAGAGGCTAAAGGCAATAGCAAGGCTGCACTTGTGCCACCCCAGCCCTTCCCTCTCCATGTACCCGGTCCTGGCGGGTCAAATCCTGCCCTGCGAGGTGAGGTCTGGTTTTCTGAGCTGGTTAGGACCCCATTACTGGGGTCGAGAAGAAATATGTCCTGTCCCTGCCCCTCCACAAGTGCCCTTCAAATGGGAGAAGGGGAAAAAAGTGAGTTTCTTCCAAAATCTCCTCCCCCTTCTGCGTCCCAGTATGGACCAGTCTCCATGGCCTGTTGCTTTCTCCTTGGCCATCTGAGCTGGTGACTCTGGACTCTCGCTCTTTCTTCACTCATGTGTGGTAAACAGTTGGGAGTGGGCAAACACCATGGCTACTTGGTAGCCCGTGCTGGGGAATAGGGACTTGCAGAGACCACACCACGCTGGTGCTGTGCCCTGCACAGGGCGAGGCATGGGGATGCCCATGATCTAGCACCAAGCTGGGAAAGGTAACAATGACAATGGAGCAAGGAAGGTCCAGGAGATCGTGAAGATGCGTCTGTAGAGTGGGAGCCACCTGAGACCCTCAGGAGCCGTCTGAGACCCTCAGAGCTGTCTGATCCTGGGGGGCAGTAGGCAAACACAATGGCTACTGGTAGCCCATGCTGGGGCACGGGGACTTGGAGGTGCCCAGGCTGGTGCTGTGCCCTGCAAAGGGCGAGGTTTGGGGTGTCCATGGTCTAGGAGCGAGCTGGGGAAGCCAAGAACGGGGATGGAGCAAGGAAGGTCCTGGGGATGGGTCTGTGTAGTGGGAGCCACCCAAGACCCGCAGAGCCGCCTGGTCCCGGCTGCCCTGGGAGGCAGCTGGTGTTTCCCGCAGGGAATGCAGCCCCACCGGGTCCTCTCGGGCGCTGCCCCCTCCTCCAGCCGCGGCAGCACGGGGTGCAGACAATGCCCCCCGCCCCGCTGCGGGGTCCCCACGACTGCGGGAGGCGGTGCCGGGGAGGGACAGTAGCGGTGCCCGGCCCCCTGTCCCCGCCCCGGCGGCACAAAACCGGGCTGCAACGCTGAGCACGGCGCGGAGCGGGGATGCAGCGGGGCCGGGGGCCATGGCCAGCGTGCAGCAGGGCGAGAAGCAGCTCTTCGAGAAGTTCTGGAGAGGCACCTTCAAAGCCGTGGCCACGCCGCGACCCGAGAGCATCATCGTCGCCAGCATCACAGCCCGCAAGCCGCTGCCCAGGTAAGGGGTGCTTCCCATCCCACCTCCCACCCCGAGCCTTCCCCTTCCAGTTAGTAGCCCCTCACCAGGACGGGCTCTTCTCCCCATTCCCTGGTAGGGCTGAAGGACCTGGGGGTCCCTGGTTGGTCTTGGATGGCTGGTCCCCTCCTTGGGTAGGTGTTATGCTCTGGAGAGAAGCAGGCTCAGGAAACTTTGGTTTGGTGGTGCTTGGAGCCCAGGAGCTGACTGCTTCTCGAGGGAGCCAGGGTGGGGTCTTGGAAGGCTCTAGCTGGGCTATTGATGGGGTCAGTGGTGGGGGTCATCAGCCAGGGATTGTGGCCACCTCTGTCCCTGGCTTGCAGACCCTCACAGTGTGTGTCGTGCTGGTTGTCTTGTCTCTGCATCACTCCTCCACCCTTGGGCAGGTGATACCCGGGGAGGTGAGCAGCCCCCTCTCCAGCTGGACCCTTTCTTGGCACACGGGGGAAGCTGATGCAACCCAGGGAGGTGCAGCTCTCAGGCTACGGCTGCCCAAGGTGCCTGCATCCAGCTGTGGAGCAGGGCAGCTGCGGGTCTGCTGTCCCCCAGGTCTTAAAGCCAAGCAATCTTGGCTCTGCACATCTGGCACCTGCCAGCCCTGTCCCTCCGGCTTACGGGGACGCCGGTGCCCCCATGTTTGCCAGAGACAGAGTAGGGGTCAAAACCCATGAAAAGAGGCAAGGATTCGTGCCCACCCAGCTTCTTGGCCAGGCTATCGCGTGGGCAAGGACCTGTGTGGCTTCCTCATAACGATGGACTCTCTAATTTAGATGGGTTTTATTTTATTGACCGTCTCAATATTGGTTAAAAATATCCTCTTTGCACTGCTTTTGTAAGGAAAGGAGGCTTTTGCTGGTTCTCCTTTCTCTTTGCTCTCTGTTTCCACTGCTGGCTGCTGCCCCTGGGGTGGGGAACAACCCAAAGTTTCATGAAGGTGATGGGTGGGTAGAGGAGTGGGTCTCAGTCTGCAGCGGGCTGGGTTTCAGGGGCTCAGCCTGTACTAAAGAGCAGAGAGCTCACGGGGACTGAGCCCTTTTGGATGTTACCCGTGCCAGTGGAGGCTGTGAGCCACAGCAGCGAGGAGGAAGAAGGTCCTGCTGCTCGTGCAATGGTGGGGGTCACTTCTGCCCCTGCAGCCCAGCTGCCCGAGCATGAATTTTTTTGATCTCTCCAATTGCTATTAATCAGGGCAGGAAATTGGGAAAGGCATGGCTTAGGCTTTCAAAGGAGAAGAGCAAATCTAGTTTCCATGGGCAGAATTTGCAAGTTGATAAGAACCGCTGTGGCTTCTCCTCAGCTGCTACTGTTGGCACCTGGAGGGGCCATCAGTGGCTGAGTGCAGGCTCACATTCCCTCTCTCCTTGGATGTGCCTGAGTGAGCTGGGCTGCTTAAATATCTCGCAGTCAGAGATGTAATACAGCAACAAATCGGGACATTGGGGAAATACAGCAAGCCTGGGTGCCAGGAACAATGCACGGCTCTGAACAGCAATTTGCATTGCCACGGACATCCCAGTTGGGCTGAGGACTGCACCTGGGAGCCTTTGCAGCTCCCTTAAAAAGTTAATGAATGTGCATACCTCTATTTCCCTGGGGATGCCAGATCTGGCAGGAGGGGAACCGTCTGTGCAGGGATCAGGAGCTCTTGGCACATGGCAAAATGGACCCGACAGCTCAGCTTTGCCGTGTTTTGTACCATGGCACCAGCAGACCCTGCATGATGGGGTCCCCGAGCTGGGGTGTGTTCTGTACAACCAGACACGATGCTGCTGGCTCCCTGTGTCAGTGTAGCCCAGCTCCTTTTGTCTCCTCGCAGCTTGTGCTGCCGGCTGGGGCCCGGGGCTATTCCCTGCGGTGCAGCCATCTGCGCTGCCGCCCTCGCTACAGGTGTCGAGCAGGGTCAGCACAGCAGGGCCCCCTCTGGGGTCTGCGGGGTGTTTGTGCTCACCCCTGTGCCACGGAGGGACTGTGCTGCCTGGGTCGCGAAGCTGAAGGCTGAGGGAGCAGGGGGACTGCAGTCCCCGGCTCCTCTAGTAAGTGTTGCCGGCTTGGCTGGCATCGCCCGGAGCTCTGTCGGGAGCCCAGGCTGTTGTCTTGGCAGGATCGCACCCATGAGATGCAAGATCTCGCATCTCCAGGGGACTTGCAGTGGGTCCCCATCAGGAAATGTCCCCAGCATTCTGAGCTGCTGCCAGGTTTGTAGCTCAGCAATAGCCAGAGCCAGGCTCCTGCTCCTCATCCACCTGGAGAACGGCCCCAAGGTGCAGCTCCTCGCGCAGCATCTCCACGCCCAGCTCTACTCTGGGTTTGTTTTTCCTGAAGGCTTCCCTGCGCCGCGGCTCAGCTCGGTCTCTCTTCCCTGACGGTGCTCCCGGCTAATTTAAGAGCAAATGACTGCAGTGCCAGCGATCAGAGCGCACCAGGCAGGAGACGGGGAGACCAGTTAGCCAAATGAAAAATTAAGGTGACCATCTGGATTTCTGTTTTCTCCCACACTTGACAGCTGCTCCTCTGCAAACACCGGCGTCCTCTGCCCTGGATCCAGCCTCGTGCTCCCCGCAGCGCTGGAGGCCATGGCATGGTTTCTAGGCCAGTGCTGCTCGTCTCCCCACCAGTTTTGCTGGCCAAGCCTATGCCCTTGTGGGGTGTCAAGAAGCTCAGCTGTGGCATGGGTGTCCTGCCAGGAGCCCTCACAGTAGGCACAGCCCAAATCCATCCCCGCAGGGTCCCTGGGCACGACTAGGAGCTCAATCCTGAATCCTTGTGGGGCAGCAGTGGGCTTGCTGGGGCAGAGTATTCTTTTTCTTTTCCTCCTTCCAGCCATCTTTTCCTTGGGCCCCATCCCTTGCCACCACCCTGCTTCTGGTCCCAGAGATAAAGCCTCTTCCATCTAAATTCCCCAGGAGATTCAGAGGGTTAAAGCTCTGCTAAACCCAGGGTTCATCCTGGAACAAAGGAATACATTAATCTCTTCCCTCCCATTCTGCAGGGGCTGGGGGGGCCGTGTGCTCTGTGCCCCCACCCCATCCCCCCCATGCAGCTCTGTGCCCGGAGCAGGGTTCAGCCAAAGTAAATGGGTTATTGACCAGTTTGCAGCGTGAAAGGAAAAAACGAGGTGATGGAGAAAGGGGCTTTTCCAATTAATGATTTCCCATGTAGGGCTCAGCAAGGCTTTGCTACACTTATGTGACTGGGAGTGAGGGACCAGGGGGTGTGGGGAGGCTGGGCAGGGCTGGGGCTGCCCCTTTGCTGAGGAGTTGCTCCAGCACATACAAAATCCTGGGTTGGTCTGAAAGATTTGTGTCTTGGGAGGCATGGGCTCAGGGATAGGGATGCCCCTCTTCACTGAGCCAGGGTGGCCCTGCTCCCTGGTCCATAAGGATGTTGTGATCCCCACCTGGTGGCACCTGTGGGGGGCTTTGGCTCTCATGAACTGAAAAATCTCTACACCTCCCGTGCTCAAGGTGCTAATCGATCCCAGCCCAGCCTGTGGGGACAGGTATCGTGCTGTGACCTGCAGACATGCAGGACCCCATTCCTCTCTCTTGACAGGGCTTTTCCCTGCATCTCTTCCCTGGCTGTGACCTCAGCCACAGCGTGGCAGCTGGGAGCCCCTTTACACTTGGCAGTCTGACTTATCCCAGTGCTGCTGAATATTTCATTTGCACCCGTCTGCTGGGAAGCCCGTGGCAGGGACAGCCAGCCCAGGAGATGTTCCAGGGTCCCCCTGGGATCCAGAGCTGGGGGCAGTCTGGGAGCTTGTGGGATGCTTTTAGGGGTGTTGGATTTCCCACTCCCACACCACCAGCCACAGCAGTGTGGCACAGACTGCCCAGCACCCCCAAACTCAGCTGAAATCCACTTTTATGAGGAAAGCGAGGGTGCTGCTGATGTTGGGGGCTTTGGGTGCTGGTAGCAGCTCCTGGGGCAGTCGGTGGTGCTGGGTGAAAGGAGGCTTCTGCATCCCTCCCTGCCAGATGGTCTAAGTGGGTCACATCAGGGCAGTGCAGTGGATTTGTGCTTTAACCCTTAATCCCCCAGGATGCACAGAAGGGGGAAGGAGAGCTGTGGTGCTGAAGTGAGATTAAGTGCAGTTTTGCTGCCTGGTTTGCCATTGCGGGTGATCTCTGAGGTGGGTCTGGGTGTTGCGTGTCTCCCTGGCTGTGCTGAGGCCGGGCAGCAGCCGTTGTGGCACAGCAGTGCTGGAAGGTGACAGCATCCTGGGGCTGCCCACTTAGGGCAGAAAGCAGCTGTAATTTCCCTGTGGCCTTTGCAGTGACTTTGGGCCCAGCGGAGAGTCCCTCTTACCCATCCTGATCTCCGCCTTTTTTAGTGGCCCCAAACCCCTTTCGTCCCCAGCCAGCTGGCAGCGCCCTCATGTTGGAGTGTGCTGCTGGGGAGGAAGCCCTGCTGGCAGCCCTGCCGTGCTCATGGCCCCCCAATCCTGTTAATCCTTCCCCTTGTTGGTCGGGCATCTGCTCTGGGGGAGGAGGCGGTGGCAGGGCCAGCCGCCTGGCTGCCATCTGCTCCCTCTCGCTGAGCCCAGGCACTAATGAGCCCATGGCCCCGGCCCAAGAGGGGGGAGAGAGGCTTTAAAAGAAAAGCAGAGGGGGAGAAGAAAAGCCCCTTCCTCGCAGGGGCTGTCAATAGGGAGGCTTTTGTCTGCCCCTGCCCTCCAGCTCCAGCTGGATGGCGTGGAAGCAGGGAGAGCTAATTAGGCAGCTCGGGAGCTGCTGAGAGGCTGGGGTAGCTGGGTGAGGGGGAGAGCTGGGGATGCCTGCAGGAACCCCTCCCTGCTGCTCCAAGAGCCTTCGTCTTCCTCCTTCCCCCCAGCCCCATCCATCTGCCTCTCCACTGAATTGGTGCTGGGGACTGTGTGTCCCTGCTGGCCTCCCTAGTGGGGTGGGGGACACTTCTGTCACCAGAGTGGTGGCCCCGCCAAGTGTGTCAGGGCGATGGGGATGGACATTCCTGCCAAGGTTGCATGGGATGCAGCGAGTGCTCAGTGACAAGGCTGTTCTCAGCACCCATGGGTTCCCATGTAGGAACCCCAGTCTCGTAGATGGGTCTTTTTTAGAGCCACTAGAGTAGCCCTAAAAATGCTGCCTCTCCCCACTGTGCCCTGTTGCGATCTTGTGGGGTTTTGTCACCTTCACCTAGAAGCTCTTGAAAGCAGCTGTGGGGCTGAGGGTTGTCCCCAGACCAGCACTTCAGGGACTGGAAACCAGATAGGCAGCAGGAAACTCTGTGGTTTTGAGGATGGGTAATTTCTGGCCTGTGAAAGTTCACCTGAGAGCTTTGCTGAGCTCCAGCTCCCACCCTTGCCAGTGAGAACACAGGCACAACCTGGCCCTGCTGTGGAGAACGAAGGTCCACAGCACCTTGTGGGGAAACGCAGGGTGGACACGTAGGGTGTGGCTCTCCTGTGTCTGGGCCTTGCTGCTGCCCCCATCTCTGGGGAAGGGGGAGCCCATGGTGCCCATGCAGTGCCAGGGGAAGCACTGTATCCCATCTCCTCTCCTAATCCTCTTCTTCAGATGAGGAATGAAATCAGGTGGAAGAAAGCAAAATGGGGAGAAAAGTCCACTGGCTGGCCAGGGGGTTGTTTTGTAGAAATACTTGATTTCACCCTTGAGCAAAGCCACCTGCAGACACTCTCCTGGCTGCCCAGGAGCCCCCACATTTGCCGATGCAGGAGGAGCTCGGCTGCCGATGCCAGGTTTGTGAGCATAGCACAGTCAGGGTCCAGCATCTCAGGGCTGGCTGTGAGGGTCCCATCCCTGCCAGGCTCATCACCACCCCAGCACTTGGATGAGGCTGTTTCACAGAGGTATTGAAGTGCAGAGCAAGAAAAATGTGGCAGTTTAGGGTCTTGTGGGGCCGGGGACCATCCATGCCCGGCTCGGGGAATGCTGAGGGATGCCTCTGTAGTAGCACCAGCTCCAGCTAAGCCCCGTCCCAGCTCATCTCCTGATCCTGGAGAAACAGGAGAGCAGAGCTCTTAAACCTTCTGTCCCTCTGCAGACATTCATATCCCTCCCTCAAAGTCTAACTCATAAATATTTAGGGCTGTGATGCCTTAAATAATAAATACCAGCTATGACCCTGGTGCCTGGGATTGCTAAGGAGCTTCTGGTCCTGTGGTTGCTCTCCTCCTCTTGCTGTCCCAGGCAACCTGTCTTGTGGTGGGTTGTGCTCAGAAAAGGGCTCTGAAGACACCCTCACGTGCGGCAAGAGTGGACTCTACTCTCTCCTGGGGTCCCCAGGCACAGGGGATTTCTCCTTCCAGAGGGCCATGGGTGGAGCTGACACCTTCTCTGCTCATCCCTATCCCTTCCCACACCTCTCTTTCTGGCAGCTGGTCCCTTCTATACATACATTTTTCTATGAGATGAACTTATCAAAAGTAAACCCTGCGTTACTGAAATGAAGTAATTTCATGCATGAGCACCCTTTCCTTTTCCCTTTTTTCTCTTTTTCTCCCTGTGGCCACTGAAACCTCTTCATCATTGCAAAGCCCAACCCAGGCCAGCAAAGCCCACCCTTGTGTCGGCTGCAGGTGGTGCCAGGGCTTTGCCATGGCCCCTGGTCCAGCCCAAGCCCCTGGGGGCTCTTGGCTATTAGGAAAGTGTGGGTTCACTGTGCTCCACGGTCTTTCCCTGCCCCACTGGAGACCACACATGGCTGGGTCCTTCGCCGCAGCGGTGCCACCAGCTGGAATACTGGGTTTGATGCCTGGTTCAGAACAATTTGGCTTTCCCAGCAATGGGCAGGGAGAAACACCAGACCCTGGAAGCTAATTTTCTTTTGCAGCCCCACTTACTGTTTTTTATGAGTGCGTGCGAAAGCACAGAGGTCGTGATGCCTCCAATCCAGGAGGATTGGTGGATCCCAGTGACACAGCATCCATGACAGGGCTTTGGTGTGCTGCGAGTTTATCGACCTCTGGCAGCATGGCCAGCCACAGTGCCCTTGTCTTGGTGCCACCATGGTCTGGCCAGGGCCACACAACCCTCCATGGGATGCTGAGTACTGCAATACTGGCTTCTCCATCAGCTGCTCGAGCCCAAAGCACTGACAAACACCGGGAGTTTAAAAATAGCAGGTTTTTTCGCACGCGGCAGAAGCGCTTTCCCTGCCAGCGCAGTGGGGACTGCAGGAAGGGCTGAGACAAAAAAATTAAAAGTATAAACTTCTATTAAAAACTCAGTTGGTGTTTCAGGCTGGCTGAGCTGGGTCCCAGCCTGGAGGCAGCAAGGTTGGGGCTAACTGCTTCACTGATGACCTGTTTAAAGCTTCATGTTTAATTTATATTTTGTCATTAATGAAAGAAGAAGCAGTTGCTGCTGGCCAGGGGCTGAGCAGGGGGCAGAGGTGGGAGCAGGGGCGTCTCCTCATTTGCCTCTGAGCAGGTGCCTGGGTGGGGAGAGCGGCTGGGGGCAGTGTGGGCAGGGTCCTGCTGCTTACAAGGTTGCTCTGGTTTCTCCTTCTGTCTCCTGCTTCGACGTGCTGGTGTGGGCTGCAAAGACCTTTGTGCTGCTGGGTGCTGGGTTGAGATGTTTGTCTTATTTGCAGGCAGCTGCAAATGCCCTGAGACCCATGGGCTGTGAAGGGAAAACAGGTTTTCTTTGCTGCTAATGCCAAATTCCAGCAGCATCATCCTGATGGAACTCAGCAACGGGCTTTGGTGTCGGGCTGGTTATACAGAATTTATCTCTGTGCCTGCGTGTGTTGGGGTGTGACTGGAGGGGTGGGAGGCTGTGCTTTTAGCTGCATTACTGTTGGGATGAAGGATTACCTATTTCCCAGCAAGAGAAGTATTTTTACATTAAGAGAGATGTCACAGTTAAAGACCACCTGCAGAATTAATCTGTGGGTCAGCTGGAGCTGCTGAATAACCAACCACCTGCCAATGCAGCACATATGTAACACCAAGGTATAATAGCATGTAAATATATAACTTAGTCTCCACTACTCCATCATCTGCAGCTGGTGGAGCCGCCCTCCTTGGTGGGATGGCTGTGGATGTGGAATACAGAGGGCGGATTTAGAGCTTTGGTCCTCATGGAGGGTAATTCCCCCTGAGGTTGGTGGTTTCAGTTCTGAGAACCTATTCCCTGTAAAGCCTTTGCCCTGTGAAAATTCCCCCGCTTCGATCAGAGCACAGTCAGATTCATTACGATGGGGAGAAGCAAGGTGAGCGGGTTCAGCGCTGCTTCTTCCAAGAGGTGAGGTTTGACGTGCCAAAAAGCTGCAAGATTGGGAATGTATAGGGGGAGAAAAGAACTCCACAAAGCAGCAGTGCCCACGTTTTGCCTGCCCTTTGCTGTTGCAAGGGACGGGAGTCTGGAGTTTATCTGCCTCCTGCAGCCTTTGTCTGCCCGTCAGCCACGCGTCAGTCGGCAGAGTTAATGAAGGACAATGGTTTGGGGCCACTGGAGCAGAAAGGTGGGTGGGTAACACGTGCCGGGGAGAGGCAGATGCAGTGGGGTCTGGGTGGGCATCGCCGGTGGAGGAGGAACAAAGGGAGCTGTTGGTTCATCACAGAGATAAGAGCATTTTGCAGCCCAGCCCACTGGAGAGCAATGGAGCACGTTGGCTGCATCTCCCTCAGGATCCTGGGGCATCCCCAGACACTGGGACTCTTGCCCGTTCTGTCTGATAGTTGGAGAAGCCACTGGCACAGCTTCGGACTGGTCTTTGTGCTCTCCCAGATGTTTCCCACATGTGGTTCAGGAGCCAGAACAGGTGAAGAATGTCCTTTGGATGTTTTGGAGGGCTTTTTGGATGTTTTGAAGGGTTTCTTTTGGTGTCTTGGAGAGTCCAGGCTGGCAGATGCAGCTGTTTCGTGCTCCAGGCATGTCCCTGCCCTTGGGTGTGTTTTTGGGCCACGTGTCTATGCCCTTGTCCCTGTCCTCACTGTGAGCTTGGAACATCTCAGCATCTGCAGGGTCAAAGCTAAAGGCACCACACCAGCAGCACGTGCTGGGGCAGGTTTGGCTCCCACTATTTGCTGCTTGCTACAGTAGTTACTACCCCATTGCCCTCAGAGGCTCCCCAGAAGTGTGTTTTCCACCCACAGCCCCAATTTCCAAATCCTCATCGCTCTGAGCAGGCTTGGATGCTCAAGGGCAGGCGCTCAGCGTGGGAGCTGCCTCGATGGGGATGGGTGGGTTAATTTTGCAGTGGAGGCTCGTGGGTCAAAGAGCTGGCTGCCAGCTCTGCTGGGCTGCGAATGCCACCAAAGGCACGTTCATTCCCGATTAATGGAAACTGAAAAGCAGAATCCCGAGGACCCGCGGCTCCCCTGCCCCCTCCTCGCTGCAGGCTGCTGCTGCCAGCCCTTGCCCTGCACTGCCACCAGGTTTGTCCTGTGTGGAGCAGAGGACAACAGGACTCACCTTGCCTTTCCACAGTGAAAAAGCAGCCTGTGCACTGCCTGCAGAGCCAGTGCTGGGACACAGCCACCGCCCCGCGTCAGTATTGATCTGACCTGAACTCCCTTTAACGTGCTCTGATTTCTTTCAATTAGGCTTTGAGTGAGGCCTCTGCGGCGTTCGATAGAGGCAGCCCCAGCGCAGTGCTTGGACCAGGATGGTCCAGAGGGAGATGCTTGGGAATGCTCCTGAATCCCTGACAAGAGCATCCCTCTGTGTCTTGTTTTCCCCATATCCCAGGATGATAATCCCACTGCTTAAAGTTTGTTCCTTGCCCCTCTGCATTTCCTAGCTCTCTTTCCATCCCTTGGACTGGTGTCTTTGCTACCCCAGCCCATAGGACAGGTTTGCTGCATCGTTAGCTGGTTCACCTTCCTCATTTAGATGACTGCCAGACCTGCATCGTCCCTCCTGCTCTGTGTAGGAGCAGCCCAGCCACCAGCCAGAGCTGAACCAAACTTGAGTAACCCTGATCTTCTCATCCCCAGCAAAGCCACCTTGCTTTCCTCATTCTCCTTGGTAGCTGTCATCTCCTCAGGGAAGTACTTAGCCGAGTCAGGGCTTGGTGTCACGTTGTTTCCGGCAAACTAATGGGCAGAGTGCTTGTTTTCAGAGATTGTATAGGGCAGAAATCCCTGCACTTCATCTCCAGCTGCAATTACTGAAGCCAAGTTGATGTGGTTGATGGTAATAGGATGGTAACACTGTCTGAATTTGTATTTAATGCTGATTCCAAGGGTCTATAATTTTCATCAGCACCACATGACTTTTTATAGAACAGAAAAATGTGAGAGCAGTTAATGAGCTGTAATTCTGGAGAGCTTCTGCCTTGATTGGGACTAATTATTTTCTTTATAAAAATAATTAACAATCCACACAACCTATAGAGTGAGAGGCATGTGGCATTAATTAAACCGTGTGGTATTTTCAATGCACCTTTATCTCTCCTTTCCCAGCACACCCCGAATAGGTTGTGTTGCACTGCGGAAAGCCAAGCTGGGCACGAGCTGGTATTGGGGTGAAGGTGAAAAGAGCAAGTCCTGAGCAAGGGGACTGCATCCCAATCCCACCTCTGCAGCCTTCTGGCCCTGCATGTACTGTAAAAACCCTCATTTGGGTGAGAAGGGCTGTTTTGGCTAGAATAAGGTGATGGTTTTCACGCATGGGCTGTCCGTGATGGGTGTGGAGGGATCACTGGGGATGTCTCCACAGTTTCAGTTTAAGAGCAGCTGGTGGGACCCTGAGGTGGGGTGCAGGGATCTGTGCTGGGTTCTGTCACACTGTAGGGCATTGGGATATCCCAAAATTGAGACAGTTGCTCTGCACACACTGAGCCCTTGTTTTCCAGTGCTCAGAAATCCTGGGATAAGTCCCAGGTAAATGTGCCCGAGCACCGATAATGTGTGGGTCTGTGCGTGCTTAGACACACACTTACATAAAACTTAATTGTTAACAAGACTAATTCCTCTGTTTTCCAGGAGGTATTTGGAGAATTAATGAATATATTTGCATAATCTTGATTTTGTTTATGAATAATTCTGGATTATCCAAATGTGAATAACGCTGGGGCTTTGCCGTTCTAGATTGCCTTTCAGCTAAGGATAGTAAAGCATTTTACAAATATTAGTTCAGCCTCACAAATCCCAGCAAGCAATAAAATTATTATCACACCCAATTAAAGATGGATGTGCTGAAAAGTAAAATGATTCTCTCTCCTGGCAGGGTTTGCCACAGGGCCCAGCAGCCTGGGGAGTCACCTGCCTCCTCCAAACCTTCCCCCTAGGGAGTAGCAAGCCAATAAATATCCTGCTCTTTCTTTTTTGGGATGATTTAAAACAATGTTCAGGGTTGCAGGGTGGTGTGGATGGTTGGGGACAAGACCTGGGAGTGGAGGGGGAGGTTTCTTTCTGGCTCTAACCCCAAAAGAGCCCCGAGTGCTGCAGCACCGAGTGCCACTGTGCCTGCTGTGTGGCAGGGCTCTCCCTCCTTGGAGAAAAACAGCAGGAGAGACGGCCCTGTCTTCCATTCCAGAAACTCTCCTTAGCTTAACACACACACACACACAAGCTTTCCTGGGCAGCTGGCAAGACCACCAAGATGTTTTCCATGGGATCAGGAGGTGTTACAGGGAAGGAGGATTGGAGTCACACCAAATGCTCCAACCGAAGCTGCAATATGGGAATTTCCCAGCTTAGCCGACACAGGAAATGTGATACAGGGAGGCAAAGGGCTCTTCTGGCCATAAAAAGGCCCTGGCAGTGTGTAGCAAGGGGGTTAAAGCCTGCTTGTCACCTCCCTTCCTGGCTCGGAACGTTATGGTCTCGTCTTTCCGGCAGGAGAAATCTGTTGCTTAATTCCTTTCCAGGGGAGCTAATTGCTGCCCACACATCCCCACGCTGGGACATCTGCTCCTGATGGCATCACTGAGCTCTCCCAGCCCCACTTGGCCCTGGCAATGCGGCCCTGGGTGTTGTGGCAGGATGGGTGCTCAGGAGATGAGTCCCAGATGGTGGGAGGTCCAAGGAGCCCTGTCACACCAGACCCCCCCAAGCACTTTTGAGCTGAACCCTTGGGATTGCTGGTCATTATCTGCAGGCAGGCCCATGGGGTGGCTCAGGGAATTGTTTAATAACAGGGTGCCATGACCTGAGTGTTCCTGTCCCCAATCTGGATGGATGGAGCGGCTGTCTTCTCTGTGGTCTCCCCATCAACCAGAGTTGTTCCCAGGGCAGCTCCACAGGCTGGCAGCAGCTGTGTGAACAGGTTGTTATCTGAGTGTTGGGACCTCCAATGTGTTTTCCCCTCTTCTTCCAGTGGCAACTCAAAGAAAGCAAAGAAAAGGAGAGGAAGAAAAAGCTTTCTGTGAGTGGCAAATGGAGCATTGCTGCTCCAAGTGCATCTTCTCCATCCGTCTTCTCCTTGCAGCCTCCAATGTGCCTTATTACTAATTCATTTTTAAAGTGATCTCTCAGCACTCCCAGGAGCATTGCTTACAATCCCTTATTTGATTAAAATTTAATGAGCTATGTTATTGGCAAATACACTGTTTCACTGCTGTTTGCCATGCCAAGTGACAAGGGGTTTTTGGACAGAGGAGGGAATTGGTTTGTTGCAGAGAGCACCCGTAATGCCTGAGCACTGTGGATGTGACACTGTGCAGGGTGCCTTCCTCTCTAAAGAGAGAGCCCTGGCCCACCAGGAGGGTCGTGATCTCCAAAGACCCTGGATTACCCTGTGCGAGGGACTGGAATCTTATGTTCAAGCACGGTCCTATCCACAGCCACATCCTATGGCAGGATTTAGCAGTCCCAGAGCCTCCTCAGACCAGCTCCTGCCATGCCAGGGTCACTCAGGAGCCTGGAGTCCCCCAAAACGTGTGTTAGGGATGTGCAGGATTGCTGTGCCATGGAGCAGCTCACAGTAACAGCGGTACTTTCAGCTCTGTTTGCAGGCACCAGGGAGAAGCTGAGGCTCCTCCTTTCCTGTTCAATGATTGAGGAGAAAACTGGCTCCTTTACAGGCATGGGAACCTGCAGGGTATTTGTCTAAGGAGGAGGATTTGAGGATAGGAAAAGCACAGGATTGTTCCCCCAAGAGCTTGGCCTGGCAGCGTGCAGGTGCTGACGAGCATGGAGCACTGCGGGGACCTCCGAGCCGGCAGCGTGGGAGGTACAGGATGCCCAGACGGGGCAGCAGGCCACGTTTCCTTTAGAAACAATATGACCATGTGCCATATTCCTCGGGTTTATCTCTGCTGTTGCTGGCAGGCAGTTGGCAGAGCCATCCGGGATTGCTGGCAGTGAGGGAAGGTGACGCCGAGCCCTGCCAGGCGGCTGGGTGCTCAGGAAGGAAGGGGGACAGGGGGTCCTGGTGCCCCTGGGGAAGAGGAGACCCAGCCGTGGGGAGCAAAGAGAGGCTGTGCTCACCTTTGTGCCTGAACCAACGTAGGAAAGATGGTCCATATGAGCATCGCTTTCCCCTGTGGAGTCTGATGCTCCTGTGCTGCGCAGCGGGAGCCGCCGCCGCTGCCAGCTGGTACCTGGGATGGAACCCTCCCCGTGGGCTGCGACCACACAGTATCCCCAGAGCATCTGGCACTGACCCCGCATCACTCCCGGGGCCTCTTCCAGCAGGGAAGCTCCTCTGTTCTTATTCAGCCGTGCATAGCAAATCAACTGCTGGAAAATAAAGAGCCAAGCTGCTTTTTTTGGCCTGGGATGTGATAAGAGTGATCGTTAAACGTTTCTAGAGTCCAGAAAGGAAAAGGAGCTGCTGCTGCATTTGGACTTGCAGCAGGACACAGGTTCCAGGGAGCAGGAGGGGCAGACGAGTCACGGCTGGGAAAAATTGGATGAAAAATATATATTACAGAATTGTATTTCTCTTCTGTGTTTAAACTGCCTCAAGAAAACCACGCGTTTTTCTGCAGCTGCTGCCTCTGCTGATGCACGGAAAAAATAGAGGGGCGAAGATTAAAATTGAACTGGCTTGGAGTCTGTGTAATCAGGGAAAATATCTTGGTGATTTGCTATTATAATTTTCAATAACAAACTGCAGGGCTCCTGCCACACTAATAATAGCGCTTTGAATGCGGTGAGGAAAGAACCTGCCGTGGGGTGTTTGTGTGTGTGTTTGTAGGAAGCACTTACATCTCCTAATTTTGAAGAGGTATTTTTAGTGCATATTTCAAAGAGATTTACGTAAACACATCTGCTGGAGTTTTTACTTGGAAATGTCTTTACAACCTTCTTTTCTTCCCCTGCCTCTTCTGGGACAAAGGAATGGTTCGACCATTTTCTTTTTCAATCAGATGAGCAAAAGCTTGAGAGCAACAGAGAAAATAAAAGGGTCATTTTGCCAGTGCCCAAAGGCTTCTTGGCCCAAAGTGGTGGATTTTAGAAATGCTCAGACCATCCTCACCAGGGCCAAGAGCCCAGAGCAGAGGCACGTCAGAGGTGACCGTGGCAGAGAGCCACAGGGATGCGGGAAAGTGGGGACCACAACCTGCTGTCTCCTGCGCAGCCAGAACCTCCAGGTGAGGAAAGGAGAGGAAAGATGAGATATTCAATCAGGATCCATCCACTTTTTGTACATTACTCAGGAAAAGCAGTGGGAGCATCCGTGGTGCAAGTGGCTGCAGACGCAGGAGTTTCTCCTGCTTCTCCTTGAGGTGGTCTGCCTGCCATGGACTCCTGTGTCCTTTCTTGGGCTGATGTTCCCAGTGCCCAGGCAAGGAATCCATCATTGGTTTAATGCTAGTGAAACACTCACAACTAATAGGCTCATCAGAGATGCTTTCACCTTTTTCATTTTCGGAGTTCCGGTTGGCCGGGGCCACTCCTGCCCACTGGGAGCTGTAGAGATGATGGGAACACAGAGCCAGCCAGGGTTGAAAAGGGCGAAGTAGTAAAGTTTGTGTATTGGCTTTGCCAAATACTCTGCCCTGGGCTTGGAAATGCTGTCAGTGCAGGTCTGCCAAGAGCAGTCAGTGCTCAGGGACTCCAACGTGCCCTGCAGCACCACGTGCCTGCTCGGGCTATGCATCCAACACCCGCCCCAGCTGAAATAAATGATAAAAATAAAAGGCTTGGTTAGCAAGATCCAGCCCCAAAGTGCTTATGCTGCTCCTTGCAAAGCAGCTGGGAAGGGCAGAGGATATGCGGCCAGGCCAGGGAGAGCTGGAACTGCTGGAGCCCATCATGCAGAGGCAAGGGACGATGCTGCTGAGGTTGGAGAGATGGCCCCGTGGCAGGGTCTGGCAGCTGAAAGGTCACTGGGAAGGCAATTTTCTTGCTTTTCTCTCCTCTGGAGAAGAGGAGCTGAGTTACTGCGGGCGAAAAGGCTGATTGATGAAAGCTCTGTGGCAGCAGACTGCTGCAGGGCCGGGGCAGAGGAGCTCGCCTGGGATGCAGGAGGCAGCAGGCAGGGGAGGGCAGCTGCCCAGCCCTGGCAGCACTGAGATGCCAGCTTACCAGGATTTCAAGTGCACACCAAACCTGCACTGACTGCACATCGCTGCGGGGCCGGAGGGAACGGGTGTCACTGGGCTCAGCTCCCGTAAAGCACGCGTCACCAAGTGCCACATTTCGTGGCCTGATGGGATGGCACTTGGCCGTGGCACCTGGGATGCAGGAATGGGTGTGGGTCTTGAGTTAGCTTAACTCCCTGAGGCAGCAAATTGCCCATCCTCTGTGAAGGGGACCAAGATCTGTCTGTGGGAAGGAAGGACAGTGCAGTCCTAGGGGGGATAATGGGGAATATTTCCACTTGCTGGGATGGTTCAAACCCCCAGGATGCCCCAACGCTGCAGCTCTGCCCTGGGGGCCAAGGCTCCCCCAAGGGGCTCCTCCATAGCTCTGAAGGCCACAGCATGTCTTGAGAGCATCAGGGGTCTTTGCTAAGCCAGCACATCTCCCAGGTTTTGCAGTGGGACCTCTCTGGTCTTGCATTTTCCTTGGTCCCTGCAGAGGAGGGACCTGATCCTACCACCCATGTCCGTGGCCACCTCAGGCTTCTGCCAAGCCCATCAAGTGACTCTCTTTTTTCCCAGCAATCAGTGATGTCCAGTCCCAAAGGGAGCTGGTGCAGAGTGTGGGGGACACAGCATGGTTAACCGGCCTCGGCAGTGTCCCCAAAAACTAGGGGGGATGTGCCAGCCTCCTGGGGAAGGGAGGCAGGATGGGGTGGCATTGGGTGACAGGACTCTGTGGGATGCTGCTGGCAGCAGGGAGCCTGGTGGGGTTTGGAAATGTGATGTGCCTTTGGGAAAGGCTGGTGGGCAGTTTGTAAAACTCCGTAGGGATCCCCTACCTGGGTGCCATCACCCACCCCGTGCTCCTCCAAACACCCAGAGTGTTCTGCAGTGATTTCACTCTGCTTCAAATCAGGAAGGTTCTTTCCTACCAGGGATCTTTTCTGCATCATTTCTATTAGGGTAGCAATAGATCGTTTCCCTCTGCTGTCAACACGTTCTTTCAGAAGGGAAAATATGGAAGAACCTAAATCCAATACCAACACAGGAGGTGGGCTGGCTGGGTTGTTAAAAGCAGTGAAAGGCTTCGACTGGTGGGAGAGGGAAGAGCCCCCCGTGCCTGCTGCTTCCCTCCCAGCTGCTGAAAAGCTGGCAAAAATCACCATGAGCACCAAAAAAACCCTCTTGGACCAGAGACTGCTGCAAAGCAAAGGGAGCAAGGTGAGCCACTTGCAAAGGGAGGTGGCAAAGGGTGTGTTTTGTGCTGAGCTGGTGGCAGGCAGCCTGGTGGGTGCCCTGCTGCCTGGATTCTCCCCATTGGGAGCAGGGATACTGCTTTTGGGCAGGCCTGGTGGATAAGCTGGATTTCTGCATGGGACAAAGAAAACAAAGAAATGGGTGCAAGCAATTGTCTAATGGAAACAGAGAAACTTGGAGAGCAGGCAGGATGGCCTCACTGCCCATGGCCAGGAGTGTGATTTCAGGGACAAACATGTGACTCATGCATTGGTAGAGAGGCTGTGGTCCTCATTCTGAGGGCAGAGTGGTGTTGGATGCACAGAGTAGTGATGTCCAGACAAACCCTGGGCATCCTGCCTGCCTCTTCTTCCTCCCATCTGCTCCGGCACACGTCTCTGTGGGCAGAACATCCTCTGAGCTGAGCAAGCCCCACGTCTCCAGCTTCCCAGCTTCATTGCCCTGAGCATCCTGACTGCCCTCCTGGGGCTGGCTCCAGCAAGCCTCCTGTAGAGGCTTTTCTCCTTTCTGCTGGCAGGGAAAGGTGTGATAATCTCCTTGGAGGCCACAGTAATCGTTCACTCCAAACTGCAGGCACTTTCACATCAGTCAGGAAAGACACAAAAGGCAACAAAAAATATATATTTTTCCACATATATTCAAAATCAATGTGTATGGAGCTTAATGCACGGGGATTACCAGCCAGTTTAGAGTGTTAGTGACTCGGCATTCATCAGAGGGGAACATTTGGTTGAATTGAAGCCAGCCTTTGATGGGATTGGAGAATAATTATTTCCATCAATAATGACTTCCAAGCCTAGAGAAATGGTTCCTAAAATGTTGCAGGACAGGAGTCCTTGGTTGCCTCCGGGCCAATACATTTTAACCCCAGGACATGAAAATCTCATTAGTGGGAGTGAGGGCTGGGGTGAAAGGGACATTGCCTGCCATGCCCAAGTCCCTTCTGAAAGGCTGTGATGCCCCAGAGTGCTGCCAGCCTGGGGAGGACCCCTGCTGCCTCCACTGCTGGAGCTGATCCAGCTCAGACTTTGCACAGGTCATTAATTTGGGGACATTTTTAATAGATCCTAATGATTGAGCCTCAGAAGACTGTTCTTAAAAGGGACTCAGGAAAGGCCACAAGCTAATTAGCTCTCACAAAGAAAGCAATTAACCATGTCGCTTCCCGGATTGATAAAAGTAACATAGATGTTGGGAAGTGGCTGAGGGATTTATTACAAGCAAAGTAATAGATTTTTTAAAGCCAGAGGGACCATTGGATCAGCCAGCGTCACCTGGGCCAGAGCTATTTCATCTGTCTCCCCTCCATTGACCCCTGTCTCTTATATTTGACTGATGCACATCCTTAAATGTTCAAGGATTACAGAATGGACTCCAAGAAAGAGTCGGTTATTAGAGAAGTGGGGGGTTGTTGATAGAGAAAACTCAGGTGTAGAGAGAGTGGTGGCCTTTCTTCTGCAGGTGCCCCTGAGCTAACTCCAGCCCCAGAAAGTGTTTCTCATGGCCAGGGCAGACAGCAGGACGTTCCCTAGGGCATGTAAGGCTCTGGGCAAGCCTAACCAGGTCTAACAGTCTGTTTTATCACCACAGTGCTCTTAAACCACCCCGTTGGCCCCATTTATCCCTCCAGATGTGCAGCACACACATGGCCCTGGCCCCTTGTTCCTGACCCCACAGCCCACGTGTGATGGCTGTGATGGTCTCTGCAGCCCAAGCACCCTCCCAGCATCCCTGATTCTCTGTGGCTGTGGCTGGCAGGGGCACATCCAGCCTCCCCCTGCTCTGGTGGGGTTCACATGGCCCAGGAGCCTTGGTGTGCTGCTTTCTGAAGGGAGGAGGTAGGGTGGATAGCAGACATGGCAGTGGGACCTTGTGGAGCTGACCTGGGGATGGCTGAACCCCAAAGCAGCACGCGCAGCACCTTCCTGAGACTGGCTTCAAAATAGGAAGAAAGAGGGACACTTTCTCTTCCAGCTGACGCCAACCCACCATTGGTACCACTCCACAGCCAGCTTGGGCTTGGACTTCCTGATACTTGCTTTATTTATTCGAATAATACTCTGGATGACACCAAAACCACAGGGGCCCCCGCTGGATATGGTTTATGGCTTTCCATTAATCTTTCTTTTCTTTGAAATAAATACCTGCAGGGCCTGGAAATCTATTCACCATCCTCCCAAGTGTCTGAGCTCAAGCTCATTTGGGTTTGTTTTCTCCACTTGGTTTCTTTTCTCTCTTTGAGCTTGCCCTGTCCCAGTCCTGGTGTTTCTCGGAGACCTCTCACCCCAGGCTTTCCCTGCCCTGGCTCAGCTCCTTGCCAACTCTCATGGTCTCCCAGGCTCTTGCAGGTACCTGCCTGGCCCATGTGGTTTCCCTTAGCTCTGCTGGGCTGTCTCAGGTTCTCCAGTTTGGGCTTTCAGCAGGACCAGGTGTGTTTATTGGCTCAACACCTTATTTGTAGAAGTGGGGAGAAAGGCTGTTTCCTGGCTGTTAAAAGTTTGCTTCCACCTGAGTGCTGGTAGGGGGTGGGGATTAGGATGAGGCTGTGTGGCAAGGTATTGGCATTGCAATAGCAAGTTTGGGGAATGGCATTTGGAATGCAACCCTTTTTGTTGTACTAAAGTGCAAGACCAGTGCTGTCTCTGCAGAGCTGGTGAGCTGAAACCCACAGCACAGAGGAAGGTGCCTGGGGTTGCTGGTTGAATTAGCTACCATGCCCCTTGCTGCTGCGGTGAGTCTGGACCCTGTGGACCCTGTCCCCGTAGGATGGGGCTGTCAGGCTGAGCACAGCATGGCCACGCTGGCTCACGGCTTGGCTTGGAAAGGAGGGCTTTCTGAAGCCTTGTGGGAGCATTTTCTGCTGCAGGGCTGAGTGTTGTGGGCTCAGGAAGTCTGAGAGCAACCTGCAGCTCTCCTTCACAGCAGAACAGGTCCTACCTGTGGAAGGGTACACGGGAGGCCCTCGGGCAGCGAGCCCTGCTGAATGGACAGCCCTTTATTGCTCTCTTTCTCTCCTCTGGCCCCCGCAGTGGGACGCTCAGCTGCCTGCCCTACCCTGCCCAGGACAGACGTGCTGAGAAGCTGAGTGGCCGTGTGGTCAAGGAGGCCTCCACCACCAATGGCTGTGCGAAAGGGAAGGAGAGACGAGCCCACGCTCGCCGTAGGTCACACAGGTAGGAGCCAGGGCGGTGGGCAGGGCTCACCCTGAAGCAGGGGGTTGTGGAGGAGGCATCTGAGACTGTTTACTCAGCCTCTCTGGGGTCTGTGAGAGCTGGGAATGGCTTAAATGACTGCGTAACCATATGGCAAATGTATGCAATTGTGTGAAATCCTTGTCTGTACTTGCAGGGAGAAATCTGCAAACTTCCCCTCCACGTGTTGCTCTCGCAGCCCTTTGCTGCTGGAGTAGCCCTGGTTGGAAGACAGGAGACCTACCAGTGTCCCTATGCACTACCAGGTGCTCAGGGTACCCCTGGCTGGGTATCACCCTCTGCAATTCCCCTTTTCCCATGTCTAGATCAAACCAGTGGCACTGGCTTTGTTAGGACACAGTCGATAGGGTCTGACAACTTTAGAGGGGGAAAAATGAATGGAACATTGTAAATGAAGCAGCTGAGCCCTGCCTGCTAAGCTGCCTCTGGGATTAAAGCCTCTCTGGTTAAAGATGCTGGAAAGAAAGAGCAAGAAAGCACATCTCGTATCTTCAGATTTCAGGCTAACCAGGACAATAATCTAAAGCATATTTTTAATTAGACTTTGATTACAATCACAGAGAAACAATTAAAGTCAGATCAGTGCAGGGAGAAAGCTTCCACATCAAAGACAAAAGGTTTTATCTTGGGAGAGGAGCTCTCCAGAAACCAGCAGTGGCCACACTGCGTGGTCAGAGGTTGTTCTCTGCTCTCTCTTGGCCGTGGCCCAGGGCAAGGGATAGACAAGATGCACCTAGGGGAAAGCATGTGGGAACTGGGGTTGAGCATCCTCATAACTGAGAGGCTGAGATAGATGTTTGGGTCCTTGGTCTGGGACAGATCCTTTGGGTGTCTTTGGGCACGTGTTTGAGCTTGGAAAACACATTTCTACTCCTTAAAGGCAGACAAAAGACCCAGTAGGCCCAAGGTGTGCCACGTCTCCTTAGCAGTGTTTCTGCCTGAATGAGAAATCCTTGGGGGGAGAAAGAGAGGGAGAAAGGGGTATTTGGGTGCTCCTCGGGGCCACAGTGTGGTTGCACCTCAGATTTACTGCACCAGCAGCAATGGGTGCTCGGTTATTAACAGTTCACAACTGAAGCATTAGTGAACAGTTTCATTTTGCAGAGGA
The DNA here is from genome assembly GCA_033558185.1 of Dromococcyx pavoninus. Lineage (NCBI taxonomy): Eukaryota > Metazoa > Chordata > Aves > Cuculiformes > Neomorphidae > Dromococcyx > Dromococcyx pavoninus. The sequence goes on along the minus strand of JAUMJL010000506.1, from coordinate 320,147 downwards.
ATTTAAAAAAAGAGAACTAAAAGCACTAAGCAGTTGGCTTTTTATTCCAGTGTAATTTCAGTATTAATTCAAGCCCCAAGTGAGCAAGTGTTGGGCAGTGGAGCTTGAATCCCCTCTCCACGTCCCCCTGTCCCCACCTCCAACAGCTCAATGTGCTGTGACATTTGCTCTGCGTTAGGGCTCTTAATAACGATAATGTTTGTTCCTTCTGCAGAAATGGATCAATTCTTGGCTGGTTTCTGCAGCAAAGATCCCACAGCGTTTTCCAAACACGGGGCTGCCTTCACACGTTTGCTCGTGGCCCTGCTGGCAGGGTGGGAAGTGGGGAAACTGAGGCACAAACCCATTGCCCTCATTTCCAACAGGGATTTTGCAGAGGCCTTGGGGAGCTGGTTGTTCTCCCCCTAAACCTCACCTGTGGATCCGCTTGGGGATCCACAGACAGATCTTGGGATCAATCCACAGGCTGATTTGGGGATTCACCATGGGTTGCCACCACCTTTATGAGTGTTTGTTTGCTTAATGAGTAGCCACAGAGTATCTATCATATTTTTAGCCCAGTGCTCTGAATTGATTTATCCATGGTATTTGCTTTTCATTGAAACAGAATGGAAATTCAGTGTCATATGTTTAAAAAAGAAATTAATTTACAGGAGGTTTTTTTTTTCCCAGGGTTTAACAACCATGTAAGAGATGCATATCTCATTAAATTACCATAGCATTTCAATAAATATATATATATTTCTAATCAAATGCTATTTAATGTATGTCAAGCCTTTTATTATCATTAGATGCATCTGGTTGCAATAATTATTGTATGCAAATTAAATGCCAATTAATTATTTAAAGCATATTTACAAAGAGCAACAAAACCTATAAATCTGTTACAGAGTCGTTAACCTCAGCAAACATGTTTTAAATAATCACCACGGCGTAGAGCCCCTGTCTCATTATATCTTCATTAAACCCACGGAGGAGACACTTCATTTAAACTGTGACCTCGTTAGAGGGAAATTAGGTGCTCGTTGCACGCCGTGTCCACTGTGAAAACAGATCTCTCTGCCCTGGACTTCCCTGAGGTGGGGAAGGTGGGAATTTGAGGAGAGCGGTGCTGTGTGAGCTGATTTAGACAGTGCTTTGGGGTTTATTATTTTAATCTTTGATGTTTTCACCTCCTCAGCCCCTCGTGTGATGAGGAGCCTGCACCGCCGCCGGCCCGGGGCAAGAAGAAGAAGAAGAAATCGGGCCGCAAGAAGCGGAGGAGGTGAGGATGGCCATGGCAGGAGGAGCCAGGCAGGCCTTGGCGGTGTGTGAGGGAAGCAGGGGGTGTGGGATGGGGCTGGATGCCCCACAGGGAGGGAAGCAGTGGGTATAAAACAGGCTGGATGTCCTGCATCACTAAGGCCCCTCTGCCTCCTCAGGTCTCCCTCCTACAGCCCCTCGCCTGTGAAGAAAAAAAAGAAGAAAAGCTCCAAGAAGCGAAAAAGAAACAGGTATTTTTCTCTCTGATGACAACGGCTGTTGGGGGGCAGTTTGGACCAAGGGGTGGGAGATATCACTGCATCCAGCTGCTGGAGGGCAGAGAGGTGTCAAACTCCTGAAAGCCGAGGAGAAGCAGAGCCAGGCTGCCTCCAGGAGAGGAGGGCACCGAGTGGGGTGCTCACCCATGGCAAAGGGATAAATGGCAGCTGTCTGGGTGCTGTGGAAGAGAGAGACAAGCAAACCAGCAGGAGGTCTGCAGAGCCTCTGCCTGCTCTCCTGTTTCATTTGGTCCCATCCTCTGGGACAGCAATGGGATCAGCGTTCAGGGCTTGTGCCATCCCTTTCCCTTCTCCCCAGCTACCAGAAAGGTCAGTTTGGACCAAGAAAAGGCTCAGAGTAGCTCCATGTGTCCACATCTCAGCCCTCCCTCCCAGCCCCAGGTGACTGCTTCCATGCTCCCCTTCTGAAGCCCATTTTTAATTTAAAGAGCACCACTAAATTTTAAAATTGCACATATTTTGCTGTTTTCTCTCAACCATTAAACAAATATTTGAAGAGAACGGTGGATGTCATCTCCCTTGGAAAGTTCATGTATTTATAATATATTGAACCAAAGAGAGAAGCTACCAAAAATGGATAACAGGGTGAAAAGTTGATCTTTAAGATTAAAAAAAGGGAGAGAGGAGGACAGGCAATGATACAGAAATTCCTTCCTAAGGAGGGATTCTTATGCTCTTTTATGGATGCCACTTCCTGACAGCAGTCCTGTGTTAGATATTCCTTGCCCTTGACTGTTTAGTACCCATTTTTGCCCCTGGAAGCCGAGGATAAGTTGTAGCTGGTCCCAAAAGGCAGCATGATAAAAGCTTTAGTGACCAATGGAGGTTGTTTCCAGATACCTGGTACCACTTCAACTACAGATCCCAACTGACCTTGCCACACACAATCCATGGCCCCTCTAGGCAGGACTTCAGGCCGTGCCTTCTGCAGGATGTTGTGCTCCAAGCTGAGGTGGGACACAGCGGCTTGTGCTGTGGATTGGGGCCAAACCTCGCTGCAAGGGTGTCCTCCATGCTCCCAGGGTTTTCTGCAAGGACCATCAGCACAGTGCCTCCTCTGCCATGCCAGGGATGCTCCAGGAGGCAAGATGTCCTGTCATGATGCTGGTTTGGCTGTGAAGCTACTCTGGAGTTGCACAAAAAGGATTTTTCCTTTAAATGATACTTGGTCCTTCACACAGAAGACCAGAGACTGGACTCATCTCTGCCCCCTCATACTATGTGCAGTGCAGAACTGGAAGCAGTAGCAGAGGAAAGGGATCCACCAGGGACAGGGAATGTATCTGATCTCTGTAGAGTGCTATCCTGAGGATCATATTCTCAATTATTTGCAGACTGTGGTAGTCCCTTCCACCACACCAGCATTTCTCAGCTACCACCTTCCCAGCTGGCTAAAGGAGAGCTAAGACCGTTCTGCCCAGCTGGTACTTGAGGCCTTCTCCCAGTGCTCAGTCTGACGCTGGGCCTAACCACGTTGTCTCTGATTCCAGTTTTGTGAGACCCTGTATTCAATGTATGTGTTTGTGTCTTGCAGGTTATCCTCAAAGAAGAGAAGACACAGGTAAGAGTGAGCAAGTGTGGGTGGTCCCTTAGAAATATTTTAACGGTCTCTTTAAGATCTCACAAGGTGGATGTTCACTGTTTAGGGGCAGAAGACATTTTTCTTCTGTGTCTCCTTGTGGAATCCCCTTGGCTCCCCCCATTCCCTGTGGGTCTGGAACCACCCCTTCCCTATTCATCCTTACATGTTCCTCAAACCCTACAGGAATCGAGTCTCCAGCCCACCCTGTGCAATCAAGCCCATAACTGGAAAAGACCTCTTAGTATAATCTAGCCCTTGGCTATTTCATCCCTGTTGCATCCATCCTGCATCTTGAGTCTTCATTTCTCTTATGATTTTGTTTGCAAACAGTATGACATCCCCCAGCAGTGCCCATCTTTGAAACATTCAGAGTCAGTGCCTTGCAAGGTGTGTGCTGGAAGAACAACTCTCCTGACTCCAATATGTGTTTGTACTGTAGCAAGAAGTATTCATCTTTGCTGTGGGAAAACGCAAAGCCACCTGGATGGCTGATCCCTTTGAGGATCCCTTTTTTGCCAAGCCCACAAGCCAGATTTGTCAGCAGGCACTCAGACCCCCTGTGCTGCGGCACAATCATTAATCGCTTTCATTTTTATTGCACGCTCCTGGGCAATCTAGCTGTAACATTGATGTGTGATTGTGCAGCTTTTTATCAGAATAGAAATCTCTGAATTAATTAGCCATTTCTTATTTAGTTCTTCAAGCCCCAAAAGTAAGAGAAAGGAAGAAAGAAAACACAAAAAACAGTAAGTAGTGATTCATGGTGTTCCCTGTCCTGCAGAGAGCTGTGGGGCTGGGAAGTGCTTGCTGTGGTGGGTCCCCTGGAGCTAACACTGGCTGCACAGCCCTAAGCAATACTTAAGATTATTTCACAGCTAAACCCAGCAATTCTTGTTTTTCTGGAGTGGAAAAAGACTTGTAGAGGATGGAGACTTTTCCTCTCCCTCTCTTTTGTGACACTTCATTCAGTGCTTTCTTGGTATGTCACAGGGATGTGCAGTGTCTTGTTCACCCAGAGATGTTTTTGATGAGGGCAGTGTGAGAGGATGAACACAAATCTGTGGAGTGCAGTGCCCCACAGCCTCCACTGCCCAAAGGGCAGGCTGGCACACTCTTCCCAAGAAGAGCCACAGCTCCTCCTTGTTTGCTGCTCTTGGAGGTTGCAGTAGGGGCTGCTCCTGATACACAGGACAACCAAATATCCGAATGGGAACAGAAGGCAGAGGGGACTAGGGAAGAAAAGGGATTGTTTGGAGGTGAAGGAGGCTGTAAAAATCTGGGGTTGAGATTCCCATCTGCTCTGAGTGTTGGCAGAGCACAATCCTTGTCCTGTAGGGCAGACAGTCAAGGGCTGTGGTGTAGAATGTGGTTCCTCAGGGCTGGAAGGAAAGCCTGTAATCCTCTCCATTTCTCATTTCCTTCTTTGTCTTCTCCTGGGAATTGCAGCTTGCAGCTTCTCACCTGCTTTCAGAGCAAGGAAACAGTACTGGGGCTGAATCCTGGGCACCAAAGCCTGGTTGGCTTTGCTGGGACTCAGAATACCCTACTATAGACAGGATCTGAGCTGGCAGATGGAAATCTGCTTGTTTGTTTGGTATTTATAGGACCTGCCCTTTAATTCTTTCCAACACGACTTTTAGCTCTTAGGCAGAAAGGAGACAGAGAGACGATAACCCCTGACACCGCCAGTGTCATCCCAGTACACACTGGGACTGAAGAGACTCCACGAGGTGCAGAGCATGGTGCACTGCCTGCTGAGGTCATTGCTCTTAAATGCAGGGGTAAAACTGAGGCTTCCTGGGTTATCAGAAAAAGCAGGCATCTCCCCAACCCAACGAGGCACTGGCCAGTATGCAGTAGCCTAACAGTGTGGTTAGAACAAAGATGAGATGCTCTGCTGGTGTGCACCGACCTCGGGGAGTGAGAGCTGCTAGAATTACTCTTTGGGAATAAACCAGCCAAAGGGTTTTAGCACTCATTTTTCAGCTCATAAATCAAAGCTGAGCCACTCCTGGTTTCTGCAAACCTTCTTATTGCTCCTGGGTGTGGATCAGATAGATCCCATGAGCCATCTCGGATCAGGATTTCTGTATAATCACACTGCTTTGGCTTATCTTTGTGTTGAGCAACTGGTTATCTAAATCACACAGGACCAGTTTTTCTTTAAGCAGAAAGGGAAAACTCTTAAACTGGAGGGACTGATGCAGACAGTGAAGAACAAACACAGGGATTTTCACACAAATCCACCACATGAGGGAGAGATGCTCAGTGTTGCTGATTTCAGTCGTATGGAAGTAAGGAAGGAGGATCCCAAAACGTGTAGTTTTAAAAAAAATGTAGTCACAGGGTGTGAAAAGCTTCAGAGAAAACCACCAGGTGGAGCTGAAGCAATTGCCCTGGAGGTTGCCTTTTTGTATTAAAGCAGATGCTGTTTTCAAGCATTTGATTTGCTGAGTTTTTATAGTGGCAAATTGCTGAATACTTTCAAGCAAGTCACATTAGTGCAGTCAGTGACTGGTGCAGTGTGGCCATGAAGCCAGACTGTTCCCACCAGCTAACAGATCGTTAGCTTTGCCTGCTGGCACAGCGATGCCAATGTGAGCAGATGGTTACACTTCCAGACCTAAAATAACTGCTGTGGTGGGAATGGCAAGAGGCAATGGGCACAGAAGGTGACAGGTAGCCTGCCACCCACGTCACCCTGCTCTCTGCATGCAGAACTTCAGCTGTGGGCATGGGCAATGACAGCCCTTCAGTAACAGGGCCAGGTAATCCATCAGTTACAGCCGGGGTGGAGCAATGGGAAGTGCAGCAGGGCACTGAACCTGGTTCCCTGTGCACGGTTTGCTGGTAACTGTCCTGTGGCCCTGCCAGACAAGGGAGCAGCAGTGACTGGACACCTGTAAGAAGCCAGGTAAAATGCAGCTGCCTCTCAAGCAGGAACTGTGCACAGGGCAGGCTGCAGTTAAGGAAGCTGTGCTTTATGTTTATACAGCAAGCATAAGAGCCACCTGTAGAACTGGCTAGAGTCTCCCACCCTGAGAGCGTGGGGAAGGCTGGTTGTCACAGTGAGTTCTCTGTTATTTTGAGCCTGTGCTTCTGCATCTGCTTTTTAAGAAGGAGCTTGCACTTCAGAGAGGGTTGGAGCATTGCAGTGGCATATCTGGAGGAATGGTGCTCCTCCAATGAGGTTCAGCAATGGGAAAGTCTCAGGCTGTTTCCTGGCTGTCTTAGAGTTGGCTGCAGGTTGAAGGGCAAGGGGGTGAGCAGGCAAGCACATAGCTCTAAAGTCTTGAGAGCAGAAAGGGTTGGTGCTGTTGCTACACTCCTGAATCCTACTCCTTAGATCTTCCCCCAGCAGGCTACGGAGCCAGCCTAAGAGCTTGTAGTTAAAATGTTGGCTTAGATCTCAGTAAGATGACTTGCCTTAATGTCAGTGTAGCTATGAAGGGATGGAGATTTTGTTGCGCCTTTGTGTCCTGCCCAGTGTTTCATAGACCGATCTCCTTGATTTAAAACGCAGATCTCCTTTCTGATTATTGATTTCAGCCTCCAGCTGCTGTCTCTTGCATGGCCCCAGTCTGCTACCCTAACAGTAGTTTTCCTCTCTGCTTCTTAAAGCTCTCGTGGGCGCACCCGGAAATCTCATCGCCATCGTCACCGCCACTGCCACTCTCGCTCAGAGAGCTCCGATTCCCGCTCCCCCGGCTGCCGGAGCAGGTAACGTCCCCGCTGCCCGAGCTGTGTCCTGCAACGCTTCCCAGCAGGCTCAGGGATGGGATTGCTGTAGCCTGTGTGACCCTCAAACTCTGCAGAGCCACATCCTGCCTGGTGGCCGCTGGGTCACACACTGGGGTTGAGCTTCTTGTGGTCTCGGCCGTAGAAGGGTTTTGCCTCGAGGAGCAGTGGCTGCAGCTTTTTGGTCTGGCAGTCACTTCTAATCCCCATGGCTGATGATCAACCCATGACAGCTGATTCCAGCCTAGTCTCCGTTCCTCAGCCCAAGGGCTCTGTACTGCTGATGTCCCAAGAAACCCTTAAACATGATCCTAGCAATGGAAATATATTTGCCCGTGGCAATCTATAGCCACTGCCTCTGACCTGATTAAAATCTCTCTCCTGTGGATGACAGATGCATCCTAGGGCCAGCTAAGTGGATGCTGGTGCTAGAGCTGGCATCACTGCAGTAGCAAGTCCAGTAGTTTATACACATCATGAGTTCATGTTTCACATTTTCTGAAAGCACATGAACAAACCACCCCCACTCTCCCACTTCACTGGGAATTTTCTTATGAAAAGCCCACTATCAGTGCAGGGAGGAAAACAATCAGTAAGTGGAGCAGTGCTCATCCAGAAACAGAGTGTGTCTTCTCTTGGAGGTCTATTACCATACGGATATTCAAGTTGTGTGAAAGTATGGTTTGCCTCGAGTGACCTTAGGATCATGAATTGGAGCTGAAATTTGAGGTTAAGGTCCAAAGCCTGGATGCAAAATATTTTTTTAATAGAAAAGCAAAACCCCCCCTTTTCTCTCCATCGTGACTCCACAGAGCAGTCATGTGGAAGAGCTTCTCCCACACGCAGCGGCCTAGCCCAGAGCTGCCAGGGCTTTGGGTGGTGCTGGTAATGGGCCCTGCTGCAATACCGAGGAATAACGGTTTGGCTGTTGATGTCTCCTGGAGGCACAGAGCCAGGTCTCGGGAGGAAGGGCGTAAAACACGGCGAAGACACTCCCGGCACCGTTCAAAGATCACAGCAAAGCGAAGCTCCTCTGCAGAGGTTCAGGCCAGCCAAAAAACCAGCCAAAGCCTCCCGCTCTACAGCTTCCTGTCTCCTAAGGAAGTAGTAAGTATTCCATGCTGTGCTTCTTTGCTTGAAGTAGCCACAGGAATCTGGGCAAGAAACCTGATATGAAATTTTTATAACTCAATTACAGTGATGTTAGACAAAGTTGGTTATAACTGTATTATTTATTAATGGTGCTGTTCTCCGATGTATTTAAAGTCATTCCTTCCTTCAGCACTTTCACACCAAGGGTGGGGCTGGAGAGGGGAAAAACTGGCAAAGGCTCTAGCCTATGAATAATGAATTGAGGACATTTAACAAAAAAAAAAAGTGGCCTCCAGCAATGATATTTTACAGGGAAGTGTTTGTTATGCAGTCTTTGCTCAGCTGGACGTGAACTTAATTCACTGGTCTTCGTGCCCAAAAGTTTAGTCCTTCAGGGGAAGAAAGAGAATCAAACATATTTAAGAGAAACATTTACATTACAGTTGGTGATTATTGGCAGGGGATATTTTCTGACTATCAGGATCCTTCTGGGATCACAGTTGCTTGGGACTGACAAGCCCAGGGGGCCAAATTCGGAACTTATGAGCAGCTCTCATTGATGCTAATGGGAACTGCATGTGCAGCCGAGGGTAAAATCAGGCTCAGTGCCTTGGGATGTTTTTCCATATACATGAAAAGAGATGATATTAATGCGTGCCTTAGAATTGAGGGAGCAAGAGATGGAGAGAAATATCAGACTGATATGAAGCCTTCCTTTTCCATGGCACGTTCCCCCCGTGTTCCCAGTAGCTGCAAAGCAGGGGTGTGATGCTCTGATTGTGGTGTCAGTGTCTGATAGGTTTGGAGAGAAAAATTGTTGCACAGGACTCGAGGTAGTGCAGAATCTGGTACTCGCGTGTGTGGATGTGTAAGGTTAGAGGTGTCTTGAGTGCAGAGTTCTCCCAGCTCCAAAGTGGTGTATAATGGGGAAGTGATCATCTCCTTTAGGCCCAGTCATCAACTGGAAATAGCTCAGCCATACGCAGCAGCTACATCAGATGTGAGATAGATGGTGCCAGCAAGAGGAGAGACTTTATCCGCTCACCCACACAGAGAGCGTTCTGATCGAAATAGAGAGCGATGATACGTGGGTACAGACAGGCTCAAGCTGTCTCTCAACATCACAGATATGCATATTTGCTCTCGTTACATACATCTGCTGAGTATGTAGTGCACATGTGAGTCATTGCTTCTAAAACCTTATAAGGTAGAGTGAAGAGCAGAACCTGCACAGCACACTTGGATGTGCGCGCGTGCAAAGAAAGAATAACAAGGTATGAAGCTTTTATTGCCGTGAGCCTGGGGTGTTGCCCTCTGTCAGCTTGGGAAAGTAGGAATGAGCTAGAAGTGCCCTCCAAAGTAAACAACCAGCCAAAGACTGCATCATGTCAGCAGAGCTTTTTTTTTTTGTTCAAGCTTCATATTTTACATGAATGTTTTCAAGTCTAAGCCTGGTTTTTAATTGGTACTAGGTTTCTTCTCTCTGAAGCCAGGCTCCCTGAGTCCTGCGAGGCCGACTGCCAGCTGTTCTGTTCCCAGAGCAAGAGTAAACTCTAATTTAAAATTGTAAAAGCTTTAAAATGAGCTACACTCAAGCATGCTGCACTCCCCTTTCCACTTGCTTCACTTGGGGTAAATGAGCACACAACCTGCAGGGCAGGGAAAAGCAGAGCTTTATAGTTACAGATGCAGGGGATGAATGCAAAGTAAAAGTCATCAAGCCCCTGCTGCATCCTTTCTAGTAAGGGTTAATAACACAGGCAAATATTTCAATGACTAAAAGCCATCAATACCTTTACTATGCAACCCACTAGTGTCCTTTTGTTCCCCAAACCAGTATGCTCTCCTAGGACATCATTCAAGAGCACATTTAAGTACTTGTTTAAATTGAAGCTCCTGGTTAAGTGCTGTCCCTGAAATTTTTCTGAATAAGGTCATTAAATATCATGCACTCAAAACTGGCAAGGGAAAATGGAATGAGAACTTTTTGTCTCATTTATTAAAGACTATACACAACTCTGATGCCTTTCCTTTTATGAGTTAAATGGTTGCTCTGTAAAAAAGCTTATTTCCGTCAGAATCTACTTTGAGAATAGCCTGGATTTGCTATAAAGTGAAAATGTGCTCTTGCAGAAAATGTTGATCATTTATCAAGAATAAATTACTGGAAAAAAACCAGATTTTGTAGAAAACTCCAGAACCAGGATTTAAAAATGCTGTATTTCAGCCCTCTGGGGGGCTGGTGTGTCATACTGGCTGCCCTTTCCTCTGGCCTGGGCTTGTAAGCTGAAACATCCTTACCCACGGAGATTTGTTGTCATATCTCCAGAGGAAAGGGGTTGTCCAGGGAGGATCCCAACAAGCAGAGGAGACCCAGAGAGACAATACACAACCTCCTGAGAGGTAATGCCGTCGCATTTTCAAATCAAAGATTTTGCTTTTTAAGCCAATTTTTAGTCTATATTCTTTTTCTTCTGAAAAGTTGAAGTATTTTGTGGTAATTTCTGCCATGCACCCCCAGCATAACATCACACACATCCCCCAGTTTGTTTTCTTTCCTTTCTACCGGAACAGCCACACTTTCTAACTATGCCTATCTGTAATTTATGAGGGATAAAGCATACAGAAGGATGCTCTGCCCATGCAGCTGCCTTGCTGCTGCTTTCCCTCCTGCCTTTATGCATAAGTTGATGCACGCTCACGCTTGCTCACGTGCAGAAACAAAGTTCCCTGTTACTTTTCTGTTTGGCAGTGAATTTCCAAGCTTCTCCCTCACATTTTTCCTTTAATCCCATGCAACTGCTAGAGCCACCTGCTGAGAACAGGATTGTGGGGCTGTGCCTTGGCATGCAGAGAAACTGTGGGTAATATGCAGCTCCTATTTTTAAACAGAATGCCCCTAACCTGCTGCAGACAGTTTATTCCACACCAATACTGATGTATTACGTGCCACTGTGCTTTCTGTTGAGCAGTGCAATACCAATATCTGCAGGGTATGAATCTAATTGCCTCTGTACCTGATGAAGATAACTGCACACTGCGTGCACTTTCCTTGCCAGCGCCTTCACTTCCACGGAAACTCATTTATGATATCACAAATTAACACAGGCTTGAGCCAAATTTTTGGGGAGGCTCAGTGGGGTGTGGTTCCAAATGATGCTGTTTGTCTTTGTGCTCATGTGTCTGCAGAAAGGTAGGAGTGGGGAGATGCTGTGCAGGGGCTGGCACAGCGTGTGCAGGAGGGCTTAGAGAAACCCATAGCAGACCTGACTATTGACTTGCTGTTGCTCTCCGATTTCTAGCCTGGGTTTTGGTTTACATAGGAAAAGCTGTTCTTTTAGCAGCTAGGCAGCATGTTTCTTGACAACTAACAGGGCCCCTGAAGAGCAGAAAGGCAAAAATCTTCCCTTAATATGGAAGTTGCTCTCTTGCTTTTCCTTTCTCCCCTCCCAGTCAGGGGGACTGACTGTTATTGTCCAGTAAATTTGCAGCTCAGCGCTGGGACCGCAGGGAGGGCAGCAGCCCCGGGGTGGAGGAAGGATGCCCGCAGCCACGGGAGGAGCATGCTGCACACCAGGTACAAAAGGAGGTGGCAGAAGGCAAACCCTTGCTCCAAAGTAGTGCCAGCCTGTGTCAAGAGATGCTGGCTGCACCCCAACGGGCTGAAAAGATACTTGCAAAAGAGCAGGGATTGGCATTCTCAGGAACTTGTCCCCAGCAGTGGATCTGTCAGCCAGGCCAATCCAGCCCCAAATAACCCAAGCTCTGACCCTCCAGAGACAGTTGTACTGTTGCTTCAATGCTCCTGGACTTAGTTTAACCGTTGTGGTAAAGAAAGTCTTGCCATGAGCTCTCCATCTAGCTTAAAGGATATTTTTCGCTCAATATTCCTTGAGTCAGGTATTCAAAGTTGTGAAAAAAGGGGTTGTATTGTATTCCTACCACACTGCTATTTTTTGTACTCAATAAGAAGTTGGTTTTTCAGCTGGGTCACGTCATCAGCAGAGGTGAGCACATTTCCCCCAGGTGAAGGCCTACCTGAAGCCCCCGCTCTGGAAGATAGAGGTACCCCAGACCAGGCACAGGCCCTCGTTTCCCCAGGCAGCCCCTCTCACAGGTGCTGCTCCCTGTGCTGGCAGCTCCTGGGCAGATATCTGCCAGGCCCTTACCAAGAGCAAGGCTCACCAAGGCCATTGATGCAAGTTTTTTAATCCTTTCTTTACAACAATGTGCAGAAAGAGAGCGACATTATGCACCTCTGAAAAAGAAATTAACTCCGCTCTGAAAATAAGAGGAAAAAAATACCCAAGAAAGAAATCCTCCAGCTGTAAGAAAGGCTGTGCCACACTGCTCATTGATGGGTCTCTTTCCCCTTATGACTGAGAAAATTTACAATCATATCTTGCCTCAGGGCTGTTTGCAGCACAGTAAATGGACTTGTTCGCTTTAATTGGAAGACGAGTAGTGATTGTATTTTTGTGACCTATTCGACTGTGCTGCCTCTTGGTCTAGGATTGCACTCAAAAATTACTGTCTGGAGTGTGAGTGAGGGCCTCATTTCTACTTCCCCTTCATCTTGATTAAATAATGTTTTGAAACAAAAAATCCAATAAAAATATATCTTGGGTTCCCTTGAGTGCAGCAGTAGGTCCCCTGCTGAAAGCTGGAGGAAGCAAAGTTCACTGAGATTATTAATTACTTATTAGAGAGGGGGGAAAAGAATCCAAATGTTCGCATAGAGAAAATTAGATACATGAAAGAACAGACTCTTTTAAAGACACCTAAAAAAAATAAAAAGCCATTAGAATTCAATTGAGATTTGCACAGTGTTTTCAGAGGTGGTGCTTGGTTTCATCTGATGTGGCTGGCATGCCTTTTAGAACAGTAAAATGGCACCAGAAGCAAAGCCAAAGTCATCAGATAGGGAATTTGTCTCCGAGCAGACAGGCAAGTCAAGCATCTTGAGACTTGTCACAGACCTGCCCTGGAGCCTGCAGGAAGCTGCTGGCAACAGGCTGGTGCCTTGAGATGGTGGGGCTGGGAAACTGCTGTCCCTCCCCTTGGCACCTGCCTTGCCCAGGCCAGATCCTCCAGCCCTCACAAAGGCTGTGGGACATGTATTTCACCCATATCCATATGTTACCTCTTCCTGGAGTGCTGTCACCACAGATGGTGAGGTACAGAGGAGCTTGTTGATCCCCTCACCATTTGACAGATTTTGTGATGCGCTGAGAGCAGTTGCTGCTTTGAAGGTGGACTTCAGCGAAGGCAAAGCAAGAGTATGCACCCTAGATCCCAGCATCAGTCCTGAAAGCTGCTTTAGAAATGCCAAGAAACTGCTGGACTTCTTAGCAGAAATGAAGGCCTTTTGGTTTAGACAGGGAGAGAACAGAAGTGATAGTGTTTGCGCGTGTGATGCTGGGGTCAGTGTCCCTTGGAGCTGCCCAGTGCTCGCTCCAGGCCTTTCCTGTAGCCACAGAGCACCTCACCTGGTGGTTTTATGCCTGGAAGTGCCAGGTAGTCAAAAGCTGCTTGTTTCTTGGTTAGGGTTCTGATCTAATGCAAACTGTAAGCCATCTTTTTAAAAAGATCTAATGCCATGTTTGGAATTGCAGTCCTGTCTCTTCTGGGATACGGCTGGGGAAAAGCACGATGCTTCGGGATGTGGTTTAGTGGTGGACTTGGCAGTGTTAGGTTTACAGTTGGACTCCATGATCTTAAGAGTTGTTTCCAACCTAAATTATTTTATGATTTGTAACAAGGAGGCCAGTTCTCTCAGGACTCTGGATTTGGTGTCAGGGTTTCAGAATGAATTGGTGAAAAACAGAGAAGAGACAGACAGCTGGCTCTGTTCTGGTCCTTTAACATTCCAGTTTCTACTGGAGTAGACAAGGACTCCTAGCGACTCAGCTAGAGCTGAGAAGTAGCAAGGAACAGTACCAGATGCTGAAATGAGAGTTTGCAGTGTGTCCCTTCTAGCTGGGAACATCTGGGAGGTGTTTCTGCTCTGTCCAGATTTCAGCATTAAAAGTGGAAGTTGGCTAGTGAGGAAGGATCATTTCATTTCCCACCTCTGCTGCTGGATCTCCTGATGCCTCCAAATTAGGTCTGAGCACAGCTTAGGAATTTGTATCAAGCAGGGATGGGGGAGTCCCCACCTTCAGTATGGATTTGCTGGGATGAACTAATTCCTGTCCCTCTTTCCCTTATCACAGAAAAGCAGTAATGCCTCTCTCTTTGACAACATAGGAAGTACTTGGAGGTCCTCCAACTCCAGGTGTTTTCAGAGTGTGAGGATGATGTGGGCAGTCGTCATTCCATGAACTGTGCTGAGAGCTGCTCTGTGTGTTGGCAGCTCCACTCTGGTTTCAGTTGCTGCTTGTTCAGCCATCCGTGTCCCCGTTAGCACCTCTCAAACGAGGTCAACAGCAACCCCCTGCCCCGGGGACACAGATCAGATGCCACTGGCAGGAAGGAGAATGTGAAGGCACCATCTGATGAGGTGAAGGAGCTCCATGTAAACAGTGACACAGGCCGGGTCTGTAGCCCCTCTCTTGATGAGAAAGAGCTGTGTCCCAGTGCCAGGTGGTCCAGGGCTAAGCTGTCCATAGGGACTGGCCGTGGCCCTGCTGGGTGACGACTGATCCAGGTCTCTGCTCCCTCAGATGTTACCAACACTGCAGCGTGGTTTTCTCTGTGCACAATACCGCAGAGTTGTGAGGGCATGGCCCAGGTCCCCCGTGTGGAGAACGTGGCACAGAGGGAGGGAATTATGTGCCCCAGAACATGGCATGAGGACACCTGTAGGTGTTTGAGGGATCACAGCTTGCTGGAAATGTGTTGGAGGACTGTAAACCTATGTGTCCACATACTAAGGACCCTTATGGGTGGGAATGAGGAGAGCAGAGCATCTGAGTCAAAGAGGAGGAGGCCACCTGAGGGTGCAGATGTGCTGGATCCATGTTTGACCCTAATTCTCGGCCCAATGGGAGGGCAGACATAAGCACTGGTGCAGCCTCACTGCCAGTGCTGTCACATTCCTGCATTGGCTCAGGCAAATGCCAGTGGAGTTAAAACTGAGCTCTAAAATACTCAAACGATGTCAATCCCCTTGGTGGTGCTCAGGGTCCCAGAAAACAGCCCTGCCTAGAGCAGCCTACGTGGGTTTGGGAGCTTTGCTGACCCTGTTGGGTTCAGCAACCCACCAAAATCCATGAGGGCATGGCTGAACCCCCACGCAGAGGCCGTGACTCCCTTCCCCATAGGTCTCCAGCACAGCTCAGAGAGGATATTCTTCCGCCCCTACTTTATTTTATTTTATTTTTTACTTATTTTCCCTCCCTTGAGTTCCATTTGTCACTTCCATGACACCCAAGGGGATTTAGTGCAAGCTGCAACTTCCCAGCACAAGCGATCAGCCCCCAGGAACGGGCTGGACGGCCTAATTTAAAGCAGAAGGAAACAGAAACGGATTAGAAGTGAGACAAGCACGCAGACAAAAAGCAGTCGTGACATTTGCGTAGAGGAGGTGAGCGAACAGTTGGCAGTGTGGATTGAAGAGAGGGTTTATGTTTTTTTTCATGTAATTTGAGACTCTAATGATGGACTTATGTTGCCCGCTCTTCCTTTTTTCTTACACCTTACCTACTAAAGGAGGAGTTCTTGATGGGTAAGTGGATGCTATCCGCAAGACACCAGGGAATTTATTAGAGGTCACTCAAGTGCATTCGCTATATCTTCTTCAGGGGGAAAAAAAGCACACAAAGAACTATCTGTATACGTTTTATTTCCAGAGGGATTTTTCTTTTTTCCCCTCCCCCTCCTTTTTTTATTTTCTTTTTTCTTTTTTTTTTGTTTGTTTCATAGGGATAAGCTTGATTATTTACCAGTTTTTGCTTTTTTACAGAAGCCCTTGATATGATTTGATTTTTCTTTGCTTATTTTAGTGACATTCATTCAGCCTCTTTATTAAGGAAGCTTAAAAAAAAATCCACTCATTTAAGATTTTTTTCATTTTTGTTTTCTTTCCAAGGATTATATAGGGGTTTTATATGTGTATTCCCATTTTCTTTTTTTTTTCCTCCCCCCTCTTTAAGGTTAAAAAAAGGCTTTGTCCTCTGTTATAGCTTTTTTTTATTTAGTTAGTTATTTTGATTCTTTGGTTGCCCGTTTATGTTGTTGAACTCTTTTGTTTAACATGAATCGCATGCTGATACTCTTTGCATGATCTCTAAATCTTCCCATTATCATAGCAGGGGGAAAAGAAGTTTTTTCTTACTGTGGATTTCTTTCAGGGTTATGTGCTTTTGTTTTCTTCTCCTCTTTCTTCTTTTTCTTTCTTTCTTTCTTTCTTACTTTGTTTCTTTCCTTTACTTTTGTTTCAGTGCATCATGATGGTAAAATTTCTGGGTTTATTAAAAAAAAGAAAGCAAAGTAAAACCAAAACCACCCCCACCCCAGAAAAAAACAAACAAACAAACGTTCAAACAATGCCAAATGGCTTTTTTGCTTTCAGATCTCTCAGTCAGGGTCTTCTGCTGGCCTCTTTACCAAAACAGACAGCCCGCCTGGCAACCTAGCCAGACAGAACGGAGAGTATCATGAATATGACTCAGGAAACGATACTTCCTCCCCTCCCTCCACTCAAACGAGCTCATCCAGGTCAAAGGACAGCCAGGAGAAAAGAAGTCTAGTCCATGATGGCTTTGGCCATGCCTTCTCGTCCGGGAAGCCCAAACTGGCCAACAGCGATAACAGCTCTGATTCAGGAAATTCCTTCACCAGTTGCTTTTCCCAGACCAAGGGAACAGCTTTGGAAAATCTGTCTCCAGATGCCCAGGGACAAGACCGAAGGTCAGTGATTACCAG
Organism: Dromococcyx pavoninus; assembly: GCA_033558185.1. NCBI lineage: Eukaryota > Metazoa > Chordata > Aves > Cuculiformes > Neomorphidae > Dromococcyx > Dromococcyx pavoninus. Next base: position 303,326 of record JAUMJL010000506.1, on the reverse strand, counting down.
AAGCTGCTGCTGGCAGCCAAATACCTGGTACGTTGTTGCTCTGTATCTCCTGCCCGCTCGCCAGTCGCAGTGGTGAGCTGGCAGGGAGGTTTTTGTGGTCTGGAGGCTCTTAGATATAAATCAGACCCACGGTCTTGCCAGTCTGGAGTCCACAACCCAGCAATGACCAGTACTGTAGCCTGAGGAGGAAGATGAAGCCCGAGCTATCAAACCCCTGTGCCGGCCCTTCTGGCTAATGCAGGGCTTGGCCCTGGGTTGAGCCATGTCCTGAACACAGCCCTGCTCAGCTGTGGCCACGTCAAAGAAAATAGCCACTGGCCCTTCTGGGCAAAGTCTGGAAAGATGCATCAGGGGATTGCCATGCTAATTCTCCTCCTTTGCTTGCTGTGGGGAAGGGGAGTGGGGTTCATTTTCTCTAAAACCATTATGGGCTGTTCTTTCACCTGTCCAATGAGCCAGATCCACCCTGCTCCTTCCCAGCTCATTCAGGACCAGTGCTGGGTGGCAAGGGAACATCTCCTGCAGGTGGGGAGCACAGGGAGGGACAGGTGCCTCGCTGGTTGTGGGATAACACAGTTCTATGTGCTGGGGCCAGGAGTCAAACCACCATCCGGTGCCGCAGGTCATCATCAGGAGAGGGGAGCAGATGCCAGCCTCCATCTCCACCTCCCATTCCCAAGGATCTGGCAGTTGATGTTGGGGATGAAGGCAGTGAAGTGCAGTGGCTGCTACCCAAGGCTGTGCTCAGGCGGTGCTGTTTGGAAGCTTTCCCAGCTCAGGCCCTCGGGTCTTAAATGTTGACAGTTTAGAGATGGGATGTGGTCTGAGAGAGGGGGCTCTGAATGAGAGAGGAGAGGGAGCCGGGGAATCGGAGATAGGAAGAAGCCCTCAGTTTTCAGTCACAGGGTAAAGTTTTAGGGCTGTATTTACTTTTCACATTGTGACTCCAGTGGGATAACTCTGCCTTCACATGGGTGGAGCTGGGATTGCAGTTGGCCCTGCCTGTTGGGAGGCTGCCTCTGCACTGGGCTCTGACCCCAGTTCATAGCCAGGGCACTTCTGGAAGCAGAGGAATTCATGCAGCCCTATCCAAAGGCAACAAGACATGCCCGCTCGTGCTGCTCCACAGCCAGGCTGGAGCTCAGGCCCTTGCCCTGCCATGCTCTGGTTTTCCCTTGCTCCAGCACTTCTCACCACACTCCCTCTCCTTCTGCACTGCTCGCTGGCCTGACCCAGGCTCTGCCAAACAGACACCTTGGTGAGTCAGGCATAGGGCAGAAGAGCTGCCCCTCACCACCTGAGACCTCTTCCGTAGCCCTTCCCTGGCACTGCCTGGACCTTGAGCTCTTACCCACACACACAGGGTCTCCTGCAACTACAGTCTGGGAGCCGGGAGGTCTTCTTTTATCCCCAGCTGGGCAATGGGAGGATGGGAGTACTTGTTGGCTGGAGCGTGGTGCTCCCCTCAGCCAGGGGCCAGTCCCAGTTCAGCCACAGCTTCAATGACTGTCCAAATGTATGTTCACAGAGGGTGCCTGTCCTTTCGTCTCAGCTGTTCGGAGGAGGAGAAGCCAAACTTCCTCCCATCCCCAGCCTGCAGCTCCCCGCTGAGGCCCTGCTCCCACAGCGAGTCCTGTACCAGCACGGGCAGATCCTCCCCCAGCTCCACCCGCTCCAGTCGCTCCCGCTCCTCGCACCACAAGGCCTCTCCCAGGTACTCCAGAAGCAGGTCCTGCTCTTCAGGAAAGAGGTAAGTCCAGCTAAAACAGCTGTCTCCATGATCCTGGGCAACATCATACTCTTGCAGGAGAAGGTGTAATAATTTGGGTGGTGCCTAGGGATCCACATAGCTTGGGGTGATCTGTCCACACAGAGCTGATCTGAGACCATGAAATATGAGATATCTCTTCCCCCTGTAATCCCATATACAGAGGACTCTGGTGCAACCTCACCCTCCAGTGTCTTTAACTCTTCCATGATTGTTGCCTTTCCCCAGGTCTTCTTCACGGTCCCCCAGCTATTCCTCCAAATCCTGCAAAAAAAGTCCTGAGAGCAGGAGTTCACGACCTCGTCGGAGCCCCAGTTACTCACGCTACAGCCCCAGCAGGTACAGCTGTCTCCTTTTGTGATATCTGCTCCCTCCATCACTTGATTGGACTGCAGCACACTTGCTGGCTCTTGCCAGCTCCAGACAGCTCCCTGAGCATCCTCAGTGGGTGCTTTAGTCCTCAGCACCGGGCTGAGAGAGAGCAGTGGGACACGGAGTAGGGCATACAGCAGTGTGTTATGTTGGCCCTCAGTCCACTGGCAATTTCTCGTCACTTACTGCCCCAGAGCTGATGTTTGTTGCAGAGGGAAGATCCCAGAGATGAACCTTTCATTTTCTGTGGGAAAACTGGATTTGTTATAGCCATGAACTGCCCTGCATCGCTTCAGGGAATTTCGCACAAGGTGCTTTTGGGGGTGGATTGCTGGGAGGGAGACCTGATTTACCCCTGGCTTTGAAGCATCACGGTACCTCACACCTGGGGTGTGTGGCACCTCTGCTCTGAGCTGTTGCGAGGGACACACTGTGACACTGAAAGTGCACAGATGGCTGCTCGGGGGTGTTTGCCAGGGCCTCATCTGCGTGGGAGATGCATCATAGGAAAACCCAGGGAGTGCCCCCTCTATTGTGCTGGGGGTCCAGCAGACATGAGGGCAGAGCCTTAGGCTCCAGTTGGGTCTGCCCAGGGCTCTTATCACCCAAGGAGCCCACACCAGGCAGCAGCCCCTGCAGCATGACTGCTGTTCTTGTCAGAGAGGGATCTGGTTGCAGGAGGGAAAGACACTCACCTTTTCAGTGTCTTTCCTGAAGACAGACTCTGTCCTTGCTCTGCCAAAGAGGTGTCAGCCCTGGGAAGTGCCCTTGCTGCGTGGGCTGATGCCAGGTACCCTCGTGTTGGTACTAACGGAGCCTTGTAGGGAGAAATACAGTTCAGGAAACTCTACTCCCCCAACCCCGCAGGAAACACATAGCTCACAGCTAAGCCCTAGGGGTGCCTTTGGGCAGTTTTTTCTGGTAACATCTCTGCTGCTTTGAACATTTTGCACTCTTAAAATGTTACATTCCCAGGGTCGGATTCTTGTGGGCTGTGGAACTGGTATGGGAGAATATTTCCTTCCTGCAGGAATCAGGCCCTTGACCATCGCTTTGCAGATGGCATTGAGCCGGATGTATGAAGTGAGCTGCACTCCATGGAAGGGCCTGTGCTGACGTGTACAGGAATTTAACAAAAGAGAAAACCATAGCAACACTGGCACTCCTTCTGGTGAGCTGTGCGGAGCTGCACAGCCCTGCAGGGCTGCCAGGAGGCCCTCTGCTCACGTGGGGCCTGCTGGCAGGATTGTTCTCACCTGCTTCTGCAGCGTGGCATCCACAGACAGAGGAATATGGGCACTTTCTTAGGTAGGCAGGAAGGGGCCACCAGGAGACACTGCTAAAACTCCTAGACACAATTAGTGTGTGTCCATCTGTCCAGCCAGATGAGTGTCTCTTTGTCCAGCTAAGTGAGTGTGCTCAGTGCTGATGCCACCAGAGCACTTTGCTTAGAGTGGTCCCTTTTGGAGCCGAGTGTCCTCTGCTCGTCTGTGCCTTCAGGGGTCATCGCCTCCACATCCAAAACTCACCAACAATAACCCAGCAGTGACAGTTTCCAATGTGTGCTTTCCCCAGAGACCATGAGCGAGAGCACAAGTATGGCTCCAGTGAGAAGGAGTCACAGAGGGAGCGTGACCGGCGGCGGCGGCAGAGGTCCTATTCCCCCCTGAGGAAACGCAGGAGAGACTCTCCCAGCCACCTTGAAGCTCGGCGCATCACGAGGTAAGGGGTGCATTCCCATTGTTTGGAGACAGGCTTGGCTGGCTCTCCCAGGGGAGAGGGTGGGCTGTCCTTGGGTCCCAGCCCTTGCCAGCGGAGGTTGCTCCAAGAGGAGACTGGTTTCCCTGAGCCTGATCAGCAAGCCCTTCTGCATCTTCTGGAGCTTGGGGATTTCCAGCTAGAGGCAGAGGGAGGATGGGGCGGGGGTCTCATTTACAACAAAGAATAAAGGCTGATGAAGTCAGAGCAGGGACTCACCTGGCAGGTCCCAGGAGCATCCCCCCACGGGCTTTTTGTTTCAGCCTCTCCTGTGGTAGATGTCCCACGCTGTAGAGAGTGTCAAATATTGACTCTAACCTTCACACTGAGGGCTCTTTGAGACAGCATCAGGCAGAGCCCAGCCTCAAGCTTGGTGCTTGGGGCATTCCCCAGGGCCCTGGGGTGGGTGGGTTGAATGCCGAGGCCTGTCAGCTACCTGATCTCTTCCTTTTTTTCTTTTAAAGAAACACAAACACATTTTCGGGGAGTATTGTGCAGAGTAACCAGTGCATTTTAGAGATTTTGGCAGCAAATCCATCCTTGTGCAGCTGGTAACCCGTGTCTCTGTCTCCACAGTGCCCGCAAACGCCCCATCCCCTACTACCGTCCCAGTCCCTCCTCCTCCAGCAGCGCCAGCAGCTATTCCTCCTGGTACAGCAGCTTTAGTCGTTCCCCGAGCAGGAGCCGGAGCTACTCCAGCCACCGGACAAGCCGGAGCCGAAGCTGGAGCAGCAGCAGCACGGAGGGCAGGAGCCGCAGCCGGAGTTCGGGCCCCAGGAGCAGCCGCAGCAGGAGCAGGAGCTATGACTCAGGAGGCAGCTCTGATAGCCTGCGTCGCTAGGGAGTGCCACCAATGGCTCCTGTGCTGGCTCACCTCCAAATTCCTGGCATTCTCTGCTTCCTTCCCACCTACCTGGCCATCGATAGCAATCATCCTCCATACCGATGCGGTGACAGTGCTGGGCCCCCCCTTCCCTGGTTCAGAGGAAGAGCCCTCGTGCACCCTGCGCAGCCCCTTCGCTGCCTCGTGGAGCAGGTGGCTCCATCCCAGCTCCCCAGGCCTGGGCTGGAAGAAGGGTCGGTGCTTTACAGAGGGTCTGTCACAACAGACCTTCTCCATCCTCCCCCAACATCCCTGTCTCCCCATCTCTGCCTCTCTCCAAAGCACTACCAGCTGCTCCAAATGAAAGAATTCAGCTCCTTGCTCTTCTGCCAAACCAGGAGCCAGCAAATTAATTTCTGTTGGAGGGAGAGACCCAGTTAGGGAGGAATTTGCTGAGAAGCTTTGGTGATGAGTGGAGGGGACCTGTCCCCACCAAGACAAACATCGGGTCCCTTGGGTCTTTCCTCCAGTTTCTGCCCACTCTGCAGCAGGCCTCTTCCATGAGAGAATATTTATTTATTGCCAGTCAGCCAGTCCCTGCTATAAATAGAAGGCTAGAAATCCCTCCTGATGTAATTCCTGGGGAAAAGAAGGGCCATGCCAACTCTTTCTCCTGCCTTTTCCTAGTGGGGATGCAGCATCTTTCAGAGGGTTGTGATGTGCTCACAGACTGCTGAGGCCTGAAGCAGGTGTGAGGGCAGTGGGGTACAAGGGAGAGAGGGGACCTGGCTGCGCTCTGAGGGCCAGGCCACGGAGCTCCATTCTTGGAGGAACCCTCTTGCAGTTTGGGATTAGGTTTTTCTAAAGGCAGCCTTGCCCTCGGAGCACAGCGCTGGTGGGACTGTGAGGAGATAAGGAGAGGGCCTGACCGTGGGGTGTAGTGAGAGCACATGGGCTTAATGGGCATTACGTGAGCATGGGCAGCCCGACTCATAACAGGCAGCAACTTAAAGTGGTGCCCATGGGATTTCAGGAAGTCATTTCTCCTTTGTGGCACCCCCTGAGGCAGGATGAGCTGCCCCAGCAGCCCCATCTGCCCCGTGTTGGGGCAGATGCACTCACATCCCAGTTTGTTGCTGGGAGGACAGAGCAGTGCAGGGGGACAGAAAAGGCCCCCCACTAATTGCCTGTTTTTTCAAGGAGCTGCAGGCAGGAGGGCCCTGGGGTTTTGTCTCTCTGCCAGCCCAGCTGCCTGCGCAATTACTCTGTTTTGCAGGGTAACAAAGCCTTCTCCCAGCACAGGCTGAGCCGGTGCTGAGGAGTTTCTTTCTCTTACAACACCTGGGTACTTAGAGACGCTAATTTGGGTTTAAGACTTCCCTCCCTCCCTTTTTCCATCCCCTCCCCTTCCATCCTGCATGATTATTAACGAGTTTGGGCTTAATGACTCAAGAAGGTGTGTTGTTCAAGTGTCACAGAAAAGGGCTAAGAGGAGGCAACATCTGCTGGAGGAGGAGAGGAGGTAGAAAGGTATCAACCCCCACCCCCCAGCTCTAGTGTTATCTATGGCCCCCAGTCCTACTGGCAGCAGGTAAAAAGGAAAAGCTGGGAGTGGAGGAAGGCCAAGTGCAATGTGATGTTGTGGTGGAGCTGGACAATCTTTTCAGCAAGCACATGAATCTGTTATCTGTTGGAAGGTACAGCAGCTTGGGGTGTATTTCCACCTGGATGGTACAAAGGGAAGTGTTATGCCAGGGGGCCCTTTTTCCCAGTATCCTTCCTACTGCTGGACTCCCTTTTCCTGTGCTTTCAACCCTCAAAGCCCCTCCTTTTCCCAGTCCCTCATTCCCCACCTCACTCTCTGAAGATAATTTGAGCATGAGTGTGGCCATGGTGGAGAACTGGGCACCCGTGGGGTTGGTGGTTTGGTAGGGATGTATGTCCAACTCCTGAGAGGCTACTTTCTAGGATGTAGGGGGGAGCACTCCTGGTAGGGCTGAGCAAACCCTTCAGGGCTCGATCGAGGGGTCAAAGATGGGATGTTCTTGCTGCTGCCTTCCCTGACTCTGACAGCGGCCCCTTGGCCATCTTCTGCAATGAACTCCCATCTCGGAAAGGGCTGGAAACCACTCTTCCTCAAAGAGTCTCTCCCAGTTTGACATTGAAATGCCTCATCCTCCTCTTCCTCGGGAAGACCGAAAGGCAGTGATGGGAGCCCAAACACCAGATGTACCAGTGTTTCAAGAGTAGCCTCTTGCCCCTCAGCACCCGCTGACACACACCTGCATCTGCAGCAGGGAAGAAGCAAGTCAGGAGGTCAAAAACTAAGCAAGAAAAGAAGAGGGGCTTTGTACCACTGGTGTAGATATCAAAACGCAACATTGACTTGAGCTCCTCGTGGCTGAGGACAGATGATCAAAGCACTGCATCAGGGCAGCAGCACCACCGACCACGGGGCAGGAGATGACTCCAAGGGTTGCACGGGGCTGACGGCGGCTCTCGTACCCACCTGGCTGATCCACGCTTCGAGGGCTGCCTCTGCTTGTACAGTCCACGGCAGCTGAACGCTCCTGGGGTTTCCTGAGCAGACTTGCATTGGAGTAACCCCCTTAAATTATTTATTTATTTATTTATTATTATTATTCTATTTTTAATTGTATGTCAGAATGGATGCAGGTGGTCACTGTTACCAGTATTTATTTATTCTTTTTTTTTTCTTAACAATAAGTTATTTTGGGATCTGTTTGTTTGTTTGAATGTCTCCATGCCACTTGTTTGTGTAAGGGTTTACAGCACTGGCCCCCTCTCAGCGAGGTGGCTGCAGGAGTGATGGTCACTCCTGCTGCTGACGTGTCCCTGGGGCTGTCCTCTCTGGAGCGGGGCAGGAAGGCCAGAGGGATGCAGGGCAGAGCTGTTTGTCTGTTTTCATTTTAAAATCTAGGGTTTCTCAGTAGATTTGTACAGGAACGTGATGGATGTCACCAGAGAAATGTGTTTAGGACCTCGTGGAGGTGATGGCAAGGGTCTGCTCCCTGGCAGTTTGCAGCCCCCGCCAGGGGAAGTCTCGCGCCGGCCGGGTGCCAGCTGGCGGCTGCTGCTGTTTCCCTTGGCTCCGCAGCCCCGAGCTGCTCCGCGCAGGCACCGCTGCTTTCCCTGGGAGGATGCCGTCGCTAGGACTCCCCTGCCGTGTTTATTGCTGCGTGGTGACCCACCCATGGAAAAACTAAAGAAATGAGACCGTGAGAGCGTGATTCGCGCAGAAGATGCCTCCGAAACCCAGCCTCTGGTGACAGGACCTAACCGAGTCTGTGTGCGTACGTGGACGTATACGTGTGTCTGTATGTACATGTGCACATGTGCACATACATATGAGTTTCCCTCAGTGGTGGTATTTATTTTTTAACTTATTTAAGATTTTTAGTACAACCTGGAACATCACCTTTCCTCTCAGTGGACAACTGGGTTTTCCGTTGGTTTGCGAGGAGCCCGTGAGCTTTTCTGTCTCTGTGCCTTTTGCCAGCACTCTTTTTTGTTGTTGTTTCATTCATTCACTGCTTTTATGGATTTTTTTGCTCCTTGTCTGGCTTCTCAGATTGCTGCTGGTGCTCTCTGCAAAGAGCAGTGTTCACCTGGTGGAAAGGCAACTCGGTCATTTTGGTGTAGGTGGATTGCTGCTGGCCCGTGATCGGCGCTCAAGGGATGCCCAGGGCTGGCCATGGCCTCACCCAGAGCAGCAAGGCTTCAGGAAAGCATCTCAGCCACTTTTTGGAGGCCGTGTCTCAGAGGGTTTTGCTTTTCACAGACACAGAAGCTCTTTCCCACCCACGATTTTGTTTCCATCCCCCAAGCACCCCTGGTTGCCTTTCCCTGGCAGAGCACACATTGCAGCACTGTTCCCAGATGTTCCTCTCATCCCAGAGTTGTGCCATCAAGCTTTCCCCACTCCCTGGACTGGCCTTGGCTTTGGGTTTGTCGCACTGAGCAAAGCTCATCCCTCCTCTCCCAACCCCAGTTTTAGGGCCAGGCTCCAGAAAACCCAAAACAATTTCTGCAGGTTTGCTGGAATGAAAATTTAAGGGATATTTCAAAGCACTGTTTTGTTCTTTCTTTTCTTCATGGGTTTACAGCACTTGGTTGAGTTTTGCTTTATGTTGACTGCATTTTTTTTCAATGTTGCTGTTGTTTTGGGGGACTGAATTTGTACCAAACTTGTCTGCAGCAGCCAATCACTGTTATTTTGCTATGCATTGTGTATATATTGAACAGGCTGAGAGGACTTAGCCTCTATTTAATATTTATTTCTTCTATTTATTGAGCATTACTTTTAAAAAGCTTTTTGGGTCTTGGTGTTGGGTCCATGCAGGTAGGAGTCTTTGAGGTGTTGCCATATACATTGGAGAGGTTAGTAGAGAAGTAAATTACTGAGGCTGTCACCTGCCAGCATAGAAGCATTAGGTGTTGATTTCAGGAGGAACCTCACTTAGATGGAGATGAGCAAGACGGGAAAATCTTTCATCTTCTTGGACCATTGACAAATCACATCCCCCTGGAAAGATACTGAGTGTTCAGAGGCGACAGGCTGTGGTACCCTGCTCTTCCTCCTTCATGCCATGTAGGGCTTCTTGGATCCCTGGAGGTCTCTGATCTCCCACCACAGACCCTCTCTTGGCTCTCAGTGGTTACTGGGGGGAGAGGGGCACTTGTCACCCTTTAATTGATGCCTGCAAGGGGATAGGGTTGAAATGACTTGCTGTGGTCTCTACCAGGAAGGAAGGATGTCTCCCCTGTCCCATCCTGAGACCCTCATCCTCATGCCATGTCCTACTCTGCCTCTTTCACTGAGCTTTGTGCCAGAACCAGTAGCTTTACCCAGACATGAGCTCAGGAAATGGGGCCAGGACAGGACTGAGAAGGTCCCTCCTGTTGTCTCTGACACAAGCTGAAGTTTGCTGCAGGCATCTACTGTAGCTTTGAAAAAAGTGTGAGATGTGCTAAAAATCAGGACCTGCCCCAGTGTCGCTTGTCCAACACTGTGGTCATCGTCCTCTTCACCCAGTGGGAGCTGTTTGTGCTCCATGGGCAGAGCTGCCTGGGCTGGATGGATGAGGATATGGCTCCAGCTATTTCCACAGAGTTAGCCAGGAGCTGCAGGAAGCTCAGCCTTGGGGTTATCAGGATGTTTGTTTGAGACAAGGATGGATTCAGGTGCCTAACTGAAGACTTTTTCCATTAGTGTCCAGTGGGGGTTTTATTACCTCTTTGCAAGAGAACAAATAATTGTCATGACTTTGCTGCTACCTGGAAGTCTGCAGGTGCCCGGGAGGGTCTCTGAGGCATTGGCACATCCGCTGTTGTAGCAACAGCTTCATGGTCAAGCATCCCCTCTTTGGGGATGTCGCCTAGAGAAGAACACCCTGAACCTCACCAGCCTCGGGGCAGGTCTCTGCCTTCAAAATCCAGGGAATGAGATTTAGAACAAAAGCAAAGAAGTGAGAAAAGCCACGAGGGAAATGGAGTCTCTGTTTTCTCACCTATTGGTCAATTCCTCACCAAATGACACCGGCACTTCTGTTCATTTGACTTCACTGTAAAATTCCCTTTGCTCTCCATCAGAAAGCATACTGTGTTCTTTAGTCTTCTTGGGGTATTTGAGTTGTTAGCCTGGTTAGAAAAAGGGTTCCAATAAAGGTTTGGACAGTATTTCCTTCTCATCGCAGCCCTGTTTGTCATGTTCCTTCTGGATTGACTGTGCACAGTGGGATATTTTGGGTGGTTTCAGCTGCTCTGCAGGGAAGGGCATGTGGCCACGCTCCCAGCTGCCGAGGCCTGGCTCCTCGGGGCACTGGCTGAAGCAAAAAAGGTTGTGGGCTAGTATTTCTGGCAGCTCTCCCTTCCCGGCTGGGCCAGGCTTTCACTGCCCTTTGCCAGGCTGTTTGGATCCCCCACCCTGTTCAGGCACCGGCAGCCCAAGCCAGAAACGCGGCCGTCTCGGGCACCGTTTGGGCTCAACAAGTGCTCTCCTCGAGGCCGTGCCCTTCCCTGCCCACACAGCCCTCGCTCCAAGCCCTGCCCCGTGCTCCTACACAGCAGGGTCCCGCTGCAGTCTGCATCTCAGCAGAAGCCAGGGTGCTCCTCCACGAGCAACAGGGTGGTGGGGACTCTCCGGCACCCCAGCTGATGCACCCTGGGGTGCTCCCAGGACTGGCTGGAATCAGTTCCCCATGCTGTTCCAAATAGGTAGGGTCTGGCTGCAGCACGGACAAATGGGGCAGCATCCCCAGGTCACTTGGAAAAGAAGGAAGGCTGAGAGGCTGCTCCACAGTCCCCAGAGCTGATGTCGTGGTGCCGGCTTGGCGGCTGGAGGCAGCTGGAGATTTGGAGTGACAGCAGGAGCTAAATTAGGATGGCCCAGAGAGGACAAGAGCCCGCAGGAGGGGACATGTGACTAATTGGGATAAACAAGGCGACAGGGAGGATTCCTGGCCAGGGAGGGAGGATGACCCGGAGCTACGCTGGGAAATGTAGGACTGGAGATGTTGGGAGACTCTTGGAAACATGGCAGGATCACGGTGCTGCCCGAAACCTCCTCCGGGCTCATCCCCATCTCCCTATGGGCTGGGGTTTGCCCAAGCAGATGCAGAGATGGGTGCTGGGGTGATCCTGCGCCTCAGCCAGGATGAAAAGTGCCAAGCTTCTGTCGGACTCTGTGTGTGGTGGTGTCCCCCAGGACACTCTGCTGTCCCCTTCAGGGGACAAGGGAATGGAGGGGAATGCTCTGCCCCTCTGCTGACAGCTGCCTGCCTGTGCCCAGGGGTGCTCAGCCAGCACACGGGTCCTCCCCCAGGCATCCTCCTCAGTCCACAGGTGTCCCCCACGATGCCTGCCTGTTCCCACACGTGGAGGGGTGAGGGAGCTGAGCACAGGGGAGCAGCCCTGCCCCACGCCAAGGAGAGGAAGCTCCCTTCCCCAGCGATGCTGTGTTGGTGCAGTGTGATTAATGCTGTTGGAGTGACCAGCGGCTGAATGGCTGCACGGCCTGTGCTGCATTAAACTCTTCCTGCTGTAATTAGTTCCATGAAGTCTATTAGAAAAATTGCAGATGCTGGAGAGAAGGAGCATGAGGCAGAGCCAGGAGGGAGGATGCAGCATGAGGAAGTGGTCCCATATCCAGTGTGAGCCTCATTGATGACACCCCATCCTCCAGACCATCCCATCACCCACCCAAGCTGTGCTGGAGCCACTTCCACGGGGAGCCCCTTGTTGCTACCAGGTACTCTGCACCTGCACTGGCGGGGCTGTGTCACCCAGGTGGATGCTCGCCCGGAGCTCCCCGGCCGCCGCGCCTCTTCCCACAGCGCGCTGCCCGCTCCCCACCGCTGCCCTGTAATTATCCCCACTGCTGCGCGGCTGTGATTACCGCCTCGCCCTGCCCGTGCACGGCACGCTGTGGGGCAAGGAGGAGGAAGGTCTCGTCTCTCATACAAGGAAAGGCTGAGAGAGTTGGGATTGTTCAGCCTGGAGAAGAGAAGGCTCTGGGGAGACCTTAGAGCATCCTCCCACTACTGAAAGGGGCTCCAGGAAAGCTGAGGAGGGGTTCTTGATTGGGGAGTGCACAGACAGGATGAGGGGGAACAGTTTTAAGCAGAAAGAGAGGAGATTGAGATGAGATTTTAAGGAGAAAAGCTTTCTTGTGAAGGTGGGGAGGCCCTGGCCCAGGCTGCCCAGAGCAGTGGTGGCTGCCCCATCCCTGGAGGTGTTCAAGGTCAGGTTGGATGGGGCTTTGAGCCCCCTGATCCAGTGGGAGGTGTCCCTGCCCGTGGCAGAGGGGATGGAACTGGGTGGGCTCTGAGTTCCCTTCCAACTCAAACCATTCTATGATTCTATGAAGGTGCTAAGCAGTGCTGCAAAGACCCTGCCCACCTGCTGCCTGGGGGCCTCTCTCCTTCCTGTGGCTGGGGGACGTTTCTCTGGGCTTGACCAGTGAAGGTAGCTGAGGAAACAGGGCTGAAGAGGGAAATCCCTTGGAGCATGGTTTTTCTCCTGTGTCCTGCAGTCCCACTCACTCCCAGGCTCTGTGGGCAGCTGAAATGCTGCATGGTCCTGGCCACACAAGGGGTCTGTCCGGGCCCTTACATCCCCAAAACCCCACCTGTGGGGTCGTACAGTGCCCCGTGATGGGTGCCACCAGTGACCCATTTCCCAGTACAGTGGGCTGCTCGGTGGCATGGGGACACGTGGCTTTACAGTGAGGCAAAGCAGCTTGGCCCAGCCCCACCGAGGGGGTATTTTTAATGGGTGACACGGGAGTGAAAGCAGCCGGCCCTGAGCTCGGGGGCTATTTTGGGCACAGGGCAGCAGGAGGGGGTGGCGGGGACCAGGGCAGCTGCTGAAACACCGTGGCCCCGCGACAGCCGGGATCCTCGGGCCGGCGGGAGAGGTCAGCTGCCACAGCCCAGATTCTCCACGGCTGTTTCATCTTCTCCAAAATACTTGGCTGACAGGGCAGGAATTGCAAAACACACCTCCCCTCCTCCCAAATCCGTATAAATAGCGCTCGCCCGGCGGCTGGAAGGTTAGAGAAGTTTCTCGGCTCCGAGCTCAGGCATTTATTGCAGCTCTCTCCCGGGAGCAGCACAGAAAGTTGCACATAAAGTGCTGGGGAGCGAGAGGGGAGAGATAAGCTTTTTAATCTGGGGATATTTGGTTTTATTATTTTTCTTCCCCTCTCTTGACAAGAAGTTTTATTTTCCCCTCCCTGGTCCCTGGGATCACAGCCAGACAGGAAGCATTTTCTCTTGGCCACAGAGCTCTCTCCGTCCTTCCTGCGCTCCTCCAGCTCTCAGTGATTCAGTCCTGAATTGATTTTCTCCGTCATCCATCACCTGGTGTTGGGAAGGAGGGGACCATCCCTGCAGCACCCATCGCAGCCGCACGCCCGCGTCCCGCCCGGGGTGGATGCGTCTCCTCCGGGACGGGCTCTCCGGGGAAGTTCACAGCGAGGAGCGGCCGCACAGAGGCTGAGGCTCGGAGGGAGAGCCCTAGGAACACCAGACCGTTCGGAAAGAAGCCATGGCCGACAGCCAGATGCCCTTCTCCTGCCATTACCCCAGCAGGCGCAGCATCCGTGACCCTTTCCGGGAGCCCGGCCTGACCTCGCGTCTGCTGGACGATGACTTCGGCATGTCACCCTTCCCCGGGGACCTGACGGCGGACTGGCCCGACTGGGCTCGGCCCCGGCTCACCACCACCTGGCCGGGTCCCCTGCGCACCGGCATGGCCCGCGCCTCCGCCATGGCCCCCGGCTACGGCGCTCGCTTCGCGGGCTACCCCGAGAACCGCAGCCCCGTGCCCGTCTCCCGCGAGCCCTGGAAAGTGTGCGTCAACGTGCACAGCTTTAAACCCGAGGAGCTGACGGTCAAAACCAAGGATGGCTACGTTGAGGTGTCAGGTGAGGGCTCTGGGGAGGAGGAGGATGAGGCATGAAAAGCAGTCGGTCTTGTCTTGCCCATGAAATTGCTTTTAAATGCAAAAATTGCCTTAATTTTATTCTGGCAGTGGCAGCCCTGTGCTCGGGGGCAGGGCCAAGGCTGCAAAAGGGTTTTGGGGCAGCCTCACAGACAGTTCAGGTGTGCCATGGGGTGACACAACTCACAAGCTGTGGTGGTTTGCTGCAGAATGAAAAGGAAAAGCCTCCTTTGGGGTAAATCTCTCTGTTTTCCATCCTGGTAGCCAGGGAGGCACCACTGCGGGCAGCAGCACCCTACAGCAGGCTGCCAAGAGGGGCCCCAGCTTGGCTGGGTTAATTATAGCCAGGGTGAGGCCAGCACGGAGGGAGATTCCCTTTAAAGGGGCCAAGGGAGAGGCAGCTCCAGTGCAGGAAAGCTGTAGGCAGCCATCCTGCAGCCCCCACTCCAACCCAGCCCCGAGATGCTGAGCCGAGGGACAAGCAGGCCAGAAGAATGGTCCTAAAAGTTCGATTAATGGTGAGGACAGTAGGTGCAGGGTGCCCCACATCTCGGGTGCCCTGAGCATCCCTTTAGCCCAGCACCATCATCCCGCATTGCCCTGGGCCAGGGACTGCCTTGCAGCATTATCCTGGGTTATTTATTTGGGACTCATTGCAGGGGGAAAAAACACATGTCAGGGGGTCCAGGAAGCCACTGGCGTGGTTTTAACTTCAGGGATGCTCCAGGCCACGGCGACCCCCATCTTGACAGCATGGGCATAGGGGCCTGAGGAGGAGGAAAATAGGAGATGCTGCTATCTCCAAAGATTTTAATACATATGGAGGCTTTTTTTTAAGCCCCAGCTCTTGGCAGCCTGCAAGACCCCAGGCACTTACTGGAAATACGAGTACGTTGTGTCCTTCACCTCCTTCCCAGCATTGAGGAGGCTCCCTAAGCCCTCCCCAGAGGAAAGAGTTTGCACTGGAGAAGGGAAACAATTCCTTTGAAAACTTTCCTATTGGGTTTTGTTATTGTTTGTTGGGGAAAAAAATAACCTCCCGGTAAGGTGGTGACGTGGGTGTTGGCCTTCCCTGCAGGCAAACACGAGGAGCAGCAGGTGGAAGGAGGGATCGTCTCCAAGAACTTCACTAAGAAAATCCAGTAGGTACCAGCTAACCCTGGGATGTACCCTCACCAGAGGGGCTGGGGCACGGGGGGGGGGGGGGGGGCGGGCTGCATGTCTCCTTGACCAGCACCCAAATATTGCTGTGGGACGGTGCCCCTGCAGGGCAGGGATGACACCAGTGGTGAAGGGCTGAGCTTTGCCAATCCCTGTACCCCAGCTCACGCATGCAGTGATTCTGGCGCCTGCTTCCCCCTCCAAACTCTGCCCTTTTGCAGCACCTGCCTGGCTCATCCAGGCCACACAGTGATTTCTGGAGGGAGGTAAAAGAGGAGGAGTTCTTTTTCTGGGTGCTTTGTCAGTCTCCTCCAGGCCCAGGGCTGTGTTTGGAGCTGGTTGGGCACCACAAGCAGGAGGGGTGGAAGGAGCCGCGGGGTTCAGCAGGGCATGATGGGCTGACACCATCATCAGCACCAAAATACGTCCCCCTGTGTGTATCTCTCCATCTGAATGATGTCAGTCAGATTGCTATCGCGTTGACTCACTTCGACACCTCACTTTGGCAACAACAACAGCGAAGGGCAGGGAGGAAAAGCCAATCCAGTGGCAGGCAAGCCCCAACCGTGGCGCTTTGCCCGTGCCAGGACAGACCCCCGGCCCCAGGGTTAACGTGGAGAAGCAGCAAAGCCCAGAGCATGGGAAGCGTTTCCTCGGCTGGCAGCTGCTCAGCTTTGTTTTCCACCTCGAAGGAGCCCTGTGTATCCCAAACTCCCACGGGAAAGCTGGGACGAGCACCACGCTCCCTCCTGCTCAGCGCTCGGCAGCCGCAGCGGCTCCTTTTACGGGCAAGGCTTGCGGCTGACGCGGGCTGCAGCACGGCGATGATTTACTCCTGCTTTGCAGAAGCCAGGGCGGCACAAGCGGCGGGTGACATCCCGTCAAACACATCTGCTGGGGAGATTAAACAGAGCGCCCATGGGGGCCAGGCCGGCTGGGAGGCCGCTTTAAATATCCCCGGCACATTCCCAGGCACTACATCAACAACACGGGCTTTGCTGAGCCCTGCACCAGTGCTGCTGGCTCAGCATCGATGGTTTCCGTGTGTAGGGGTCCTGCGTGGGCTTCCCAAGGGTCGATGTCAACCAGGGACGTGGCCCTGCCTCCCTGGCCCCGCTAGCTCCTAAACCACCTCATCTTTCCTTCCCTCCCGCAGGCTGCCCTACGAGGTGGACCCCATCACGGTCTTCGCCTCCTTGTCACCGGAGGGGCTGCTGATCATCGAGGCTCCCCAGATCCCTCCATACCAGCCGTATGGTGAGGGCAGCTGCAGCAGCGAGATCCCTGTCGAGAGCCAGGAGGCCACCTGCGCCTGACCCACATCCCTCCTGCGCCCCGGCATCCCTCCTCCCCTCTCCCTTCTCCCCTGGACCCCTCGGTCCCCTGCGGCGCAGCATCCTGACAGCCTCCGGCAAGGGTGATGGGTGCCGCTCGCAGGGATGGCAGCACCCGCCACCCCACGGGGGGACCAGCTGAGAGCCGGGGCACGCACTGGGTGCCAGGCCACCATTCCCGAGGGCTTGTAGTGGTCTGAGGTGCCGGTAGAGATTTAGTACCCATGGAGCTGAGCAGAACGGACGTCCTCGTTACAGTTATTTTTCGCTCCGAGTCGCTCGGATGAGATATTTACAATAGCAAAAAAGGGCCCTTATTTCTCTAAAATTGCTGTGGAACCCCGTAGCCCGGTGTCTCTTCCTCCTCCGTGGGTTGGGGTTGTTTTTAGCCACATCTCTGCAAAGGACACGCATCCGGTGGCAGAGTTTGATGGCACAGCCTCCGTCCTGAGAAACATGAACCGTCCGCATGTTTTGAACGTTGGGTTTTGGATTTTCTTTTTCTTTTTTTTTTTCCAAAGAGAATTTGTGCTTTTACTTGTCAGACCTGAGGAATAAAACCCAGTCGATGTTCTTAGCCTCCACTTGTCTCGGCTGAGCCCAGCGGGCTGGGTGCGTGGCTGCAGGAGGGCAGTGGGAGGAGGGAGGATGCCACCCTGTGCCACCTCCTCACCTGGCATGGGGTCCTCCACGCAGGGAGAAGGGGAAGAGGGATGTATGGGGATGTTTGCCCTGATGGGCAGCTGTTTGATCTTCTTCAGTCTGTGAATGCCAATTCCCAGCTAGCACCAAGCCCGGTGAGGACCATGGGTTCATAGCTTCCTCATCCTCTTGAAGGATCACAAATGTTTTTCCTTGCTTGGGGACGCTAAATCAGTCTCTGAGCTGGGAAAGTCAGGTTTGCACCATCTCCATTTCCATCTCATCCTGCAAGCTCCACACTGGCAGCTCTGCCAGGAAGCACTTCCCAGCTAATTCCCCAGCAGATGTAGCAGTAAATTTTTTCTGCTGGGCTCTGGACACAGCCTGAAAATCATTCCTGGGGGCAAAGCACCGAGTAAGGGTTGTTAACACACTGCAATGCCCAGGGCTGGCAAAGCAGAGCTGCCGATGTGGGGCAGCAGTTTTTCCATCCATCTGTGCTGCACCTGGACCGAGCACCCGGTTTTCCATGTCACCTTGGAGTTAAAAATACAACCTCACGCGCTCTCCTCTGGCTCATTTGGGTTGTGGTTACCAACAACAGCACATCATGTGCTGTAAAGCCCATTCCCAGTGCTCAGGGCCATGATGGTACCCACACTCCAGGTCACAGAGGGGAAACTGCAGGCTCTCGCCCTGGTTTTATCCATTATATTTAATTTTTGATGGTTGCTATGGCCCCTGGATCCACAGATGGTGCACAGCACCCCACGCCCGTCAGCAGGAGCCAGTCCTGGGCTCAGCCATGCCAACTCTGCCAGGTGCAGCTGCGAGCACAGCAATTTTTATTCATAAAATCTAATCCTTGAAATGTAACACCGACACCAGGGTGGAAAGCAAAAAAGTCATGAGTCACAGCTACAGCCCTCTGTCCTCATGCCACTTGGAACCATCGTGCCTCATGGGTGACACCTCTCTAGCACAAACTGTCCCTCCTCCTCCTCTTCATCTCTTCAAAGGATTATTCTTTCCAGTCTTTTGAAAACAACATCCCCAGCCCCACAGGCCCCCACAGGCCCAGCCCAAAATTTGCCCCCAGCACCTCATCCCCTTGATGTATTTTTCATGGGAGGGACCCCAGGGGAAGCCACGTGTGTCCCAGGGGTGACCCTCAGGCTGCAGCCCCCCAGCAGCAGGATGTGGCCCTGCAGCAACCCTGATTGTGCACCCTACATAGAGTCATAGAATCAGAGTCACAGAATCTTTATGGTTGGGAAAGACCTCTAAGATCATCATGTCCAACCACCAATACAATACCATTGTGCCTACTAAACCACATCTGGAAGCGCACCACATCTACACATTTTTTTAACCCCTCCAGGGATGGTGGCTCCCCAGGAGTGCAGGTGCTGCAGGTGCAGGGGACGAGCTGCAGGGGGAAACTGGCCACAGCTGAGCCCCTCTCCCACCCAAGGATATATGAGGAGGTACCCGGGCTGCAGCTGTACCTGTACTGGAGTAAAGGGAGTCTCGGGATCCACTCTGGGGCTGCTGCAGTCAGATGATGGCTCCCAGCTTTCTCTCCTGCTGACCCTGCAGTTTTGAGGCAAGATATTTTTTCTTTAATCACTTTCCTGTTTATTTGGTTCTGCTTTCTGATGAATTCCTTAATAACATCTTATAAAGGCTGTTGTAGGATGCATTAGCAGTAATTTCTTAATGGCTGAGGCTGGCATAGGCAATTAGCACTAAGGACCTCTTCCAGAGGCAGTGTGCTTGGGCCTGTGCAGCCAGGGGCTTCTCAAGCTGTTAGACTGTCTGGACAGTCACATATTAACAAAATAATTGTAAGTGGAGAACTGGTTTTTTTTATTTGTTTTTAGCGTGACCTGATTTTTGATGTGAAGGAGACTTTAGACAAAGTAATAATCTCCTCTGGTGTTTCAATGAGTGGAAAAACAAGTTTGGAAATACTCCAGTATTTCTGCATCAGCATCTCCCTCTGTGCCCAGGGAGGATGGGGTTGGAAATGTGCATTTCTGGGGTGCTGCAGGGCCAGTGGGGAACAGGAGCTGTTTGCTCATGTGTGTGAGAGAAAGGCTTGAAGCCATTAGAGCCGAAACACAGCTCTGTAACGGCCGTTCTGCTGATTACATTACATTTCATGGGTTTATAGCAATTACACCGCACCGGGTGGTACCATAACACATTACGGTTTATGGCTTAATATCAGCTCTAACAGGGAGATGCTGTGTGCAGGATGTGGCTCCAGGAAAGCATCCTCCAGGCAGGGAGGAGTGAGCTTCCCTCAGGATTGACCCCGGGGCTGGCCGAGGGGGCTTGGCAGGGACTAAGACCCAGGCCTGTGGTGTTTGGGGGCCCCTCTTACACCCAGGAGAAGGGGCAGGATGGTGTTTATTAGCAATCCTTCTTGCACAGGGCACCTCTCTGTGGGCCCTGTTCAAATCACTCCAGGAGGAGCCATCCTAACCAGGCCTTTCAAATCCTGCTCTGAGCAATGCTGATGCTGCTGCACCAGGCTGTGCCCCTGGCCAGGGTGGGGAGACGAGCAGATGTTTGGAAGACTTTATTTTTGTCTTCCTAAGAAGTCAATTCTGATAAAATACACAATCACATCTGAAAGGGGTTGGTGTAATTATCAGCCGGATGTTGGGCAATTTACATCAGGCTCTTTGTTGCCACCGGTGCTGGCTGCAGGAATTGTGGAAGAGGAGATGCTGGGTCAGGGCTGAGCTTGGAAATCCAGCAGCTCTTAGTGCATCTCAGGAGCACGAGCCTGTGAGCTTGGCTCTAAGCCTCAGCAAAGCTCTCTTGTGCATCTGGAGAGAAATGTGGATGGTTCTTGCAGCCTTCTTGTTTGGGGAAGACTTTTCTAGCTTCTTTGTAGCAATGATTCCTCCTGCAGCACAAGCTGGTGATTCCCAGTGCTGCAGACACAGAGCTGGGATAGGGGTGATGGGGAGGGCTCGGGGCTTGGAACGCAGTGCCACGAGATAAGGGGGCTGCATCATGGGAAAGCAGCCTTGGGGGATGGGAAGAGATAAGGATAAGGTCAGCCAAGCCCTGGGAGAGCTCGCCAGGCAGCAGCAGGAGGCTTGGTTGCAGAAGGCTGAATAAACCTCTTGGACATGTCCTGCTGTCTGTCCTGAGATGCCAAGGAAGCTGCTGGCCCTTGGCAAGGCAAGGGCACCGGTCAGCTAGGCTGAGCAGTTCTGAGCACTGATTTACACCTCACTCGGGCCAAGCTGGGTGAGCATACGGCTCCTTGCAGGTCACCAGTTCCTGGTCTGTCCCAGAGGATTTATTTTCATAAAAAAGAAGCAAAAGCTGAATTGATTTATTTTGGTTGGCAGCATGCAGAGAAGGGTAAATAATCTGCAAGAAGCTCCAGAGGTGTCCAGATACACCTGGAATCTCCAGAGGCACAGTTTCTTCTCCTAGAAGAACTGGTTTGACCTTATTTTCTGAACCTGCAGCTCCCATGGCAGGAGCCACCTTGTGCCTGCGTAGAGCTGTGGCCAACAGCCAGCACAGCAGCTCCCAAAGCTTGTCCAGCTCTGCTCTGGGCAAGCAACGCTCTTGCATCCATGTGTGCCCATGGCTCAGGACACACTTGCTGGCTCATCTCTCAGATACACTTGATGTCTCTTGCTTGTTCCCAGCACACTGTTAGATCAGGCTGCGGGGTCCTCTGTCAGCCACTGAGACCCTTTTGTTGGCTGATGGAGGTGTTTGTGCTTTGCAGCCGCTGTGGAAACCTCTCTGCATAGCTCTGAGCATGACACATGTGCCATTGGCATGCAGGAGCTCAGCCTATTTTCCTCCAGCACTCTCTCTCACAGAGCCCTGTGCTGCAGTCCTCCCCTCGAGTTGACGTACAGTTCCCCAGGCTCTTGTTTGGCAACTGGTTCTTATTCCTGCAGATTATCTATCTGGCTTTTCACAGGGGGGTTGATATAACACTTTGGTGTGGCTTTCCTTTTCCACATCCAGAGTCCTCTGGAGCATCCCCTGTCCCCAATGGTTTCTCACACAAACTCGAGTCCCTTCAGTATATCCCAGTCTGTTCCCCCTAGACAATAGCCATAACCATCCAGGTGTTTCTCTGCCAAAGTTGAGGCCTTTTGGGGGTTCTCATGTTTCTCTTTGGGAGTCTCTCTTCTGTTGGAGATACTGCTTTGTTGTGGTTTTGGTCTCTACTTGCAAAGCAAACCTCATCTGCTTTAGTTTGGAAGTGTCCAAAGAGAATACTTTGTTCCTATAGCCATTATTTGGCAGAGAAGCAAAAAAAATCTATTTTTCGCTAATGAAAGAATCCAATATCACAGAAATAGCTTGCCCTGGCTGACCAGACAGCCTTTCTGTCTCTTTTATATCAAAGACTGAGAAGTTCAGCAGGAGGTCCTGGCCGTGAAGCAGCATGGCCGCCCCTCAGAGCAGACCAAGAATCCCTGAAGCTTTGCCCTTCCCAGCAGAGAGGAGGGGAGGAGAGACTTCCATAGATAAAGCAACGCTGGAGGGGCGTTATGGCATTGTGGTTTGGGTGCTTCTGCCCATACCTGTCTCAGGAGGGATCATGTGTGCTTTGAGGCTCAAGCCCAGCGACCCCACCAGCAGGACCCTCCCAGTTGGACGGTGTACGTGACCAGTCTTAAGCATCACTAACCCCTTCCTGGAGCCACAGCTGCCTCTGTGGACTGTGACATCTCACAGCCACAAATTCCTCCATCCAATAATGAGCTGTAGTTGGGGAAAGGAGACTTTTCTCGTATTTGTTTTCCTTCGTCAGTTTTAAACCCAGTTGCAAATGCTGCTGGTAATTAAGGGCCATCTTGTCATTTGGGTGATGTGCTGAAGTGCAACATCCTGCTCCCAGCCAGATGCTCCACAACAAACCCATCCTGGAGGAGAGGCAAACTTCGCCTTAATTTTCTTCTTTCATTAATGCAACAGAAAGCTTCCTATCTGAGGCAGCCTTAGAAACCTCTCCATGTTAAAAGACCTCCTTGAAGTGTATTCCAGCAGCCAAGGAGGGTGGTTATGAAGCACAAAAAGCCTGCAGAAGAGCTCATTAAAACAATAAATTACAACTAATTAGAATAAATCAAGCTGAATCATCTCCAGCATGAAGGTAAAATGAGGTGTGAGTGAGTGTTTTTAATAAGGCCAGTGCTAATCCCAGGCTCCTTTTTAAAGTGATGGTGAGTCCTGCTGCAGTGATGATCCCGCTGCTGGGACCAGGGTAGAAAATAGATCCAGACAAAGGCAAGAGGAAAGCAGAGCTAATGGTATTTTAATTGTTTCCCAATGTGAGATGCTGGTCCCCAATTACAGTGGGGTTTGGGGTAGCGCAGCACCTGCAGTGGCAGAGGGGCAGGCACAGGCCAAGGTGCTTGGGTTTGCTCATTTTGGATTCTTTCTCTTTAATTTGCAATGCACAAACTTGTTGTGGAGTTTTGTTCCTCTCCATCCTATCACTTCATCACACACAGACACAGTTAAATGAGTTCTCTGCATAATTAGCAGTGAGATCATCGGGACCGTTTTGGCTCAGAGTCTTATTTCTCCTCTGGTCTCCAAAGAGCTTCTCAAAACAAGGGAGAGGAAGGAGGGTGGGGATGGAGAGGCAGTGGGATGGGTGCCCTACCTGTGCCATGGCAGCCCTGGAGATGGGTGCTGGAGGGGACACCTCAGAGATACTTTGGACTCCTTCTCCTGCACCAGCTAAGGAAGATTTGGGAGATATCACTGTCCTCCTCAGTGTCATTAACACTTGAGCCAAAGGTCCCAGAGAGCAAATACCAGCAGCACCAGCCTGACCCGCCGAGAAGACAAGGCTCACTAACAGCAGGGCACCAGAGAAACCCTTCTGCAATGTGATAAATGCCCACACCATTGACCAGAAGGTCTTTGAGATGCCAAAGCAACAGCTGTCCTGCTGAAATGAGTGAATTACTTCTGGAAGCACCTGGTGCTACTGAGGCTCAGGCTGTGGTGTCTTCCCGGCTGCTGCTTTTTCCCTCCAAGGGATGAGCACTACTGCCAGTGCTGGAGAAATATATTAGTTTCATTAAGTTTAAATGATTAGCTCCAGGCCCTGATAATGGTTCTTAATGGATCTAATATTTTTGGTGATTATGCTGTTGTATACAGTGGTATATATCATTAATAACCTTCTTTAAACCTCCTTGCTTTCACTATCACTAATTACGTTCAAACCCTTCTTATGTCTAAGCCCAATTAGCTGCCTATAAAGAGGCTTTACCCAATGAAGAATGCCCGGCTGTGCCAGGAGGCACATGCTGATGTTTTGGGTTGCTGGGCAGGAGGATGCTTGGATTTGGCTACAGGAGCCATGGGCTGGATTCCACAGGATGGTCAGGGCACCCTTGGCTTTCTGTGGGACACGGTGGAAAGCCTCAGGGCAGCTCCACTCTCTTCAAACCCCCTTTCTCAGTCACCTCCTGCGGTTTGCATTGGGTTTAACATCAGCCAGGGCTGCCCCACATCCTGGGTTTTATCACCTACTGCTGGCTGAGGGATGATGGACTGTAGGCGACGGTGATGAAGTTACACATTGCTCACTAATCTTCCTAGAGGTGATAAAGAATGCATCAGGGGTTCAGTTTTTTCTCAGGGAAGGTGTCCCTGAGCCTGGGACTCACCTGTTATTGCTAGATCAAACCTCTGTGATCCCCACACTGGATAGGGCTGGTGGAAGAGGGAGCATCACCACCATCTCCAGACTCTTCCCTGAGACTTGCCATTGCCCTTGGGAGGTGCAGCCAGGCTTGGCTGCTTCTCTGCTCCTCTCTGTCCGTGCCTCCTTCCCATCCCCCTGTGAGCTGATTAATCCATTAGGATTAACCTCCCTTTAACTCCTTGATTAGCTGCATTTTAAAACTCCATTTGTTTTCCTTTTTACATCAAGCTAGAGCCAAAAAAAGATGGCAATTTGCAGCAATACTGATTTACTGCAATTTCTGAAAATCAAGGCGAACACCGGGAAGGCGTGCTTGGCATTTCAACTCCTTCCCAACGAGCTGTGAGAGGCTCCATCCAGCAGGAACCAGCTTTGGGAAGAACACCAGGGAACCAGCATCCACATGAGTTCCCAGGGCTGGTTTCTGATGGTATCAGTGCAAACCTGGAAGACACAATCCTGCATTTCAAGGGACTGAAAATCTTCCACTCTGTAGCTTGGGGAAACCGAGGGCCACATGAAGCAACATGGATGGAGAACAAAGGCTGATCTTTAGCCCTGAGATGGCTATTTGGTCCCTTGGGGACACCTGTTTCTCCACTGGAAGTGTCCTTGCCTTCCCTGAACAGCACACAGTGGAAATTTCTCAAGGCTAGGCTTCTTGATCTAAGACCACACAAGGGGGTGGGGTCGTGGCTTGGTCACATCCAGGCCTGATTTGCCAAGTGCAGACCCACCCTGGGTTTACTAAAGCTGAGTCTAGTCTGTTAGTTTAGCTGCCAGAACCCTCCAGAGTCCATGAGTGTGTGATTACAAAGCTTTGCCTTTCAGTGCTGGGAGCTCAGCGTTGTCTCCAGCTTTTCCAGGGGAGCTGTGGCAGCTGCTTTCTGCCATGTAGGAGCCACGCGGGAAAAACCATTAATATCTTCGAAAGCAAGCAGACCCATGGGATTTAAAACAAGATCTCTGGTGCTCCCAAACACTTTCGCTTCTTGGTGTGTCCCCTGGGAAGGAGTGACTCCCTTTCCATGCCCAGCCTGGGGCTGTCTTGGGGCCCTGCCCTCGGCTGCCCTGGCACCCCAGCGAATGTGGCTGATGATCTCTTGCTGGGCACACATCATCCCCTTGACGAACCAGCTGCTCCAGAGTCCCTCCTGCTGTATTTATGTGGTCATTAAACTCTTGGGCAACTACCACTAACAACCCACTGACCTGCACTAACCCTTCCATTCATTCTTCAGTCATTTCCTCTGGCTGTGAATCAATGTCTGAGCCCTGGCACCTTCAGAGGTGGTTGGAGGGAAGCAGCAGGCCAGGATGCATGGGGTTCTGCCTCTTCCACTGCCGAGGAGGGACAGGGACAAACAGCTTTCACAGGGCTAGAGAAGCTGGCTGAGCTGTGTATCACTGGTCATAGTATTTTGCCCTGTGATTAGGGGATCTGCTGATGCAGCCAGGGGTCAAGGTTCTGGCCCAGAGCCCAGGAAAGACAAGACTTAAAGGTGGGGCCTGAGGTGTCCCTCTTGCTTGGCCAATGGCTACGGGTCTCCCCTGGGGTTGGGGCACTGAAGAAGACTGCTCACACTAGCACCAAAGCCTCTCTCCTACAGATCTGTGTTTTGGGGTTGGCTGGCTGTAAGGAGTAGCTTTCCCTGCAGGAGTCTGGGGTGTCAAAGAGGGGCTGAGTGCAGAAGGATCGTCACTAGAGCCCTTCTCTTCCAGGCTGTCCACTTGCAGGACATTTATAAGGACCTTTGAGATTTCTCTAAGCTTTTGGAACAGCTGAATGTACTTGTAAACCATTTTGCAGTGCATGAGGAACACAAGCCAGGGACAGATGCACCTGTATGCAATAGCTATGGGTTCAAGTGTTCAGGCAAGAAGGTTCAAAGCTCTGTAAGGGAATTCTTCTTCCCATTACTGAAGCAAAACAAGCCAAAATGAAGCAGAAAGCTTTGCCTCGCAGGACGGTGGTGCCCATAGCTGAGCTCTCCTGCACAGGTGATGTTGGAACCAGAAGAGTCTCCTGGGAGCCATCTGTGAGCTGTCAAAATGTATTTTAAGCTGCAGTTGAGGTTTAAAAAGCCCCACAGTGATGCACAATTTAGGGGAAGCATCTTGCATTTCCATAGCTATGCAACAAGGTTTTCTGAAATGGCAATGATATGAGAAAATGTCTTTTAAAGTGGCACCCAGATGGCAGGAGGAAATTGTGCTGTTTGAATTTTCTTCATATAAATTGAAGCTAAAGGGATGTTAAACATTTTATAGGTTTTTACCCCCCTTCCACCACCTGCTACTAAAATGACACAAGAGAAGTCATCAAACAAAGCAAGTAAGACCCTTACAGTGCACCACTTTGGAAACAGCCTCATCTCAGTCCTGCATCGGAGGTCAATGAAGATCAAGAGATACAGAACCTGTCGGGCCCCTCGCCTGCTCCTCCATGGAGTTGGGTTGCAGGATTCGGGTTCCTCAGGGCCTTGGTGTGACCATGGTGAGAGTCCAGGGCAATGGGGAGAGGCTGTTGGATCCAGTGGAGCAACAGCTCAGGGGCTGTGGGTGGGGTGCTGCTCCTTGGAGCCAGCCCTAGCAGAAGCCTTGCCATAAAATTAGAGTCCAGATCAATGCAGGCAACCTTCATGCTAACAAACCTCTCCACCTGCTCCCTGGGAAGGTGGCTCTCAGGGCTGGGATTTCTAAGGATGGGTTTGCCCAAACCCATTTCTAAGCAAAGAGAGGGAGGCTGCAGGCAAACCCCAGGTGTCGGGGCTCAGCCTTGGGGTTTGCAGTGAAAGCGAGATGCAATCGCTGGAGCTGTATTTCTCCTTGGAAAGCCACCTGCCACAGGATGCACAGACCCCCAAATGTGCCTCTGTGTTCCTGGCTTTGAGACAAAGCTGCAGAACCTCCTCAGCATCACTCCGTGGGGCACAAGGCACTTCCCTCAGTCTTTTTTTCTCCTTCCCCCTCCTTGACATTCACAAGTGAGGAGTGTTATTGCTCCTGAGCTAAATATGTCACTTTGTCTTGTAGCGGCTGCCAGGTTTTAAAACACTGGCAACTTGTGAAAGCACCGAGAGGACAAACACCAATAGTTATGCACTCATCTTTACTCAAGGAAGAAATGGGCTTTGCGGGCTTTTGGGTTTGTTTTGAAAGTAAAATTAGCGTGTTTACTCTGTCGTGTACTTAAGTTGTTAGTCATGGCAGCAGAAGCGTGAGCAGGCAGGTTTGTCTCCTCTGACGGGTCTCACTTCCCTGGGGTGGGCTTGGTGCCTGGGGAGACTGTGAGCAACAGCAGCAAGCATGCCAGCCTTGGTCGCGTGGCCTCCCAGGAGAACGTGCCAGGGATGACAGAAGAGCAGCACTGGGGCTCCTGGGGAGCCTTTCCCCCATCTGTACCTCCCTCCCCGCTCATGCTGGTGATCAAGGATGGCACCAGCAGCCTGGATGCCTGGGCAGCACCGTGTACCCAGGGTCTACTGACCCTCTGCTGAGTCAGAACTGCTGCTTCCAGCCCCAGCCAAGCCTGGACCACACGGGGAAGCTGCCCCTTCAGCCCACCTCCAGGCAAGCTTTTATTACATACACTGTTTGAAATTATTTCCAGCATTGTCAGACTCATTACAGCAGCTGAGTCCATCTGGCAGGCAGGGTGATGCTCCTATGAGGGGTGAGATAGCTTCATGCTTAGCATGAAATGGACATCACTGGTGGGGCTTGTTGCTGTTTTTTTTCCAATGTAGGAGAGCACTTTCTGAATGGGAGCTGGCCAAAGTTTGGGGAGAAGAGATCCTGACTGAGATCCCAGCAGTTTCAATGCACTGAGCCTGCAGGGAGCACCTGCTTGCCAGCAGCGTGGGCTTTCCAACACCCAGCAGTGCTGCAGAAAGCCATGAGGACTAGGGCTAGGTATTTTTAAACAACATTGGCCAAGTAGGCTCTGCCACAGCACTGCCTTTTCATGTTATCTCTTCCTGCAATTACAGAATGATTCAGTGACAGCTATCCTGTGGTTTAAGGTGAGACTCTTCCTGCAGGTATGGTGTGTGTAACACACAGCAACGCTTTCTGGTACGACACGATATTGTCTCGTGTTATCACAGCTTGAAATGTTCAGCGAATAATCTGACTCTTTCCTTCAAATGCCAGGTTATTTTGGAGGGGGGTAGTCATATTATCTATTATACTCATGAAAACAGATAATAACAGTAATAACATTTGGTGGAGCACTGTTAATACAACAAGGCTGTCACTTGTCACCAAGAATGCTGTGTGTGGCAGCCTGTTAAAACGAAAGTCAAAACAAGGCTGGCAGCAGCCAGCCCGAGCACATCACCGTCGCTGCTGGGACTCTGCAAGCGCGATCACGTTTCCCCTGCACCAGAGACAGAGAGGATGTTCTGTACTGCAGAACTATGCTGGACTGGCTGGTGCAGCACATGTCGTGCTCACTGGCAGGACACTGGCAATGTCCCGATGTGCTGTGGCTTGCAGGGACACTGAGAGCGCTGCCCTGGGCCTGATGTTCGTGAGTTGTCTTGGTTTTGGCAGAGACACTTGCCCAGAGCTGGGCTGAACGTGCCCTCCAGAATCCAGGCGGTCCTTAGAGGTTGGTCTCACCCAATGGACTCCAAATTTCTCTTGGAGTCAGTGGATGCTAAACCCACCCCATGGGATGTGCAGGAGGAGTGGTGAGTGCGTGAGCCTCTCAGTGTTCACCTGTGGGACGGGCAGATGCTGCATCACCCTCATGCCTGGGCACAGCTGAGCTCCCACACAGCGTCAGCTTGTGGCTGGTGGTACTGAGCACTCCTCTTTCTCCCTCTTTTCTTTAAAAAAGACATTTTGAATGTATAAGAAATATGAAGATGGGCAGTTATGAGTCTGGATATGTATCAGTAATTTAATTAGGGTATGAGAAGGCTTTCGTAGGAATCCACCTCCACTGTATTTGTTCCACAGAAAGCCATAAACTTTCCAGGGCCACAAAAGTTTCTATCTTTCCTCTTGAGGAGTTTCAGTACTAATTCAGTGCACACTTCC
This sequence comes from Dromococcyx pavoninus, assembly GCA_033558185.1. Taxonomy (NCBI): domain Eukaryota; kingdom Metazoa; phylum Chordata; class Aves; order Cuculiformes; family Neomorphidae; genus Dromococcyx; species Dromococcyx pavoninus. The sequence goes on along the minus strand of JAUMJL010000506.1, from coordinate 274,230 downwards.
CCCAGCTGCCATCCCATCTATCAGGGGCTTCAGACTCTGTGTGTAAGCAGCGCCTGCTGTGGGTGGGAGGATGCTCACTGCATCCACAGCAAGATCCGTGGCAAAATCCCCCTGAGCCTCACCAACTTGAGCATATTCTTCTTATAATGGAGTAGGAAACAGAAAGCTCCACAGAAGCAAAATGTTACTCTCAAATCATCAGTTTATTTTTAAGTGCATCTATATCTTCTTGTGTGTGTGTAAATACCTCCCCCACACGCATGCTTTTATCTCAAGGAGTGAAACAAAAATAGCTGGAGATAGAAAGGGGAGCAGGCGAGGGGGCGGCTGCGCTTTTTGGAAGAATCTCTTCAAGGTTCGGAAACAGCGAAGCCGTGGTGATAACATGATTTGACAAACCCTCAGCTTCTCCAGGCCTGTGAGGAATGGTGTTAATGAAAGAGATCTTAATGACTTTCCCTCTATGTTTCAATTTATTTTAACAAGCTGCAGCCGGGAGCGCAGGCTCAGTGTTGCACTTGAAGTTTTGACAGGCTCTGAGGAGCTGGCTGTGTGCGTGCTGGGAATCACTGCTCAGGGGCATGGAAAAACGACCCCCATGCCACTAGATGCTGGGGTGACATGGAGGGATTCTCCTTGCCAGGCTGACGACAGAACCGACTTTGACCTCTCCAGCCGTGAAGCCCAGCTGCTGCCCCATGCCAAGCCCTGGCCCCACTGCTCTCCCCAACCCTCCTGCTCTGCAAGCCTGAGCTGGGTGAGGCACTGGGGGAGATGCTGCGTGACACTGGAGAAGAGGAACGTGCTGCAACTTGACACAGATGTTGTACAGGCTATTAATTCATACTTTTTTCCTCTCCCTCTAAGTAGGACAGCAGCAAGGAGAAATTTCTGAGAGCCCAATCTCTGCAAAGCAGGGAGGAAATTTCCTTAGGGAATGCAAAACAAGGAGGGTTATGTGATCTGGCAAAGCTGGTGCTACACAACCCAGAGCCCTGCATTTCCTGGCTTAGGATAATTTATGTCATTACTTCTCTTTTTTAATAACAAAAGGAGGATTATGAAATACTTGGCTGTAGGAAGCCACGTGGTACAGTGGTGGCATGCACAGGACGTGGTATTTGTTCAGGTTGAGCCCCTTCAACCCTCAGCACTGAGCAGTTTGAGTGTTTCTGGTGGGATGAGACACATCCAGCGCCCATCAGTGTCAGAGCACAAACTGCACCAACTGAACTTTAGCTGAGGTGCTGCCCTCAGAAATAAACCCATCGTGTCTAATAATACCCAGGCTGCAACCTGCTCTCAGTGAGCCTCTGCCGTGACTGGCTGGGGCAGAGAGCTGTCACGAGTCACGGTCACACAGCGTCATGCAAAGTCACCATCCCTGTTCTGACTGGCAGAGATGAGGTCCCATGGGGCAACCATGTCCCCTCTTCTAGCTGCTCTTACGGGGGCTGGAGTAACTGTGCTTGGTGTGGGTAAAGCCACCTCTTCCACTTTGGGAAAGAGCTGGGAGGATTTCCAAATGCCTCCACTTGGCAGTTAATCCTTGCTGTCCCAGTAACACACTGGAAGCAGATCTGAGGAAAGTTCAAGGCTTGTGTGTCTATACGTTGTATCGCTGGTTGTCTTCCCACTGTACAGTATCTCCTGGCTGCTGATGATGTCTGGTCTGTTAATTCCCAGTGAGACGGATGCTGGATGCAGACAGGAGACGTTGTGTTGAGAAAAGCTGAATAAATCCATCATTACTGTTTTCCCTGTAACCTTCCTAGCTCTCGCTATGCCTGTGCTGTGCCACTGGTGCCAAAGTGAGCACTGGGGCATTGGCATGGGGACTCAGGCAACCCCTAAGTGGCTTCTGTAAATATTTGTGCCTCAGAGCTTCGAGCTCAGGCCTGTGCACTGGGGCAGTGTAGGGGTAACGTCTGGCAGTGTTGTTTTTGACACCAGCTCCCAGGGGGTTGGCAATGTCCCACGAACCTCTTGCTGAGCAGGTTCCTGGAGCCATAGAGATGGGAGGGCATGGTGAAGGGCAGAGTGGCCCTTGACAGCAGAACATTACCCTGCTCCATGTTTTGGGCACAGATTTGTTTGGTGCATGAAATACAAGAGCTGATTTTGGACCAGAGCAGCTCCGGTTGCTGTTGCCAGGGCAGGTCAGACCACAGCCAAGCTGCCAGGTGCGGTTTTGGTGGCAGCCTCTCCCCATCAGCAATGTGAGCCTTTCCCCCTGTAGCAAAGCTGTTGACAGTGCAAATGTAAGCCATTTGGGTTTTTTATTTTTTGCAAAACCCACTTTCTCAGCAGCACATTTTCCCATGGCAGAAGGTGAGGCCCTGCTGAGAGGCGAGGAAAGCAGGCAGCAGGCAGGTTTCAGTGAGCAGCAGCAGCCCCTCTCCCCTCCTCACCCACATTGCATCAGCGCTGTGAAGACACTTCTCACTTAAATGGTGTGTGCCCACAGCTCCTCTGACTCACGCTGTTAGCAGAGAGCTCGTAATTCTTCATTTTTTCGAGTACAAATGTCTCAGAAAAGGGCATTAAATAAAACATTTGACTGAGGTCCCAGTGGTGACTAATTCCCGTGGTACGCCCCACTCCAGTGTTAATGCTGCTGATGTCATTGCAGGCTGGGGGGTTTGCAGGGATCCCTGCAGGCAGAGGTGCAATGGAAAAGCTGAAGGTTGTGCGAGAGGAGCTTGAAAGGGACAGGCGTGGGCTGTGGCGATGGCACGGTGTGGGCAATCCAGACCGTGCTCCCTCTGGGTGTCTGGGGAGTTCTTCATTGTGAGCTGTGCTTTCAATCCAGAGCAGGGATGCAGCCCAAAGCATGAGATGAATCAAAACTTAAAGCTTCTTCCCAAAAGTTGCTGAAAAGGTTTGAGGAGAGGGGAAATCATTCTCTACGGAAACGCTGGGAAGGGATTTTTTTCTGCCCCAGCCAGGACAGTCCCTATTGAGGAGGTGGCAGCTTGGAGGACTCAAAGAAGGTGGCTGTAAATCTGTGTTTGTAAAGATACTGCCTCCTGCCAAATAAAAGCTGGCAAACTCTGCTGAGTAAGAACAGCCCCCATGTGTGCCATGGATACCGTACACCCAAGCTATGGGAAAGACCCTGGGATGCAGAAGCAAACGCTGGGTGAACCCGTAACGCCCCAGATTTCCTGCTGCTGAGCCACAGCCCCCACCAAACATTCCCCACGAGTCCCTTCGGGCCTGGAGGAGATGGGTAATTGCAGATCTCCCCCTGGACCAGGACAGGACTGCTGCTAGGGTCAACCTTGCTGTGCAGCTGGGGGATGAACACTACTCTTACTGTGTGCTGGGTGTCTCTACACAGCAGTGCCGGCCACCTCTGCAAAATAACCCTGGCTTTGTTTTGCTGCTTGGGTACCAGCTGAAAACATCACCCTCACAAGGGACTTCTGCAAGACGAAGCGGCTCTTCCCCCTGCTTTTGCTCTCCCCCTCTTCACCTTCAAAGCCCCAGGAGCTGCAAAGCAGGAGGCAGCCTCTGTGCAACGCCAACAAAATGGTTGCAGAACTGGGCATAACTAATTAGAGCCTCTATAAAATGACATCTATTTCTACAGATGGGAAGCTGCTTCCCCTTTTTATGGCTGCTTCAGTTAATTAGTTATCTTGGAGGTTGCATTTGCATTCCCAGCTTTGTGAAATACCCTTTTGTTAACTACTTTTCATATACTTTTATGAAGTCGGCCACTGAAACGGGCTCATTTATCTCACCAGCGACAGGCTGAGAGGCTTGCCCAGAGCTGCATGCCAGATGCTGGGATTGTAAAATAATGTTTGGCTTGTCTGCTGTTTGGAAAGGAGACAGAAGATGTAGCACTGCGAGAAGAAAGTCCCAGGCTGCTAAAGCCAAGGTCTGGATCTTGACAACTTCTACAAAAACATCTGATCTGTTGCTTTTGGGCAGCTTGCAGGATGCCATTGTGGCCAGCTCTGGGCTTGGACATCACTCTCCTCCCCTGGGATGTGCCTGCACACACTGTGTCTGATGGGAGTGGGATCTGAGCATCCAACCTTCTTGAGTTTTATCTGGCAGTGCTGGGTGTGTGGATGTCCCTGTGGGCACCCCAAAGCTGCTGCTCCAGCAACACTGCACATTTACCCTACATTAGTGAGATCATGAGTAACAGCAGCAATAATCGAACACCATCATTATTGCTAGGAAATGTTTGCAAAATCGATGTTTCCTCTGCCACTTAAGCAGAGGGTCATGTGTTTTTCAGGCATGTTTCTGCCATCAGGAGTGGAAAACAAGGATAACTGCAAAGTACGATGGAAGAGATTTCCTCATTTCTGGCAGCACAGCCACCTTCTCTCCATGCTCTGAAAACACTCAAATCAACCCAGCAGACTTCAGCTCACACAGCCATATCAGGAGAGAGGAGAAACATTCCCAGGACACCTGCATGTGTTTAGGGACCATATGAGATGCCCACAGGCGTTACTGCAGGTGATTTTCCATTTGCCTTCTCTGGCACCTATTGTTCAGGGTGCTGCTCACCTCTCTGCTGCTTCATGTTGGCAATGTGTGAACATTGCTAAATGCCCAAAATTGGATAGAGGAATTGGATATGCAGTGCTGGCAGTGCCAGATTTGTGCTTTCAGCAGGTCTTGCTGCTTTATGCATTGTGGCCAGCAGGCGTGGGACACGAAGTTCTGTACTGGGGATTATGGATTGGTGGGCTTCACTGCCCTGAGTCATTTTCCAAGGACCCCAAGGGATATTATATTGAAAAAAAAGGAACCCTGCCATAGGTTCAGCTATCCCTCCATTCCAGGAGAGCTTATTTTGCTGATGAGAAGCCATAACTTTAAACTCAAACTTTGAAAATTCAATGCACAGCCCAATTGTTAGGGGGGAAATAAAGCCCAAAGTACGTAAATCTCTCTATTTTCTGCACCAGTGAGTTAGCATTGGCTGTTAGTTGATGCTCCTGAAGGTATCCGCTGGGATGCAACTATTATACATCCAAACTGTCACAAATGGAAACGCTGCATTGCAAGACAAAGAGTAATTTATTGAGGAAAGGGTGTCATTTAGGTGGAAGGATGGAAGGAAGAGACACGGTTGCTGCAGAGCTGTCAAAAGAGAATACCAGATCGGCTGATAGTCAGGGAACAGCTTTGAATTTCCAAGGCTGCCCTTGAGGGATAAGAAAATAAAAGCTAAGGACAAAAAAAAAAAAAAAGAAGTCTTAAAAAAGTGACAACAGAAACCTGAGAAACCTGAAGGATCACAGTGAAAAATGGGACTTTCTCTGTAACAATAAGTGGGAAAAAGATAGGAATGTAATTTGTAAAAGCTGTTAAATTGCCACCAAAAATTGTAAGCTGGATGGGGAAATGACATGGAAGGAAAAAAAAGCAAATGCATACCTGTCGTTCCTGGAGTATTTCTTGAAAATGGGACGAGACAATGAATAGGGTGGTGGAGAAATGGAGGTGAGGAAGGGAAGAGCTGGGAGAACTCACCCACATCCACTGGGCCATAGGACTTGGTCGCCGCAGCGGCTTTACCCAGGAGCCTCCATGGGCTGCAGGAGGAAAATGGTTTTGTTTGTCTACAAAAATGCAAACTTACAGATTTGTTTGTTTCTGAATAATGCATCCTCCCCTTTCTTGGAGGAAGCCTGTTTATAAGGAAATGGCACTAAGAAGCAAGCCACGCGCAGCTTGCTCCTCTCTGAACTGGTGGCTTGTTATTCCCTGCAGCTCTGGAGGGAACTTCTTTCCAGGGAGCAGTTTGCAGTGTGGGCTCCCAGTGACAAACTCTGGGGAAAACAGATTGCAAACAGCCTGAAGAAAGGTGTGATGATCTCTGCAAGAGTCTCTGGCCCTGGGCTCATGCTTGCACACTGCTCATGGGGTACAGGTGTCTGCACCAGCAGGATGGGGGACCTGGGCATGAATTGCAGGATGAGGAGACCCGGAGAGACTGGGTGTCTCCAGCACCAGCCCTGCAAACGTTCTCTCTGGAACCTCCCCAGGCCTACTGGCCCCTAAGCATCCTGATGAAAGCCAAGAGGCATTTAAATTATTTTAAGACCATTAAAAAAAGCATCTGCCAGGGAAGCAGTGCGTGTTTTGGACACAACTCCGAAGTGTTACAGCAATAAAAGCCTGCAGGGTGTGGGTACAGGATGGCTCTTGGGTGCCCACTCTAGGCCTCATCAGCACTGAAAGTGCTGGATTGACTCATCAGGATTGACTCAAATTAAACAAGCAGAGGGTGCTGGGGGTGATATGTCTGAGCTGGCGTCCTCCTGCTCTGAGACCTGAAGCTCCCGGCGGGAGCTTAAGGTTGAGCTGAGGCTTCTTCAAATGCAAACCAATGAGCAAACCAAATCAAGCACCATTTTCAGGTGCAAAAGCATCACTGTACGGATGCAGAAGCACATTTTTAGGCATGAAGGCTGCTTCAAAATCCCACTTTGATATTTTTCACATGTTTAATGCTCTAGCAGATATTTCCCTTAAGTCCCCACAGCTGAAATCCCGGTGCTAGATGAGATGTTGCTGTTTGTATTAAGGAAGTTATTGAAACTAGTCCTTTCTCAAATGTTTTAGTTGAAAATAACACTCATACAGCCAGGTGCAAAAAAAAACAGGTGCTCAGAAGCTTGCTTTTACCATATTATGATATTTCTTATTCCTCTCTCTAACACTGTGTGTGGGAATATTCCTTTTCAGCTAGAAACATCTAAGATAAAGCTGCAGCCAATGAGAAAAATAGCAGAAATTGCATTTTCCAGCTCTACAATTTAGCAGATCAGTGGGTGAGCACCTCTGGCCCCAACCTGTGTATAGGTGGGAAGTTTCTCCTGAAGAACAAAGCACTGCAAGACACCAGGTTTTGGGGAACAATTCAGCCTGCAGAAAATAAAAATCGAGGGCAGAAAATGAGGTGAGGGGTATCTTTCCTGGCTGCAAACATCCCCCAAGTCCTCCTGCACTAAGTCCCACAGATCTGCTCCTCAGGCTGCAGCTCAGTGCTTCTGCCCTCTCCTGTTTCATCACATAACTCTGAAACAATTAAGTTGTAATAGCAAAGAAGTGCTGGAGAGATTAAAATGGAGGGAAATAACAGCAAGGGTGGGAGGTGTTTCTAGATACCCCATCTCTTTGGAGAGCTCACAGGATTCGAGTAATTGGTGTGATCTTGACAGGCTAAAAACCCAATCTGCTGGAAATCATATACCTCAAATAATGTGCTATTGCTGCTGATCGTCTGTGTATTTTAGTGCTGAATAGATACAGTATTAAATTCATCCTGAATTCTCATTTGCCACCAGTTACTGCTTGTTTGACAGGGTTTGAGCGAAGTTTGAAAGGCTTTTACTGAAAACGGTCGTAGGAGGAGTGAGATTTGATGGGTTTTCTCAAGGGCTGAAAAGCATCTGCCTGCGGCGCCCGGATTGGTTGTGAAGGGACTCGGGGGTGCTTTGCCACACTGCTACCAGGAGAGAAACCAAGGATTCTATTTAATTAATTGAAATGCTGATGAATATTACCTTTACTGTTACAATGACATTCAGGTGTCCCGCATTCCAGTGCTTTGGCCAATGAACCTTCTAACAATGTTGTGAAGTGATAAAATTTTGTTTGCCTAAAGACAAAATACATTATTTATGGCCCTGTCCTACCTCAGCCACAAGGTCTGTTGTCCCTAAGCTTGAGGTGACACCTGAGCTTTAACTTCAATTAAAAGAAAGGTGAAAAAAAATCACCTCTATTGGTAACTTTATGCTTGGAGAAACCCTACACCAGTTGCTGTCTCCTGGTGATGCCTGGTGTGGGTTTTGCAAGAGGAGTCTCTGCAAATTTTTACACACCCCCTCAGCCCCTTGGTGCTGCAGACAGAGAGAGTAATGCACTTTGCTCCAAAGAGAGAAGCAGCAATATATTTATTGATCTAAAGCAGAGACTGAACAAAGTTGGATAATAAATGCAACAGTGATTTATAAGGTTCAATGGCAAAGTACACTTGAGTATTTACTGCACAGAGGACAGGATCAGACAAATCTGTCTGGAAGATCCTCCTGTTGAGTCATGAGGTTCGGAGAGGACCCCCTTGCATTCTAAATTGTTCCTCAGAGAGCCTAGGTGTGGCTGGATCCAGACAGACCCCAGACTTGCTCAATGGTTTATGTCTAAAGGATCATATATGCACAATCAATCCTTTATACCTCTTACCTAAGATCACAGAGTTTCAGTGCATTTATTCCCAATTCACTTATTGACCGTCTGTCTGTTGTGGCAAGGCTTCTCTCACCCTCAAGGAAAAACCTTGCAAGGTGTCCGTTTCAAGGGGAGACCCTGATGGGGCTGCTCACTATTTACGGAGCAAGAACAGAGAATGGCACTGGATCAGGGCCCTGGCTCAAAGCCCCATCCAGCCTGGCCTTGAACACCTCCAGGAATGGGGCGGCCACCACTTCTCTGGACAACCGGTGCCAGGGCCTCCCCACCCTCACAGGAAAACATTTCTTCCCAAGATCTCTCAGGCACCCAAAGGGGCTCCCTGCTCGGCTCCTGGAGCAACTCTGGCCCCTCAGGCACCCAGCGGGCTCCCTGCCCGGCCCCTGGCGCAGGGCTCAGCTCTCGGCCCCTCCGCCTGCGGCGCCATTCGCGCCGCTCCCCCTGCGCCCTCGTGCCCGGCGTCTCCCGGGCAACCACGCGCGACGGCAGCGGCGCTCGCTGGGCCCGCCGTGTCCCGGGGAGCGGGGTCGGTCCCGGGGCCCGCCGTGTCCCGGGGAGCGGGGTCGGTCCCGGGGCCCGCCGGGGAGCGGGGTCGGTCTCGGGGCCCGCCAGGGCCCGTGCGGAGGGAGGTGTGTGGGGGGTCAGGCTGGGGCCCAGACTCTGAGGCGAGAGGGCTGCGGGCAGGGGAGGCTGCGTTGTTGTTAAAAAGCGGCATAAAGGCAGTTTTTAACGCTTCAGGGAGAGGTGCTCGGGGTGTTCCTGGTAAGGATTGAGGTGTCCCGGGCCCTCGGGATTTATGTTTGAGGAGAACGAGACCCCGCATCGTGTGTGTTAGTGATAGATTCTCTGCTAAGCAACCCTCCAGGAAATGAAAAAAAGCCTTGCTTCAGAGGTTGGGCAGCGTGTGTGTGTTTTCCTGACTGGGAAACAGGTGTTTTCCATAATTTAGGTAGTAAAATCGCTGGGGTTCCCATTCTGGAATGATGCCAGTAGGAGATCCACCTGAAAACTGCAATGTTGAGACACCTGTGGGAGCAAATGCAAGGAGGAGCAGTAGACTCAAGGCACCTGGGGTGCCAGATCCACCCAGGAACAAGAGAGTCCAGGTGGTGGCAGCCACCGAGGTGTTGAATCCTCGAGATTTTGTGTGCATTCAGGCTTTGCCTGACTTTGGTCTGAAGGCAGGAAAGGTCTTGGCCAGAGGCAGAACAATTTACAGAAGCAGTGATCCTCCAAAAGAACAAGAGTTCTGGGAAAACTACCGTAGGAGGCAAAAGCAACTCAGTCAGGGATACTTCACCCCCATTGGGAAGCCTTATCGGGAGCTTGGAGAGATTCTCTACTTAGATCCGAAGAAATTCACCCTCTACTCCTTGGGGCAACTGGCACAGGTAGGCCTGACTTTCCTGGTTCTGCTTTAAATAGAAAAATAGGAAAGCTTTTCTTCAAAGTAAATTGTAAGATACAGTTTCCCAGGAAAGGAATTATTATTTCTGCACAAAGTAATATTTGACACAATATTTTATATCTTCCTGTGGATAATTGCAATTTGATCTGATATTTGATGGTGGCACTGCTTTGACCTGTAAATTGTGATTTCGGTACTGGCTTTTTAAACTGATCTTTAAAGCTCTTAATCAGAGCACTTAAAATGAAGCAGAGACAATAGCAGCCTAATGAATGAAAAGGAAGACATGGAACTATAAGACCATATTTAGGGAAATGTAGTTGGGGAGAGGTGACAAGCTTTGAAACTGTAAGGAGGGAAATCATACTGAGGGCTTGAGGGTAAAGGATGGGTTAAAAAGCAGGAATGATAAATGGTGGCAGTTGAGGGATAGGAAAAAAGCTCATAAGTTGAGCACGGTCTAAAAAGTAAAGTGAGTGTAATACAGGTGATATAGGTAGGGATTTGGAGGAAGTGGATTAATTATTTTGTGTTTTACTTGTATCTGTATTTGAGTTTCAGGAAGGTCTGTGATAGTTTGTGTGCTGGATATTTCCTGGTGTCCCTAGTGCTGTGTGCCTACAAACTTGGTGGGTCTTGTGCTGCCTCACATAGTTGCTTTAAAGTTGATCTTAAATCATTAAACCACACAAACAAGAGCCCAGTCGCTGATATTTGTGTTCTGCCTCTTGTTTTGTTTTGCTCACTGCTGTTGACTGGTTGACTCGCACAAGGACTTCTAAGGCTCCCTGAGTTTTCTGTGCTGTTTTGTGCAGAGTCTTCTTTGTGGAAACGGAGTGGAGTCTCTCCAGCCTGTCTAAAACATCCATCTCTGTGACTTTGAGCTACACTTCACTACCTGCTTTCTAATGGAGTGCCCAAGGGAAAGCCTCTGACAGCCGCACAAGAAAGAGCGTGGTTATTATTCAGGGTAGGCAGAAAAGATTCTGTCCACCCACTACTTCATTTTCTGCTCTGATTGTGTGTGTTGCATTCAGAGCTTAAAGTTTAGATCGTGTTTTAAGCCCTAAATAGGCAATGGGTGGCATTCACTTTATTTTTACACGCTGCCTAAAGCAGCATCTTTCTGACTGTCTCCATTCAGAGCCTTGTTTCTGTAAATCAGTCAACATCCAGCAAGTTTTGCCAGAGTTCCTGTTTTAACTGTTAACTCCTAAAACAGCTTTCATTCTGAATATTAGAAGTTGCTTTAAAGATCTTTCAACTGCAGATAGACTTTTTAACATTCTGCTAGTCCTGAAAAAGGTGGTTAATTTGTGGTTGTTGTTGTTTAGTATTGAAAAATGTCAGGATTTGATACTCAAAAGTACCTTAAAACCCAGCTATAACTCAGCTATTTAACCAGATAAACCCAGTACAATTTGTACAGAAAATAAGTAAAGTCACTAAATATGTGGTTGTGGGTTATGCTTTAAATTCATAAAGCTGTCAAGAGGGGATGTAGTCACACTTGCCATTCCTTTTTGTGGAGATCATGACTAAAAGCACTACATAGTCTTGAAAATCTCAGACTAACCATTTCCTAAAAGGTAATGGTTACTAAGCTGAAAAATTAAAAAAAGAAAAAATTCCTTCTGACCTGACCTCTACTTCCCTCCATCCCCACAAGCTGAGGAAGGCGCAGGGCTTTCATGCTGTTCAGACCTCAACTCTTACTATTTAAGCATGCTTTGCAGAAATCTATTTATGCATTTTTCAGAGTGACTAGAACTGAAATGTATTCCTATTGCCTAATTTAAAAAATACTATTTCTTTATTTTTTGCTTTGAGTTATTCACCCCTGATTCACACCCAGACCTAGTCATTCCCATAACGTTTTGAATAACTGAGAAGATTGTAGATACTGAATGTCTAATTATAGATGTCTGAGAGCATGACATTGCTGATAGTAAAAATCATGATCTCTGATTAATGCATTTGCACTCATCTCTGCCTTCTGAGTTAGCATTTTCTTCAGCCAGAAGTATAGCTGATAATTTGCAATCATGAAGGACAGTAAAATTTGTAAACAACAACACAATGAAAAAAGCCTTGTGAATTCAACAGGCCTTGAGTATGCTAATATCTGCTGGCAAATGCCACTTCCTAAACTGATATTACTAAAAAAATGTATTTTAAGAGCTAAAAACATTTGATTAAGTATGCTGGGGAGGTTATACAGAATGATATGGGTATATGATATTATATGTAATAATTGCACATTTATGATGCTTTTTATATACTTGATGGTAACAAATGTGTTCAAAAAAAGCTGTGTAATATCTGGAATGTGGAGTCAATATTTGACTTTTCTAGTTGTTGCATTGGAAACTGCTGTTCTCTAGTCATACAGAGGATGTGGCATCTGTGTTATAGTGAAAACAGTAAGTAAAGCTGGGTCAATGCAGTGGAAAAATTGCATTCCATTGCAACCCACTGGAATGAAATAACCCCCTTCCAAACCACAAGCAGTACTGGAGAGGGATGGGGAAGCTCAGGAAGTGTACCCACAACAATGAGGCTTCTTTCATCCATCCTGTACAGTATTATCCAAGTGTAATTGAGTGCCCAGCTTTTGCAGCAATGTGGGGTTTGTGACCCTTATGGCTTTAGATTGCCAGTTTTCCCAGCTCTCATCCCCAGCTGTGTCTCAGTGTTTTCAGGTGTGCTTTATATGTGCTGTCTGCTCCCTGCCACTATCTTTACTAGAAGAATCCTGAGAAGTTGAATGGGCCATGTATTTTAACCAGGACAGCTACACCAAGCACTTTGCCAATGGATTTCAGGTTCTTGCCTTTCAAAACTTACAGGAATTTGTGGGGGAGACTCTCTGTGGGGCTGCCTGATTCTGCCTTGTGTTAATATTATTCTATGCATATCAGCCCATACCCATATGATGAAATAGGGCCCTTACAGCTTCTGTTATGCGTAATTGGAAGTTACTTCAGTTGGTTTGAGGTTTCTTTCCCCTCTCTCAAAGGCTGGGTGCGCATTGCAGATAGCATTGATTCATTGAAAGTCAGAGAATGTAGCTATCCAGACAGTATTTTTGATTTCCTAAGTGTTCAGAGCAATATGTTAAAGGTCTCTTTCTTATTCCTTAATGTAACGGTGCGTGGTGATGTTAGTCACCTTTTATCATGTTTATACAGCTTCTTTCCCTTAATTGCTATGACAAATTCATTTGCAAAATCTCTGAGGTGGCTTGTTGACTTTTTACATGAAAGAAAGGTGGCCTTTCTGACCAAGCCCTAAAAACAATCCAAGTCCACAAAATCTTGAGTATTATTAGTGTCAAATCCTGCTCTGTGCTTGTCATAAAATTCTGTTCTGTAATTCTGTGCTGTAGGTAAATAGGTCACTAGATAAGATTGACAACGGCATCTGCAATGAAAGGTTTTATGCCGGAAACCGGAGAAGAAAGCGGAGCAATTTCTTTCAAGAAAAATTACACTCATGTTGTTTGTTATTGCTGCAGTTAAAGATCTGTCAGGGTTTCCAATTTAAAACCTTACTTTCCAGAAGACTAAAAACATGTATTTCAAGGCAGAACTTACAATGCAAAGAACCTTTTTCCTGCCAACTCTCTGATGTGAAGGTCAGTCGTAATTCCTTAGCACTCTGGGAAAAGCAGGAAAACATTCGTGGTGGGTTGTCTTCCTAGGATCTCCAAAATGGAGAAACTGGTCAGGCCAGACCACACTGGTGCGGTCGCATTCCTAATACTTTGTGGACTGAGTAACCAGTATGTGGTCACTGGTCAACCCCACTTCTAACCTCATACCTGTGTCTATGAGGTGCTATGACTGAGTTTATTATAGGCTTAGAAACTTCCTCCTTGAAGAATGTGAAATTTGAACAAAATGCTAGTGAGAAAGATGATAGCACAAGATAGCTTTCTGTTAACTACTCAGCTGGCTTTGAAAGTGAAAATCTACAAAATAGTTCCTACCGTACTTTTTTCTCTATTTGCTATACAAGGTAGAATATAAAGGTGAATTATCACTGGGATGGCTGTTATTCAGAAGTGCCAAAGCATTGACAGAGATTTTCAGATTCAAGCATCTCTGGGTATTTTGGTAGATTGTTGACTGTTAAAATTGAACCCTTGCAAATCTTTCCGCTGCTTGCTAGGGGTAATCTCAAAGTCTTTGTTGGTAAACGTTTGAATTTTTCTAACAATTAAAAAATGCATATTGGCAGCGTGCAAGTAAGAATTTTGAGGTGTGCTTTGTTTGCAAGGATTAAATCACATTTGATTTAAGGTTGGTTGTGGTTTTCCAGTTTGTACTGCTTTGCCAGGTTCATCAGGTCAGGACAGTCTGTCAGCTCAGGAAGTGCAATGTTTGAGGGATGGTGTTTTGGACAGAACAAAGGGAACAAGCAAGGGGGGGTACACAAGAGATTGTAGCAGTGAGAGTCATGCTTTCGTCTTCCTCAGTGATCCAAATTTATCTTTTGTTCGTGTGCTTTTCTGATGAAAAGCTGGGAATGAAGATGAGAAACATAAAATTATACCCAAATTATTATTTTCTTTTTTTCAAAGCTGTGACTGCAGTGCATGCCCCCATATGAAAATCAGTGTGAAAACTAAAAGCCATCTGCAAAACCAGGTTTCTCTTTATCCTTCCATTGCAATAACTATATATATTGTCATGGCTTATATAGTCCTGATTTTGAACAAAATTAATTTCCTGAGTGCAGCACAGTTAATATGGGGAAACTTCTAATTTTCAAGAGATTACTTCCTTTCGTTGTTGTTTCTAAAGTAACAAAAGTTTGCAGCTGGCTGTAAGTCTACATGCTAGGAATGCTTCAGGACAGAAGAGAAATAGGTTATGTGAGGAAAGTCTGTATTTGGAAAACTTCCCTCTATCAATTGACCAGAGTTTATCACCTTGCTGTTGCCAAGACATAGTAGGGATGTTGCATACAGAGCCTGTAAAACAAAAAAAAGCCAGTGCAAGCACATGGTGCTGGAATTACAGTTTTGAAGTTTGTGGTGTCATGTTGTAAGAGAGACATTACTGCTTTTTATGGAAATGAAAGGGTGTGTCATTTTATGCCTCTGAGAAACCTGGCTGAATGTACATGAAGAAATGTCTGAAAGACTGTCATCAGTGTGCGATAATTCCATTTGAAAGCCTACCATCCAGTGGGTATACAGGTATACCTGACTTGGGTTTCCATGGAGATTCCTTGTATCTAATTAAAATAAGTGGATCTTGCAGGTAGTTTTTCACTGCCTAACCTGCTCCAGTTTCCTTTTCTTGTTTATAATAGGTAAAAGGGTGTTGTGGGTGTTTTTATTTTGTTTTCTTTGCTGTTAAGCAGATACAAATTGTGAGGTGTTTGGGACATACAGGGAAGTAGCTGCTCTGCTCTGTGTGTGTGGAGGGAAATCTGACTCTGGGTATTACACCAATGACTTTCCACAAGGTTCATAACCTCTATTGATAACTTATCTATGCAGGCTCTCAGCGTGGTAGTTATTGGGCAGGACAGAATTCTTGCACATTATCCATCTGAGAAGACGTCTGTGCTTCTCTTGGTGAAAAGCTGACGTGTGCTTTTGGCTTTCACAGGGGTCACTGCTAGGAACAAGCAAGTGAAACTCTGTACATGTTTTTTTTTTTTAGATAATATTGATTTCCAGTGAATAGAACAAATTGCTCAAGTATTCTTTTAAACTGTTTTCTGTAGCCTCTACTGTGTTAGCAAGCATAACACTACACTACTTTTCCTTTTAAAATTAGTAACAGATGCATTTCTTGTAGCAGAAGACAGACTTGGAGGATGTTTGGCATGCATCTCCCTCTCTCATGTATGACTTTCTTCTCACCCATTCAAGGAGGCATTGACCCACCAGACATCTGAGATATGATGATGATGTACCATTATATTGCAGCTTTTATGTACATGTTATTAAATGCTAGTAAGCCTGAATGCTTAAGGTTTGCGGGCATATTAGAAAGTGGTGAATAAGCAGACCATGGATAATTTGGCTATCTAATAACAGAAAAGGCTATATCTTTAGGTGACTGAACTAGTGGTCTGGAGCAGTTTGGTTATGTGAAAGTTGTACTATAAAAGGAGTGTAATGAAAGGTAAAACAGAAACCATGAAGTGAGGTGATAGATAATGGTGTTGTCATAGACAGAAGTGGAACAGAGCATATTATATAAGAAGGAAAGTTCAATTTTAGACATTTTATCAAAGATGGATACATGACTAAATTGCATGGTAGGTAGTTTTCTGCCTCCTTCAATGAATGTTACATCAGATTAGGCTGTTAGACTGTACACTGGCTACTGATGGTCTTATTCATTAGGCTCATTCCTCTTTGTTAGCCTGAACCATAAATATATTTCTTTTAACTTGGGTTTAATTTATGAGCACTTTCTAAAAAGTTGGAAAATGTCAGTCACACCGTTTCTGAGGAATGAAAATTCTTATTTGTTCATAGTCAAAATGGGGAAATGGTACATAGTATTGCAGCAATTCTAACAAGAGGATAACAATGCTGCCAGCCCAGTATTTGAGATATGTAGCAGGCATAGTGAAGCTGTTGTTGATACAGAATTTCTGAATTTCATTTTTATTCTTATCTGTGATTTACTCTGCTGCTGTAGTCAGATGACTGTTAGACATTTTTGGCTATTTTAAAAGAGCAGCAGTCCTTTAGTGCTGAAGTAGTTGGTTTTATTACTGTTATTCATAACGTTGAAGCACTCATGCACTGAGAGGTCTTTTTTTTCCAAATGTTTTTCTTCCTGGCCTTCTGAGACTGGCAATCATTACTTGTCTTGTACTTTTGGAGAAAGTGACTTTGAAAAGTGAATTATCTTAGCTAATTGCATATGGAAAATATAAACCTGGTGGTATAGTGAAGAACTTTCTGATCATGACCTCTTGGATTTTCCTGCAGGTGTTCTTGCTTTGTCTTTTAGAATTTGAAATAACTGGTGACATAAATGAGACTGGAGACAGGGCACGTGCTTACAAAACTATATATTTAAGACTGAGCTTTTAAAATTTGGTTGGGTGGTAGTTTTACTTTCTAACATGAGTATTAAATGTTAAGTAGTGCTCCTGACCTGAGCCTAACTACATGAATTTGTTATATTCTATAAAAATACAGACTTTATGATCACTAAATTAGTTTGACATATCTCCGGCACAGCAGCTAACTGCTAAGGTCCACACAATCTCTGTGCTATTAAGTTCAAAACAGTCTAATCAGTTTCAAAAGTTCAATTTCTGTTCCTAAAGGCTGCTTCCATAATGAATGAAGGGAAGCATATCAAATGTAATAACGCATTGTTATTAAGGTTTTAGTAAACTTGCCAAATGTCAGGCTGCCGGTGCGGTCACAGTGCATTACACTGCTGTGATTACAGCTTGGGTTGTCGTTAGAGTGAATTGCATTGCTCACCTAGGTTGTTTGGGAATTGTTCTGCAATATCATGCCTGGGGCAGGAGAGAAGTGCATTGCAAAGGTTACCCTTTACAGTGAATATTCAAAACATTACATTTTTAATAGATTTAATGTCTGCTTCTTTTAAATAGTGCATACGAATACTCTATATGTTACATAATGAAAGAAATGGACAATTCCTTGTGTTTGAAGAACTGGTGCTCTCCTGGCTGCAGTGTGGCAGTTAAAAATGAGTTTTGGTAGCCAGAAATGCTTTATCAAATGATTAATTCTGGGTGAGAATGGGTAGAAATACTTTTAGATTTGACTAGAAGTGCTATGGTTGTTACTGTTTATAGGTATGATCAGGTTAGAAATGGCACTGGACGGTAAGGTTAACAATCATTGTGATTCATGGATGAGTTTTTGGTTCCTTTGTGTCACTCTGATTGCGCAAAGGAACATTAATGGTCAGTGGAGTTACATCAGTAATGAATGTATGTGTACCAGAAATGTAAGAAAACGTTTCAGGTGGGAAAGCCAAGTTCTTTTGTGTATGTGAAACTTGGAAACTTCCCTTTGCATGTGATCACTAGTAGGAAGTGGTAGGTATTTAATGAGGGACAGGGGAATACAATCAACATGGAGACTTTTATACTCACGCGAGACAGAAAAAAAGTAATCAGAGCTCCTGCAGAAATGCAGGACTAGATTTGTAGGCAGGTTGGGTTATGCTCATTTGTAGGAAGGTTAATATATTTATAGATCAGTTTTACCCCAAATGTTGCCAAAAGCACTTTGTCGGCTGAATGTAGAGGCCATAGCAGCCATGCCTGGTTAACTGTGGTCAACAGAGCAGAGCAATAGTGCTTGAGAGATCAGGATAGAAAGTGATGAAGAATGATGTATCCAGTTGGAAAAGGAGAGGTGAACTGAAGTGAGCAAACAGTAGTTTAAGCAAGTTGAAGTTTAGCCAGGGCACTTTGCTAATTCTCCCCAAGTGCTGCATGGTAGAGAAGGAATCATGCTTCTCATAAAGAAAATAAGTTTCATTGATCTGAATGGCAGAACTTTGAAACCTATACTTAAGTTAGAATATTTCCCTGTGCAGGCAAAGTGAATGCAGGCATTCAGCAGTGAGGGGAAAAACCATAATAATTAAAGCTTGAGTTTGGCTTGCAGAAAAACTCTTTGTGTAAAATTAGATTGGTGGTGTTTTGCTTTCCTTGTGACTGTAGAATGATGTGTCTTAAATTGCAAGAAGTAGAAGGCAGCGCTTCCCATGGCTAGAATAGCTTCTCATTATTCATGAAATGCCTATAGAAAGTGTTGAATGCACAGCAGCAATGGGGGGAGTTCGGGGGGGGGGGCAGTAAGCAGGGAGAGGAGAACATAATGGAATGTCACCACATTCCTTGTAGTATAATGTGACCTTTCCATTAAATTAACATTATGGTATTTGCACGGAGGGAGAGCTAAGATTGAGAGTGTTTTTAAGGGACAATAGTCAAGTTAATTAGGCAGCTATATAACTGTCACTCTTTACATTAAGAACTCAAAAGCAGTGTATGGGGAATGGAGGTATTATATAATGTTGTTTTGGATTCGGTTCATTTTGTAAAAGGATTTACTCTGTGTTATTTTTGAAAACTTGTGTCTGACATTGTGTGGAGTATTGTAGCCTGGAACTTGTTTTTCTGGTGTGTTAAGATGAGATTTTAACTTAATTCCTCAATGACTTCTAAAAGGTTTATGCATCCTCTCTGCTAATCTACTGGGTAGAAAAGACATATTCCACAGTCCTTTTAGTGTGAAACATTAGATATCTCATATCCCTGTCTATCAGCCTTACTGGAGTAATCAGAGAGTAAGGCGCGGTTCGAGTGAGACTGTTAGATGTTGGTCTTGAAACATTTAACTTTGTACACACCTATGCAAATTCATTTAAAGGTCAAAAGATGCTTCGTAAAGCTGTTGTGTTGTATTTAAAATTGTAATCACTTATTCATACACTGTATCTATTGCAAATCTTCCCTTTTGAAAAATTTCTTTGTAGTAAGTTTCCTTACTCATAAAGGCCAATTCTAGCTGCGTTACATTGGGTTCTGGATAATGACCCCTATGTTTGAAATAAAGGGCCTGCAAAGCTATTAGGGTTATTTGTAATATTTTCTTTGCTGCAATTAAAGTTAAGTTGCAGTTAATTAGAGAACCCACTGAAATCTCTGGCCAGTACTAGTCTACTGTGGTTTTGACATAGAGCCTGTGGCACTTCTAGGAGGGTGAAATCATGTCATTCCTCATCTGTTAGAGCAGTCCTTGGACTGCAGTACTTCAGTCTGAAATGCACTTACTTCAATAGTTTTGGCTTCAGTGCTTCATTTCTCTCTTGCAAGTACAAGCAATGGTTCCTGGTGATCAGAGATAGTCTCATTTTTCTTCCATGCTGAGGGTCCTATCTGTCCAAGATGCCTAGGTGGCATTGTTTGGTCCCACTGTGTGTTACTATTTCCCTCTCAGTGGGAAACTTCAGGAACCATGTATTTTTGAACTCTGTTCTGTGTCAGTTAATTCCTCCATCTCCTCTCAGAATTCTTTAACTGCTTGTATCCCTTGGATCTGTTAGCTCCCAGTTCAGATGCAGGAAGAATTACAGCTTTATTGATAACAAGTGATCCTCAGAGCTATTTGTTTGCTCCGCTGTTTGGGGAGCTATTTATTTTAAGAATAAATGAAACTATCTCATAACTACGGCCAAAAGTGAAGGACAAACATTATCTTTTTCACTGGAGAGTTAATGGCAGAAAGTCAAACCTGTTATATCTGACAGTTTTAGAATAAGACTTACACATATGGTTGAACTCTCCCATGACTAGACTGATACCCTGTGTGTTTTATGTTTGACCCCAGCTGCCAGGTGTTACTGGTCATTTTGATCTGTTGGTCTGCCAACTGGCTGTGTTGGATATGCCAGAAAGGCTGTGACACAAGTACTGCAGGTAGCAAATATCATCTTCTGGAGCCTACAAGCAAAAGATTTCCCACAGAAAAATCACACATGAGAGCCCAGCAGCAATGTTCCTCTCCTGTCACCTGAACTACTGCCAGCCACATGCCTGAATACAAGGAAACAGGAAAGAATAAAGGTCTGGAAGTCTGGTCTTGGGTAGCTCTTAGGGCTGGTACTTTCTTGCAGGTGTGATGGTATTGGCAGGTTTGTTGACTGGCTGACAGAATGGTGTGACCGCCATCGGTGCGCAGTGGTCAAGGTGTGACAACTTTAAGCCACAGCATAGTGGCAGCTTGGTGCTGATGGAGATGTTTGCCCAGAGCAGACTGAAATAGATGGCATTGTGATTCGTCTGCAGCATAACAGCATAACACTAGGACTGAATTTAAAGACAGTTTATATTCCCTTCCTAAATGTTTTTTAAAGCTAGTATTTACTGCTCTATTTAGTGTTGATCAGTTATGCCAGAGCTAGAACTGACTTCCATACAGAGCATTTATTACTTTGACAACATAATTGAAAATCTATAATAATTGTCTTGTAATTAAAACCCAAACATATTCCCGTCCAATTCCATTGCAATGGTTTTAAACACTCGAAACTCATCTCCCTCTAGTTCTTAACCTCTTTTCCAAAGTGGGCAAATTGTTCAAATAAAGGATCTGTTTGGTTGTACAAAGGAAGCCTTTTCTCTAAGGAAGTTTCTCAAATACATAGGACCAACACAGCATTAGCTTAGAGCATATGGTTAAAATATTCTGTCCTTTATGCTGCTTTACCTTGTTGATACTTTGTCTTAGGGTAATGTATTTATGCATTCAAGAAACTGAAAGCCTTTGTACTATAACAGAAACACGTTTAACTTTTCTGTTAACACTTGCAGCAGGTGATAGGTTATCTACACATCTACTACACACTGCCTCTGTTTTTTTTCTTTTTATTAGGTTACCCTGAAATGTTAGAAATTAATTCCTGGAGTCAGTGTCAGCTAAACTGACAGTGGATCAAAGCTGTGAGACAAATTGCTCATTACAGTTCAGGGAGCTGAATTCTCTGTGCAGACAGCTGTACCATCACTGGAGGGTTCTCGGGCATTTCACCTGCAGCTGCTGTTTTTGGTGAAGCCCATAGGTGGATTTCTGTAAAATAAGCTCATTTTAAACTCTCATTAGAGGCATTACTGTGTCTTGGAAGTGTTATTTGTTTGGTTAGGCTTGTTTCTTGTCATCCTATGTAGAGCTTGTGTCACTATGCAACAGCCTGAACTACAAACAATGATGTTAATCCATGAAAAATGAGAAATTAAGCCTTGGCAAAGTCCTAATGATCCTTGTCCAGGTTCATCAGATGAAATCTTTATTTTTATTTATTTTTGTCTTTTTCTAAAAGCTCAGCAGTATGGAATCCATTCAGCTTTGCTGTCTGACAGTCAGGAATCACTCTTGCTGACAGTAAGCTCACTACTTCTTTCAGTGAAAGCAGATAAAAACAGATTAAAAAAACCCTAAACAAAGCGCAAACATTTTCCAGTTACTTTGCTCTTTCCATTAGCTCATCAGAAATGTTTGAATCGTTCCCTTTTAAGAAAGCTGCTTTTGATTAAATATTGTCCGCATAATTTTTTTCCTTTCAGGTATTTAATTTTCAGCTGTTGTTCTAAATTAATGTTATCTTATATCATCTATGTGCGATCTGAATTTGGTGTGTGGCAAAAATTGGTGAGTCAAAGCGAGTTAGCTGTGTAAGAGAGGCTTTGGAGTAAGGCTTTCCAGCACCTATTGACTGTTACAGCAGGTTGTATGAATGTAAGTCTTTGTGCTGCTTTGCTCTGAGGTCAGCTGGAAGACACTGTTGCTTGAAAACAGTGATTTGATGGCAGTATGACATACAGCCTTGAAACTAATGGTATTCAGAATGGGAAATCAAAACAGAGGCAATGCTTAAGGAGAATGGGCCACAGATGTAATGCAGTCTGTGTGTGCAGCTGGCATGGCTGTCACAAAATGCTGCTGAAAATAGCTGTCCTTCGCAAAGTCAAGATTTGGCAGTTTAGTGTGGCTTATTCCCTTATTTATGTCAAATGTTAGCAGTTTGGACTGAGTTTCTTTTACAAGAAGTGTTGAGTAGTTCCTAAATATTAATATTTTAAGTCACAGATAAAATGATACAGGGTATAATTTGCAGATAATATCATCAAATCTATGACAGAATGCTGAGTAATTTAATCTGATGATCGAGCCTACACTATGTACAAACAAGGGGCATGTGAGCCTGTGTGCATGCTTGGGGTTTTAGTACTAATTACAAACAGATAATAAAGAGAGGGCATTTTTAGTTCAGTACATTACACCTGAAACCCATGCAGAGCTGTTTGCTGGGACCGTGGTAGAGATATAAAGAGTGGTTTGGATTTTGTATCAGGATTAAAGCATACTCTGTAATCTTGCGTAAAACAGGACCGCTAAGATGCTTTTCTTGATGTGTTCATCTCTCTCATGATTATCATGGATGAAGTTGGTGCCAGCCAGTCTGTGGATGCTCATTCATTCTGTTCTTGCAGTAGACTGTATTCATCCTTGTCAAAAACACGGATTCAATAAGGATCTTAATTACAGCAGAGAATTTGACCCTTTGACCTTTATATACATGAGTGTAATTAAACAGTGATTCAGAATTTGGTTATCTTTTTGCTTGTAAACTCTATATTTTCAGTTTACCCAAGGAGAATATGCATTAAATAGCAACCATTGTATACTTTGTTTTATGTAAAGTGTTGTTGGAAGAATATTTTGAGAAATATTTAAATATTTTAATAGTCTTAGTCTTCAACTTGCATCCAAAAATGCATGTTTGTTTTAGGGAAGCAACAGTAGTGGCTGCCTGGAAAAAAAAGAACAATGGTACTCGGTCCCATATTGTGATGTGCATGTGGTGAAAAGATGACTTTCTTAGGGCTGGCAGATGTACTCTGTTCATTTTACAGGTCATTAAATTCTTCATTATACAAACTCAATCATCTGAGTTTTTAAAATATGATTTAGAATATCCAACAGATTAGACAGTGTGCAGGATAAATGGAGAGGTATAAATTTTGAAAGACAAAACATAATTTGAAAAAATAATGGATAAATTCCTCAATGATCCTACATATTATTCTCATTGTCTAGCTGCTCCATATGGAAGGTTGCATTCTAACCTTTGTGTACTACTGCATGTAGAGTAATGCCAAACAGAAATTTTGCATTTGCCAATCTGCTTGGAGATACTGATTAATCCCTCAGCATTCTTAGAGGAAAGGATCTGTAGCAGTAATTTTATATTAGGATATTGTCTGTCCTGATGTGGCTAGAAAACTGCATCCTTTCAAAACTACTCTCAAGTGCTGTGATGATGGAAAAGAATTACTGATCTTCTCTAGCATTTCTTTGCAGAAATTTGTTTTTCTTAATCACCAAGCCTTAGCTTTCTTTGGGAAAAAAAAAAAGTCCTGCCTTCCTCCCTGCTCCCTGAACTGAATTTAGTGTTTGTTTGCCAAAAGTTCAAGATCTACAGGTGACAGCTGTCACTTTGGGAAAAAATGGTTAGGTTTGATAACTATTCGGCAATAATTCACTTAGATTTCTTGCCTGGAAAACAATCTGTTAGCACAGCTTTCTTAGGATGGGAGGAAGTGGTGTTTAATTAACTGAGCTTGCTGTTGGTCTTCCAGAGAAACGTGAGTCACTGTGATTCCTGCAAACCCAACATTTAGAGTGCTACTAGTGAACTGGGAAGGTGCAAGTGAAACATTTGCTTTAACAAATTCAGGCTTTCTCTTTCCATATACTTTCAACATTTTCTTCTCCAGTCACAATATTGCTGTCCAAGCCTTTCCAAGTCAACGCTGGGCTTGTTTATGCATCCTCAGTTCCTTTCAGAGGTGAATTTAACCATAATTGTTTTTCATTCTAGCAGTAATTTTACTCTCTCAATCCCAACTACAAAGAATATGTCTTTCTTAAGATCAAGGGTTTTCTGCAGTGCAGTTTGTTTGAGATAATGTCCTTTAGAAAGTACAGCCACTTCTTTCTTTGCTGTGAGTCTGGCATACTCGGCCAGCTGTTGTTTGAAAAAAAATGTGCCAGGAAGCCTTTTGTATTGTATTTTTAAATGTGTTTTTCTTTGTTGTTGGGGTTTTAAATGATTTTTAGATCTTATGAAATACACTTCGTTAACAGTCTTTGCAGAATGAGATTTTCTATTTATCAACAAAACCAGTAGGAGTGATGCATGTTTGCTCCCAGGACCTCTCAGAGAGTGCATTTCTGTGGAAATGGATGCAGTGATGATAATGGTAATTGGCCCCAAATCCATTTATTTGCCAAGTGGGCTATGGCAACTTAAAAGAAAAAAGACTCCAAAACCAGTTTTGTTTACCCTGGGCTGTATAGCACATCCCACTGCATTATGTTGTCACTTGAAATTTCTTTTCCATTGTTGGTCTAGCAGTGAAGTAGGAAGTAGCTCACCTCTCTGGGAGGTTTTTTTTTCCTGGGCCAAGAAGGTTACCTTTAGTAGAAGTCAGCTTCGTTCAACTGAAGAAGTAAATAACTTTTTAGGCATGTCTGCACTTAAGACCTATTCAAAACTATAAGATGTTTATTCCTGGGGGGGGGGGGGGGGGCTGTGTGTGAATTGTGTTGTAAGATTGAATTTGCAATAATTTTGAAATTCTAGCTAATGTGACTGTGGTTTTAGAGAATAAAAGCATTTCTTTTGCTGGATTATTCCTTTATTGCCATCTCATCTCCTCTGTCTGTTCTGTAGAGCTTATGCATAATTAGCATTGGTGGGACTGGAATGACATGCTACCTCTGTGTTAAGGACTTAGTCTGTGCATGAGTTAAAGGTATAAGCTGGGCAGGAAAAGAAAAATAATTAGGTACTGCTAGGGAAAGGGTGTATCTCAAAAAGACAGTTTACTATTTAAAAATCATCTTCCTAAACCACCTGATTTCTTTACCGTTTTGGTTTTAAGGCCTGTATTTTTGCTAATGCTGATTGTACTTCCCTGAAACGTTTGTTTAAGCTATTCACACAGCACAGGGTAGCATGAAGGTTATTACATATTGTACTTTGTCTCAGGCTCCTGAGCCAGTTGGCATTTTGCAGTCCTTTGCCATTGCCAGGTGAAGTAACTCCTGACTGTAAGGACCTGTGAGAAAGAAGTAGAAGGATGTCCTAGAAAATTAGTGCTCAGCTACAGGTCACCTTAATGCTATTTCCTTGGTGCTATGATATTTAGTTTCTACTAGACAATAGAATTTTGTCTCAAGCTAAACTGGCTCTGATAAAGCAGATGATCACTGTCAGGGAGTGTGTGAAGAGCTCACTAAGGGGTTAGTTGAGGCAGTCATCTTGGCATATTGGTTATAAATCTAGATGCAGGATTCTGGAGATGGAAAATGGCCACTCTGCTTCCCTCCAAGAACAAATCCAAGCAAAGGTCACATAGGAGTGAAATTTCTTTTACCTAGTCTGCAAAAACAAAAAACAACCCCAGATTTTCCTGCTCACATGTAGATGCCAGAAGTTTTAAAGGAACTGTTTGAAATTTGAAGATCTTAAGGTCTGTGAGGAGTTGCAGTAAGAAGGAGGAAAAAGGCAGAGGGCAAGGTGTCAACAGCACATCTGAAATCCACTTTAACTTCAGTGCTTAGCATGCACGTGAACTCTTGTGGAATGTTAAACTAAAAACATGTTTGAGAAGAAAGGAGAAGGTTCAGAAATTTGTCTGCTTTAAGGTTCTTCAGTGATAGTGACAAATGCTGTAAGATTCAGTCAGACTGTGGGAGGGGATCTGGGCCTTCCAGATAAGAAGCTTTTGGCTTCACAGACCTGCTTTCAATACCCAGCTCTTCCTGTATATGCTGTAAGTGACCAGGGACAAGTCACTTGCCTTGTTCTACTTTCATTCCTCTTATATGCAAAGAGGATAATACCTCAGTCCTACCTGACAGGAATGTTGTGAGAATTAATGACTTAAAGGTGGTAAACTGCTAAACTACTGTAGTAGTGTGGACCATGTAAGTACTATAGATAGATAGGCTTTGGAGTCCTCACTGCTGCTGGATGCTGTTGTAGTCCCTCTGCCTAGCCAGAAGACCATGTCCCATCCATCACACTCGGAGCCAGATGTGCTTAGGTACACGTGTGACCTCCAGGTGTGAGGAGAGTATCTGAGAATGAAGCCAAGGAGAGATAAAATCTTGCTCTGTTGTATTAACACACTGACAAGAATAAGTGCTGTGCCTTAAACTTAGTTAGTTCCTGCATTGGTGTTTAGTAAATAAAAGCCAGCATGGGAGAAACTCGGAAGGAACCATGAGATCTTGGGGTTTGGGTTGGGTTTTTTTTTCTGATCCCTTAGAAATGACAGGACAATCTGAAATTCAAACAACACAGTAGAGAGTTAACAGTCTTTGCAGGTGAGAACAGTGAGCACTGGCCAAAGCCAACTGTCAGCTACTGCAACTGCATGCTCTGCTTGTTTATTGAACTAATGTCCTTCACCCTCCTTTGTTTTTCTTCTGTAT
The DNA here is from genome assembly GCA_033558185.1 of Dromococcyx pavoninus. Lineage (NCBI taxonomy): Eukaryota > Metazoa > Chordata > Aves > Cuculiformes > Neomorphidae > Dromococcyx > Dromococcyx pavoninus. Next base: position 247,546 of record JAUMJL010000506.1, on the reverse strand, counting down.
AAGAAAAGTATTTTGATTGTTCTTAACTGGGCTGTGTTTGAGTTTTGTGGCAATTTACAACTTTGGCTTTCTTTGTCCTCTACCAGGTGGCAGTCATTGTGCTTTTTATTCCATGGGTTTTATTGATTTGGTCAAAAGTAATTAAAGAGATAATTTGTTCTCAATTACATTTCCTTGAATTTCCTGAGGCTGGTAACTCTACTCTCCAGCTGTGTCTTCCCCAACTCCTCAAATTAACTTTGTTCTCGCTATGAAATAAAACAGAATAGCATGTTCTTTTCTTGTTTGTTGGTTTTAGATTGAATAGAGACTTTGTGCTGTAGCAGATATCGATCTGATAATTTCATTAGGTACTCCTGCCTTGGTTCATGAACTTTCATGTTTTCAGCATAGCATTCCATGTTATACTAGCAGAAGTAAGAAACTCATTTTTTTAGATAAATTTATAGATGTTTCTGCTTTCTGAGTGTTCTTTGTGCCTAAAGGGTTCCTTTCATCTCTTTTGTAATCTATTTTAAACTAAATTAACCAAGAAGGAAGTGAGCACCATTGTGGTGCAAAAGGGGTTTCTTTCTTCAGTTTAACACATTACATTCGTTTCTAGCAGAATGGATTTTTGTTGATTCAAAACGTCTTTGGGACGTTTGGTTTTCTGGAAGAAGATTTGGCAAGAACATTTGTAATTCTGACTTCAGTAGGGAAAAAATATCTAGAAAACATTAGCTGGGGCTGAGTGATATTATCCTTGGCAGTATGCAACCAGAAATATGAATAGAAGTGTTTGTGAGTGTTGCATGTACCTAAATTACTGGCATGTTGCCCACAGTCCATGTAAATGATATAAGCAGTGTAGAGAGATGTCACACAGAAGTGATATTGGCTTGCTTATTTGCATTGACTTCCAAGGACACATTTCAAAATTTTCAAATCATCTTAATGAAAAGAGATGGCAGCTCAAATAATGTATTTGCTTAAGGGGTTAAAAGTAACTGTAGAGGAAGTGCGCTGACAACAGTGGTGTTGCAACTGAGATTAATTTGATCCAGTTACTTTAAAAACTTGCCAAACTTATCAGAATTAGGTAAATATTCTTTGGAGACAAGAAAATAAAAAGAGGATCTCCCCAAGGAATACAAGAAAGGAAGGGAAATCAATGGAATAAATAATACCAAGCTATTCGAGCTCGTTTTGTTATGGAAACAACAGCTTTTCTCTACATAGGCTTTCCATCACTGTAATATCTGAATGCTTCACAGCTGTTAATGAAAAAGTCTTATTTTTCCCATTTCAAACACGAGTACAATGAGCCGTGGAGTTTGTACAAAAATCCATTGTAGTAAAAAAAAAAAAAGCTTCTGGTAACCAGGATAAGGTGTTCAATGTTTTATTTAGGATGTCAAGAGGACATTTCTGACAGAGGTAAAATTGAATCTACTTATTCCAAATTTCATTCTCATGCCTTCGCTAGCAGACAACCTTTCTCTCACTTTTCAGCTGTCTCTTCCCATTCGCCTGATACGTCTCTATCGACAGTAATGTGTTCATTGGAGTGCAGGAGGAGAGCTAACAGGACTAGAACTCCCTAGCTCATTAAAACTACCCATGGTAAACCAGTGGGATGAGTGCCCCTTTCCATCAATATCAGGACCATTTCTGACCAGAAACCAAGAATGGAAGCTGCTACAATAGCTCTTATCAGGTACTCCCCTTGGCAAAGAGATTCTCAACTGCAAAGTGCTTTGCATTATTGATAAGGTTCAGTACAACCTTAACAAATCTGGTATCTTGTCTTTGATGCGGATAGATCCTGCAGATAGCTATCTGCAGATGGATTTGTAGTGTTTCTTTTAAGCTGAAGTACTGAAAAAGCATTACTCTTAAAGCAATCTTAATTTTCTGCAATATATTTTTAGTGAAGTCCTTTGCCTTGGAGCCTCTCGTGTTTAATTGAAAATTCTCTTTTGGTCCTGATGTCTGTTCCATATTCTCGCATTGTAGTGAAAGGGCAGAAAGGGTCAGTATTGAGCGGCAGCAGTAGAAGAAGAAATGGGGAAAAAAATCCTGAGTACTTGTCCAGAGTACTGTCTTTAAATTCAATGTTTAAAATACCACCTGCAGAGCAGCAGTAGTCATTTCTGTAGATAATGCTTCACAAAAGCTTTCTAAAGATTATTGTAGAATTAAAAAAATATATTTCACCAAGTCGACCTTGAATTTGGATGACTAAATGTTGACTTGTGATGAGGCTGTGCTGATTTATTTTCATCAAAATGCATTCACAGTTTGCTAATGTAATCATAATGCTCCTATTCAAGTGATATATTGGAAGAAGAGTGCAATAGGTGTGTCAATCTGCTTTTTTTTGACTATTGCATCTAAGCTTAATGAGTTACCCAGAATGAATATAATACAGGAATTGCCAAGGAAAAGAGTTCTTTCACCAGCTTAAACAAAAAAATTGAAAATGTGCAGGCTAAAAGTATGTTGATTGTACCTCGACTCTCCAGCTATAGATGGCATCCGCAGCACCAACTCAGCCTATTTCCACAATGAGATTTGGAGAAGAAAGCTGGAAATTCTCAGAATTTACAGACTGACATCTGCAAAGATGACAGGTGAATGAAGTGGAGAAAACATTTAATAAAAGGAGGGATTTGTCAAAGTTGAACAATTTTTAATCTCCAGAATTATTTGGAAGAGAAAAAGAAAGTATTTGGGAATTGTTAGGATAAGATCTAGAGTCTGCAGGCAGTGGTTTTCCTGTGAAACAAGTTGTTCAAAAGAATTTGTTCAGCCAAAAAATAGCTGAATTTGTTCAGCCTTCAGTTTTCCTTCGAAAGATGAAGAGGTCACACGAAGAGATGTGTAAGGCAGTAAAGCAAGAATGCCAGGGTGCCAGCTGCGATGGCACTGAGAAGGGTCACCTCCAGCTCCAGAGGAGCGGAGCTCTAGGCAATCAGATGGCATCGAGCTCCACCTACTGCAGTATTTCTGTAGTTCATTTTACCTAGAGCTCCTCGATATGATCTCAAGAAAAATGACCATAGTCATTTTCACTGAAATCTTTTGGGTCATTTCCTCATGTAATCTCACTTTAAGATGATGTTTCATGTATTACTTCATGATTTTTTTAATTATTGTTTCTTACATATGGAGTTGTATGAGATTTTGTTACTACGCTATAATGAAAGCAGGAAATGATCACTGAAATGATCGCTTTTGATGGCTTAAAAGCAAATTAGGTGAACTATGTTGAAAGTCTTTGTAAGTTGGAAACACTAAAAAAAATACCTCAACACCCAAACTCGAAAGGTTGTTCATATTGTCATGATAATATATGGTTGAGTTTAACAAATCAGACATTCCAGTATTGTTTTCTCTCAGTTTTTTATATTTGCACTGCAAATTAAAAGGATAGCTTTCTACTGTTCTGCAATTATGTACTGTTATCATTTTAAGCTCAGATTGTACCTTTTCAATAGATGTCATGGTAATGAAAGATAATGTTGTAGCAAAGGAATCTATTCCCTTCTGTTTTCTGTGTTAATGCTGATTGAATCACATTACCTGTGCCTGAGTGGAAGGGGTGGCATCGGTGAGCAACTGTGCAAAAGTTGGGTGGCTCTTAATGAGTGAGCTCTTTGCCAGTCCACAAGGAAAGGAAAGACCTTGCTGGCCAGAGGCAGGGTGCAGGGAAGTGTTGCAACCCGTGGTGGCTCTGGACACTTGAAATGAGTATGGCTAAATGGCTCCAGACCCTACACTACTGGTCAGGGTACTGGTGCCTTCTGCTATTGAGACCTTGCGGCTCCATTCCACCACTCTTCCTTCCCTTGAGCAGTAAGGTGTTCTGAGACACTCTCAGTTGGTTTTAGTCTTGTTATTCAAGGCATCACCAGCTGTAACAGCAATGGTACCTGGCTGTTGTCAACATTTTGCTGCTTCTGAAAAAAAAAATAGCATCAGGAGCAAAGCAGACTGGAAATACTGCTGTTCCTGGAGTGTGAGATGCTTCTGCTCCAAGTCTAAATTGGATTTCTTTCAGCTTCCTCTTTAAATAATATGTAGGGAAAAAAAATAGTCCCACCATCATTAATCTCCTGTAGCAGGGAAGATGAGGCAACTGACACAAGTTCACAGTGTTTGGTTTTGTCGTTTGTTGCACTGTGGGATGATGCTCTGATGGTTGGCACTGCAGATTACAAATAGACGTGCAACACAGAGAAGGTAGCTATATGGAAACAGTAACAGAAAAGGAGAAAGAATATTGAGAGATATCCAAATGCTTAAAATGGTGGGGGGGTTCATTGTACTTTCAAAAATGTGTGCCCTGGTACAAATTAAGTATTGCCCAAAATATGAGAACTTTTCCAGTGTGAAAAACCAAACTGCTTTTGAATCAGCTTCTCTGAAAGTGTTTCACCTACGAAGTCCTCTGTTCCACTCATCTGGCACCTTTCTAGTTTTAAGAGTACTCTGAAATTTAGATTGGTGAATCAGAGGTAATAAATAATTATTTGTCTTTTAGCATGATTTATGTTCTGGGTAGATCATTTGTGCTCGTTAATATACAGGAATGTAGTTACAGATATTTCTAACTCCTTATGCTGGAAATGATTTTTTTTTTCTTAAAAGGGTTTTGTTTGGCAACTCATCTCTCAAATACAGTCTACTTTTGAAAACCTGTTTTCACAGATAAAGGCTTTTATTATGCAGAATCTGCTTCTTACTGCAAATGGTTAAAATAAATAACTTTGATCCTTGGAAAAATAAAACAAATATTTATTAGATTAATGTAATGACAAATACTTATATTTTATTTTCCCTAAAGCTCAGTGTAACAGACTCTCAGTACTGAATGCATACTCATCCCCAGCATTTCCTATAGGTGAAGTGTGGGTGCCCACTCAGCCTATGAAGTGATTTTCCCTCTCGTTCAATGCATGAATGTGGTGTTCCAAGTCGCAGAGTTTGGCCCTTGGGTACTTTGGTCACCCTCTGTCAGACTGTGCTCCTGAGCAGTGTCCATCTGTCTCTGCTGCTGACCAGGCTTTGTCAAGCACATTCCAATTGCATGAAAGAGTTAAACCTTCAGTTCATCCTTATACTTTGGCTGCAGAAAGATGATTTCCATTCCAGCTACTTTGCTCTTGGTACCATTTCTTTGGGGTTGTTTATTTTTTTCCCCCAGTTTTATTGTGGGCTGCCTCAGTCACTGCATTAGGACGTGGGTATTTGCAGTTCTCCAGTGGGTGAAGATTCTGTTCCTTACACTTTATTCTCCTGAAATGTTACGTAGGAACATAAATTTGTAAAGAATTTTGTGCCTTCTCAAGTCAAGGTTCCAACAAGCAAAATGCTTGCTCTGATTTTTTTTAAATGCTTCAATGTTTCTGGGTTTTGCTCTTGTGGAAAAGCTCTACAGCATAGCAAGTATTTGATCCACAGCTCTGAGTCTGCTGTGCCAGCCTTTCAGCCCGTTTTGTACATTGGTTCTACCCTGACTGTATGAACGAGACTGCAAGGACCTGCAGCTTTGCTTGGAAATGAATAAATGAGCCCTTTGATGTAAAACGTGCAGGAAGGAATTACTGTTTTCATATCTTTTTAACCTGAGCTCCATATTCTGCTGAGTGATCTGAAGTGTTTTATTAATCTACCCATATAATTTTTTAATAGGAGGGAATGTCTTCCTTCCCCTTGAATAAACTAATAGTTGAAGGAGAACTAAATGGGTGCTTGTATTTTACTTTGGGGCTTTTTATGAGTCTGTGACTTCCTTGTGAGTAAAAGAACAGATCCAAGAATAGTGGTCTATCACAGTGTGTATCTTCAGGGAGAAGCAGTTGTAGGTAAGTAATTTCCTATTCCTGGTTTTGGAAATAGTATTTTCTTTTGATGTTAGACACAGCAGTCTATATATCAGTTTTCCAAGAGAGGTTACATTTTCTAAGCATTTAGGCCTAGTAATTTAGAAAGCTCATCAGCGTGTATTTCATATGAGAATCTATTTATGCACCAAAGGTATTTAGTGACATTTTAAGATTTTCTACAATAGAATAGTCATGATTTTTGCTTTAGTTTGCAACTCTGTAGGAAAAAATTATGACCTGCTGCAGTAATTAGTGTCTCAAATATGGTTAAATGTTTTTGTTCATTTTCTAGGAACCAGTGAAAAAAGTTGTGCAGGAAAAAACACCCAAAGAAGTGGTTGGGGTTACTACTAACAAGTACTCTTCCAATCAAGAGGTGAGCCTACTGGTGAAGCTGTGCTAGAGTTGTAAGGCAACAACCAAACATCATGTTTTAATTATTCATATAGATAACTGTGTGCTGAATTCAAGGTTTAAAGCCTTACTGTGCAATAAGGAACCAGCCTTTTTCCAACTGACAAACACTTCATAGATTTCATCTAATAAAACTTCTCCTGAAGGTATTGGAAAAAATTTCTGATGAGTGAGATGTAGAGTTCTATTGTAATTTGGTGAAAATAGTGCTCTGAAAATTCAGTTTAGCTGTGTCGGTTGTTCCATGCATCAGTTCTAGAAAACTGACCTTTAAAGCACATTACAGTTTAGCACAGAAATGGATATTACATTCAAAATTACTTTTTATTTCAGAAAATCATATTTTTATTAAAGCACATATGTCAGTATTGCACATCCTTAGATATCAAAAATCGGAAACCGAAAGGGCTGTCCCTCTGGGTGTTGTGTAGAGTTGCACAAATGAACAGGTGCTGAAGATCTAGACCCAAGTGCATAATAAAGGATCTCTTTCCTTTACCAGGAATTAATTTTTCTGGACACCTTAGAACACTTAGGTGTGTCTGGGACTGCCTCATGAAATACCTTGTGCTGCACCGCAGTCTCTGCACACCAGCACGGGGCCTCCCAGTGAATAGCAATCGAGCCATGCACTTTTTGCACACTGAGAACTGCTTCACCTGCATATTTTATTACCTAACACACACACAAACCCACTGCATGTGCACAGGATGCAGTCATAATGCTATGACATTGATACAGGTGTTCGTTGGAAACTCAAGGGTGCTTATAAACCAGGGCTAGTTCAACAACAAATGCAAGCTTTCATCTCCCATGTATTTCAGTTCTATAACTGCTCAGAAGAAAAACACGTTCCAGGCATTTTGAACAATGCCCTAAGTAGGTAATTTTAATTCCCTCATATAAAATAGCTGACCTGGTTTGTACACTCTTAAAAAATAAAAGTGCAAGAAAATAACAAAACCATTATATTCTGTGCTCCAAACCCAACTATGTCTTACTGGTTTGGCTTTTACAAAAGTCAATCTCTTTGTTTTGAGTCTGACTGAAAAATTTTCTGGGTTGGGGCTTCGAAAAGATTTCTCTCCCATGTTTACTTTCTGTAGTTTGTCAATGCACAAGCTCTTGCAGCAGTTATTCCTTAAGTCTAGGCCATTGAACAATCTCTTCCTGTCTCGTAGTTCAGTGATGTTCATGGGTGCTTAACTGCCTGCAAGATCTCTGTCAAACGTTGAGTCAGCCAATGAGTTAAAAGCTGTTGGAACACACGTTCACAGGGGCATGCATGGCAGTATCATGAAACACTTGTTTACATGCTTGTGAAATGACCCAGTGCTGTCCCAGATGATGACCATCTCAGAAAATATTTGGTGATTAAAACCAAACCCTGAGACTGCACATACCTTCTCTGTGCGGAGTTGTTCTTGATTAATACTGTAATATTTATATTCAATTTGATTCCTTTCAGTCTGATTCACCAGAACCATTGAAGAGGCTCTTCCAATTTAGAAAAACAGGAAAGGAGCTGAGGACTGTTAGTAAAGCTCTAGCTCGCTCAAGGTAAGGGAATCCAGAGCACACAGAAATGGGCCAGTCAAGGCTAAAGGGATCTTTGGTTCTGCAGTGGCAACTGGATTATGGGTGAAATAATCCAACTGTCCTAACAGCTTAGAAAAGATATTTACAATTCTTCCTTTGTAGGCTTTATGTACACTCAAAATGTTGTTAGTTCGGTATGAAGAATGATTGATAGCTCTGTCTATATTAATACTGTGGTGTATTAGTGTTCTTTCTGAAAGTACTTGTTACTTCTTTGCAGTCTTTTGCACGAGACAGTGCTGTGCCAAGATGTGGTAGTAAAGTAGTCAAAAAATGAGCTTTGTTAGGTCATCTAATGTCCATTATGTAATAGAAAATCATAATGAAAATATCTACTGCTATTGTAGAAACACCTGCATGGAGTTATTTGGAATAGAGCAGCTTGAGTCTGAGGGATGTGCTGACCTGGATGGAACAGACTTTGTGCCCTTTGGTGGGTAGTCAGCTGTTACAGTAGGACATGGCTTTGGACCTGTACACCTTCTAGGCAGCTGAGTTTGGACAGCAACCATTATTTTATGGAACTGACCACAGAAAATAGATGGGTGGGTGTGTTTTTCCTAGAAAGTATCTTCTATTGGCAGTAGACACAATAAGCTTCTGTCTCAACAGGGCATTTTTTGTGGTCGCATTTAAAAAACACAAAACAAAAAACACAGGGAGGCCTATTGGGAATAGGCTTTAGCAAAGAGTGCTCTCCTGTTTAGGCACTCATACTCTTAACAGTGCTTAGGTTGTGTTGTCACCCGTGTTTCACCATTGTCACTGCAGGTGGTGCTTATGTTTACAAGACTGAGGCTTCAGTAAGCTTTTCTGTTGCAATCACACATTCTGATTGCACTCCAGACTCGTGTACAGAGACCGTTCACTCTGTTTTCTCAGCATTAGCTTAAACAATTGCTAAACTGTATAATGAGCCTTGCAGTAACTAACTCTAAGGTTTTCTGAATTTTCCTGGAACTTCCTAGCTTTCTTGATGTGAGTGTTAAGCTGAGAAACAAGATTCATTTGCAAACCAAACAGCAAGCTGTAGTACAAAAAGATGATTTACATCTGGCAAGGTTTAGTTACAGCAGGCTGCAAATAAAACTGACAAATTGCCACTGCCAGCCCCAGCAGGGTACAAATTACACAAGTGTTTACAAGGTTTCTAGACATTAAGCCTTTGAAGAGCATTCACTAGATAAAAATATTAGTTGAATTAAATTGAGCAACAATAAGAAAGACATCTATATGAAAATGAAATAATTAGATTAAATCTAAACAAATGCAGCACTTGACAACACGTGATATGGTATCACCATAATATGTTGAAGATAAATTAGGTTCTTGCATTGTTAGAGGTTAACTGCATAAAAGTAAAAAAAATTAATAGTAGCTTCCTTGCAAGTACTACTGTACAGGAATCAGAAATTTACATTTCTCAATAATGCATTTTTTAATATCCCCGTATTATATACATCAGAGCAATTTCTAAATTTTATACTAGTTACTTGTGATAACGTTAAATTTCACATTCTTCTCTTTTGTCCTTCTCTGCCCTCAATAATATCTATTCTTCACTTACTCTGTTAATTCAGTTTTAGTGACTTTTCCTTGGTGAACTTGGCTGAAAATAGTAATAAACCATAAAAATAATAAATGCTATGTATTTAAAGGTTGGGTAAGCCATTTTAGTAAAGCATGACTTGTGTTTGCCATAAATGCACTGTTAGTTATGTGTGACTGCCTGCATTCATTGCTCATTGCTGAGTTTCAGTAGGATTGAGGTCAAGTTAAAATTCTTTTGATGATAACCGGCCAAAGATTGGTTTAACCTGCCATCCGATCACTTCTTGATATATGAGTTTCAGGCTCTTGGAACCTGCTTTTGGTTGCCTTACTGAATTGAAATTAAAGAATGTAGGATGAAAAATACTTGCAGGTGTTTTGTAGGATGAAAATTACCATGGTATTAAAAGGCTTGATTTTTTTAAAATGTTAACAAAATGATTTATAGGCATTTAGATGAAGCAAGGTGAACCACTCGCTTCGGTACAGTCTACAGTTTGAACAAATGAAGTATCATTTTATTAGCAGGTTAACTTGAGGAGGTCTCAATTTGATACTTGTTGGAAAACATGCTTTTGGAATGCCATTTTTGTGTACCCTTGGCCAACCTAAGAGATGTTAAGGATCAACTGAGCTTTTCTACTGCATTGGCATTCTCTCCAATTCAGTAGGTTGAGAGTGAGTTTCTAAACCTATAATTGTAGAAACCTATGAAATGAAATTTAATTTTGTAAAAATCTGTATTGTCTTCCAGATTATAGTGAGTGACCTGATACAGGCCGTCTTTCGCAGAAGTGGTGTTTTGGGCCCCTTGTGTGAGGGACTGAATCTGAAGGATTCAGTGGCATGAAAAGCCATGCTTTTCAAAGTAAGCTTTTTCATTTTGTAAAGAAGCTCTGTGTAGGATGACAGTGGCACAACCTGAGGCTGAACGTGATTTGTCCGTGCCATAGAAGAGGAAAGAAGCAGATTGCCTGTCTGCACAGTCAGTTTCTTGTGCTCCCTGTTTCCAGGTACTGCAGCATTGGGGTGAGGTCAGAAATGGTGTGGGAGGGTAAGGATAGCAGGATATTGACCCTAACTCTTAGCCGAGCAGCTGACTCTTTAAGTACCTTCACACTCAACCCCTCTGCAGCTCTGTGAAGCAAATTGGGATTGGAGACCAGGCAATATCTCTGAACAAAACTCACTGCATAACTATATAGCTATTAAATTGACAGAGTGGGAGTGAGGATTGCTTATGCTACTGAAAGCAATTTTTTTATGTATATAGGGCGTATTTTTTTCTTAAAATTTTCATTTAAATGATTTTTTAATCTTATTACTGCTGTCTTGTGCTTTTAGTTAGCTTGATAAATCTTACAGTGCCTCGCACTCCAGAGCGTGCAAGCATTGTCTGATTCATCTCTGCAGCACTGCTAGGTATCAGGTGGATAAATATTATGGCTCTCATAGGTAAATTATGAAAGTCAAATTGGAGTTGTAAGATTAATTAGCACTGGAAGAGCTACAAGTAGAACTTAGATATCTCAAGTAAGTAAATGCCTTACTTATTCTTCTAGACTTTATTGATATCCCTGTTTCTCCAGTTTATATTTTTATTTTCAAAATTGGTGTACTAAATTAGAAGCTCCAGGGAAAGACTTCTTAAGAGCTCCAGCCCATTACTCTGGGTGAGTGCAGTTGTTTCCTACAGCAGATGTTTTGTCTAGCCTACTTTTAACTGAAGACGTTTCTGTTTCCTGCACCACATTATGATAAATGCAGATTTGCCTTCCACTGAATTTTTAATGGTAATGCAATCTGCAAAATTATATTAATCTAGATTTTTAATGATGTGAATAGATTTGATCCTAATGTGTTTTGATGTAATATCTTTTCTCTGAGTGATTAAACCCCCGGATTTTAGTCTTTCATCACTTCTCACCTCCAGAAGCCAATACAGCAAAAGGGATAAACAAGATCATATTCCTTTATTTATATGTAATGATAATGTTCTGATAAGCAGAACTGTCTGTTGGATCCTGATCAGTTGTACCTGCACCACACCAGTAGAGGATAGTGGTGATGTGCAGTTGTTCTTAAATTTCTAATTTGGCCTGCAGAACCCTTTATACTGCTGATGTAGAAGATGGAAGGAACCCAACTTCACTTTAATATCCCAAGCAGAGCTTGAAGTGCTGATAAGTAAGCAAATATCTACCAGCTAAAGCATCTCCATCTCTGCCACCTTCTTCTGGTCCCATAAACTTAATTCACAGTTGCATTCAAAATTAGCTTCATATGATTACAAATACCTGTGTGCAACTATTCCAGACCACAGGTTTTCCATGATGGCTGAAAGGGTTGGAAGATGAAGAAAGGGAAGACTTAATTTTGTGCTACTGCACCTTACTAAACAGCAAATTATGTATTTTCACGCATTTGTGTTTTGAAGGATTTGAAGTTTAGCGTGGTCAGGACCAAGTCACATGACCCAGTATGCAGAAAAATATCCAACAGACTTAATATCTGCATATCAAAGGTATACATTAACTGGGGTTTTTTTATACTTTTTCTTGGTTTGTGTAAGCATGGAAATTCATTGTATGTCACTTTAAACAATGACAATATGCTAGCCATTCGTCATGAGTTACTTTGTCTAAATCTGCGTGTAGGAAAAAGAACAGTAGGAAGAGCAAAGAAAAACCCACTGACTTTTTAACCAAATATTGAGATGTCAAGTTGTGGGAAAAGATAATTCCAAATGAGAATGACTGCACTGCAGGTTTGGACCAATGTACATGTCAGCAATACTTCTTAGTAGTAATTTCAGATTATAGAAAAGGAGCTATTTTAGGAAAAAAAAAAGAAGCAGAGTGGGAAAATGCAAGAAAGGAAGAAGAAAACTGGAGTTTTCTTCTCCAGGGCAGCAACTTTTCATTTCAATTAAAGCAGTCAGGCTAGCAGAGCAGTATGCTAATACATACTACAGGGAATCCATGAATACAAATGACCTTTGTGGATTTGTTTTTTGCTGCTTTTTCGCCTCCTGTTTTGAAAAGGAACACCCAGCAGTTGTCTTAATTGGGCATTAATTGATACATATCCACAGGAAGCAGTGTCTGTGATCTTGCAGCTTGTTTGTATGAAAGATCATAATGGAATAAAATGTTAGGAAATTTTTTAATGATCACAGTGACATAGCACAGTAGTATGAATGTTAAAATTATGTTTGAAGAGTCATTACCGGAACAGACTTAGCTGCATTCATAGAGCTTTAATATTCTAATTTACACATTAAAAGCATAATTAAGCTGAAGATAAACCTTGTAATTATGACCTCATACCTCCTCTGAGTAATGTTCTCTTATGCTTTCTTGAGTCCTCATGATGATATAAAAGAGGATGAAGACCGAATGCAGAGGTTGCTTGAACGACTTGTCTTTCAAAACTGTCAGTCAACTGGTCTCAAGCAGAAAGTCGTACCAAAGTGTTCCTGCTGATGAATGGTACCCAGTCACTGTCAGGAGACACCTGTCAGCTCTGGGGTATCATTTTACTTAAACATAGCATATAAGTGTGGGAAGGAATATTTTTATCTTTGTGCAGGATAAAATGAAAAACCTGTGGGGAAACCTGTAGATAATGATCATTCCTCTTCCTTTGTAGATCAATACATCTTACTTCTAGTGGAGATCGCCTATGTAGAACCAAAGTAGCTCTGACTTGAGCAAGTACTTCCCGGTGTCAGATTCAGTGAGTGGAACACAGTATGCCAGAAAAGACAACACCTTTGTCCTTGAACATTCAAATGTCTTTAGCTTTGAGCTAAGAATTATGTATTTGTTTCTGCAGTACGAAATATTCTATTGCTATTCTTAGTAAAACTAAGAAAACCTAAGAAGCAGAGCCCCTTTGAAATGACATTCAGTTCAGAAGGGAGATCCTTTCTTATTGCTTTGTTCCAATGACATCTATAAATGGGATCCAGAAATAATGTTAAATAAGCCACACTTGTATGAAGATCTGTTGTGTGAGAACCAAGAAAGTAGATGTCTTTATAAGTAATAAATTGTAGAAGGATGTAGGAACAGCTACAGCAAAAGAGATTACCAAGGCATTGGAGGCTTGAAGTTGTTAATCTGTAATAAAAGCAGGTTGCAATAAATCACTGGTGTAGACTAACTCGGCCACCAAGACTGTGCAGGTGGAAGTACTCCTGTTGTTAAACATCACCACAAAAATAGTGCTTAGAAATCAGCACATTGCTTCAAACAGGGTCAGCTGAAAATACTTTCTTTGTGTAAAAGGTAAGTAGGAAGGTGATGGCAACTGGAAAGGCTGTGAAGTGACTCTCATTTAGGTGCCCGTGTGAAAATGATGAGTTGTGGTCATCCTCAGCCTACAATATCTAGGATTTGACAGCTTTGAGCTGCAAGCTGAAAGGGGAAGTATCCGTGCCATTCCCTGAGCCAGCTGAGCCTTTACTTGCAAAAAGGACACCGTGAAGCTCTGTATCGCGTTTCTCATTGTTTGAAGAAAATGGCTCCCGTGCATCTCTCTTACTGTGCTGGTTAAATAGGGCTCAACGTCAAACTGCTGGCACTTTAACAGTGCTCAACTGGCTACTTCCTGTGTTTTAAATTAGAAACTGGATGGCTCTCTAAAATGGTTCAAGTTTCCTGAAGGCAGATCTGTAAAAGTCACTCTGTGCAGCAGGCCCTCTCCTAATCCATTCTTTGTGCCCACAACACCAGTTAGACTGACTCTTACCCGAAGAATGGTTTCTCCTACTCCTTTTCCTGTCTGTGGCTGTGTAGCAGACTTTAATACAAAACTGTTTAAATTTTGTGATTGAAATGGCAGCTACCACTGAAAGATTAAAATGGCAAGAAACGTGTTGTTTTTTGAATTTTGGGTATGACCTTGTCTGTCCATATCCGTGAGGCTATACCGATGCTATTCTAATGCATGCAGACAAGAAGAATGTGTTTAGAGGTTAGGATAAGTTGCCATTCCTTAATTCACATGGTTTGCTGGAAGACACAGTGGAGCCTGCAAGAGCAGGATGGGGAGGCAACGTAGAGTAAGAAGCAAAGAAGAGTGAGACAGTGCTGACAGAGAAGGTGAAATGTTTATCTGCCAATATCAGTTTCCAGTGTATTTAATATTTCATAATGTCAGTTGCTTGGAAACCAGTGTTTTGTGCCCTTTTGCTGCTTGGCAGAAATCACTCTAATTGGCATGTTTCTAGCACTGCCACTGCTGGCGGTTTGCAGCAGTTGTTTTTTTTTCCAGAAGCAAAAATTTTCTTTTACATGAATGATGGCTCACATTAATTAGACAGCAGTCATGGGCAAAGACAACCATTTAAGTGTATGGTTGTATGAATCATTATCGTCAGTCACTGGAAAGGCTGCTATTCCCATCAACGTTTCTGCTATTCCAAGCTGTTCTTTGAGTCTCAGTTTCCTTTTCCTTTGTGCAAAAATATGTTTGTTTACGTTGGGAATTTCATAAGTGGAAATAGTTCATTGCTTATTAGATTTTACTATCTATCTAAGCACAGGAGCCTCATCCCATGTATTATGATACAAAATGACACGTTGTCACAATGTTTGAACAAAGCTGACACTTGAAATGGCTTTTCCATTATTTAGTAGTAAAATGTCATTGTTCTATAAATACCTTTTACGTGGTAAAGCAAGACACTGGATCATGAGTTGTTGTTTCTACTTTCACAGGAAAATTTTGAACTAGCAGTAGAGGGACATCAGTGACATTCCACTTAACGAGCAGTGAGACTTTTATCAGTAATATGAACATAAAGTTATTATTGTACATATCTACAGCAAGAAAATAGGAAGCCCAGAAATCTCCAGATGATTTTTTTTTCTTTTCAAGTTTTAGTAATAGTTTTTTCACAGCTTTTTGGAGAAGAATTTAAAGCAAAGCCATGAAATCTTGCAGATTTGTTTTTCTGCCCTTTATCAGTACAAAGCTGTCTTCTCTGTGCTGTTCTGGAAGTACTTTCTCCCACTCACCTTTGTTTATGCACTTCTCCAAGGACATCAAGAGCTGGAAACCTAAATGTGCCTACCCCAAACAGATCACCAGAAATAGCAAGGCACAAGTGCAGGGGGTTGTGCACATGTTCTGCTGTTCTGGAACTTCTTAAAAGGGAAAATGCTGCCCTTTCTTCTTTCTAGGTTGAGAAGAACACTTTCCAACTAAAAATAAGTCAGGTTTTTGTATGTTGGTTTTTTGTACCTTTAGGTAGCCAAATGTGTTTATGCTGCTTTACTTTAGAGAACCTCCCCTCATTTTCCACGTAGAGGTTCTGCCTCGTTTCACAACGGAAGCAGCATCTTCTATGTTTTAATGTCTTTGTAGTTACTTGAAAACCACTCTGAGACATCTTTAAATATGCGGTAATACATTCATACATTTACTTTATGCTCTCCAGCTTTGTCAGAGGAGGTTTAGGCTTGATATTAGGAAAAAAAAATTCACTGAAAGGGTGATTGGCCAATGGAATGAGCTGCCCAGGGAGGGGGTGGAGTCATCGTCCCTGGAGGTGTTTAAAAACAGACTGGATGAGGCACTTAGTGCCACGGTTTAAATGACGAGTAGGTGCTGGTGTTGGGTCATAGGTTGGACTCGATGATCTCGGAGGTCTTTTCCAACCTTGTGATACTGTGATACTTGGTGACATCTTTTGTAATAGTGTGGGGTGTTCTTTTGAGTATTGTAGATCCTTATATCCTCCTGCGCCGCCTTCTGTGAAGATAGCACAAATTTACTCGTGTCTTTTGTGACTTATTTCGTGGTCAGATTTTGATGTAATATGCATCTTTCCCATTACACAGATCCTGACTTTGTTTTTTAAACAGATACATTTAAGTATAGAATATTATACTCATCTGCAGCAGAATAAAGTGGGAATCTACTTCTGAAATAATGTGGGTATTCCAGGTTGTTTGTATGTCTTCAGCTACTCAAGACAGATGTTGATGTGCTGCTACTTTAGTTGCTTGCCAGAATGGTTAATGGTTCAGTATGGTGAATGATCACATGTCTGCATTTCTATGGGTTATTAACTGCATTTAATAGATTTAAATGTCGATGTCATCTGGTCTTCACTGAATTCAAGAATACTAGATGTATGAACATTTACCAATTTGGTTCTTACTGTGTAATTACTCAAACATTAAATAGGTGTAGTAACCAGCGTGTTACATTCCCTTGTGTATGTGTTTACATCTCTATCTTGGCTCTAAACGAGAATTCATAATTAGTTTACAGTAGTATCTGCATATTAATTGTGAATTGTTGCAAGGCTTTTTGTGTCCACATGTTAAGCTTTCAGGATATGACCTGTCTTGCTAGCTCAGGCTTACCACCCTGTAAACTTAACTCCGTGGCTTTTGGTAGTTTCAGAAGGCAGGCAGTGCATGCACTCTGTAACAACTCACCGAGTATTTAAATGAACAAAGCACTAATTCGCATTTACAATGAGACTGCCTTGCATCACTGAGGAGAGGTGTGAAGTAGTCTTAATGTAAGTAAATTTGGGACATACTGGCATAGATAAACATTACAACCCTGCATGTGAAGCACTGAAGAACTGAGTGAGATGGTCAGCAGCTCCAGTGTTTACTGGTAAGAGACTTCAACAGATTCTCCACTGGTATAAATCAGTGTCACTGTTGACAATTTACAAGGAATGCAGGATTTGCTCTCCTGTTGTTCTGTGTGGCCTCTGTAAATAAGAAAAGCACTGTGTCCATGTGGGTTTTCTTTTACCTTAACGTTTCTTACTGTTTCACAATTATTGGCTATTTAGGTGTTGCAGCACCTTGTCAGAAATTAACAAACATATAAGAATTACTTCAGCTATTAGAATGCAGCAGGAGTCTGATGTGTGTTAATGCACATGCACACAATGTAGTATTTTGGGGGAACGGGCTGACAAAAAAGGTGTCCTGTTCCAACTGAAACAGCAGCAAGGGCAGTGACATTTAATCAATTGAAATCTGATGAGAATGCAGGTATTAACGTTTGTGCTCCTGCAGAGATTACCATAGGATCCTTTGGAACTACAGATTGCCAGAACTTTCATTTTATGTTCAAAAAAACATACTCTCTAGTGCTATGGTGTCCCCAAACTCGCCAAGGGTGTGGACTTCAATCCAAATGAAACAAGCTTCCTACTCTTACCACCTCCTTCAGTGGATATTTCTCTAAATTCTTCAAGATCCAAATACTCATCAGCCTCATTCGAGATTTGTGATGGGATCACAGCTTATGATGGCATGGGAGAATTATACTGTTTTCTTAATCCATGGGTTTAGTCTATAATGCTCAGAATACAGGTTAGCTGTATTTACTGTAGGTTCAAAGTTATTGCCTCCTGTGCTTTCAGTTTTATACAGAATGGATTGTATTACTATTTGTGCTATAGAAAATATTTACTCAGAATGCTTTGAAGTGGCAGTGTGCATTAAACTGCACTTGGTTTTCACCTGGGAAACCTTAGCTCAGTATTCAGTTTGTCACTTGTGCAACAAGTTAGGCTTGATAGTCCCCTTGCAACACCCTCAGCAGGGTCTGGCCTTGTGCCCAAAGAGGAGCTTTCACTGGTCTATCAGGGAGTGTTGCAGATGCAGATTGAAATGCTTTTAAGAAAATACAGGAAATGGTATTTAGAAAACTTGTGTTTTCAGTGGCTTTCAGAGCAATGCCAGGTTGGTTTAATTTATATTTGCAATTAGCTGTAAGCCTCTGGAAAAGGCTGCATTCTTTCTGCGGTGTCCGGAGCAGATGTTTTCTCATTAGCTTTATTGATAGAAAGGCTATATCCATTAAGATAAAATTGAATAAGCCATTTTATGAAACAGTGGCTAATGTTTTCCGTGATCAGAAAATATGTGTGGAGTTAAATTGCTTGCTAGATAAGTAGTTATTTTACTTACAGCTCACAATATTTGTTCACCATGATCATAACATAATGTTTGACCTGGTGTAAATAGACTTAAGCTTCTTTGCACCTCAGGGAATGGGGCAGAGAGAGGTGAGCAGGAAGAGTTAGGGAAACCGAAGCACCCCGATGACACCACCTGAATGCAGTTGCTTAGCAGAGGGACAGCCACCTGGGTGTGCAGCCTTCTGCCCAGCTTCCTGGCAGTTCTGTTCAGCCTGGAGTTACACCAGTTTAGCTGAGCAAGGATTCAGCAAGGATTCAGATCACGTGTTCAGGAGTGCATGAGATTCCTTTAGTAAACCATCTCCCACTGAATTTGTTTGCATACACAATAGATGTGAGGTTGTCAACTGTAAAATTTGATCTTCTGGGGCAAATACATCCTTAGCATGATTCCTTTGTATGTAGTGAAGTTGTCCAGTGTATTTAAACAAGGTATATTTAAATGGAATGTAAAAACCCCAGGAAATACATGGCTTGTCTTTATCCTGATGGAATGTTTTCTGGCATTATTATTACAGCTTCTTAATGTCCTTCTCACACCTAAACTATAATTAAGACAAATGTATTATTTCCTTTTATTTTTGTGAGTGATTTCTTACTCAAAGAAAGGCATCAAGAATCCCAAACCTTAGCAGTAAAATTTCAATTCCCCAATACTTTAGTGGCCTTGTATTACAATTAACTGATGACCTTGAATCCCTAAAGGATTTAAAGAGTGAATTAATAAGTACGTAGTTACACCAAGCACTGAAAATACCCTTGCAACCAATTTTCTATGTGTAGTGTGCTCCTGGGCCACTCCTTTGTGCATGTCATTGACCCTTATCTGTAATAATATATTCCTGTAGAGAAAACTTGAAGTTTTCCATGGTGCATTATTACTGCTCAGGAAACTCCCTTAATTTTCATGCTGATAAAGATATTAATGTAGAAAAATAAGACATTATTTTGTCTGAGCGGCAGTTGAAAATCTGTGCTGTGACTGCAGTTGACTGAAGCTCAATTACTTTAATAAATGTATTCTAAATTTAATCTCGATTACATTTACATTTTAATAAATGGTTCTCACCTACTTGTCAAATAGCCCAGCTAAATTTATTAAGTTATTGTATAAACAGGGTTATTGTGATGCCAGAAATAGTTTATGTCCTATTCTCACAATATACTGTAAATATATATAGTGTGTAGAAAAGTACCTTGGTCACCTCGGTATTTTAAATGTGGATTTATTTTACAGCTTTTTTTCTGGTAAGAGCCCATGAACCTTTAGGGTCATTCATAAATATCTCAGAAATCATCCTACAGAATTATGACAGGCTTTTTTTTGTTTAGATTAGGTAGTTGTTACAGCTTTTCTACATGCTGCATTTCTGTGAATTCTACTTTTTTCTTTACTTGGAGACTGTAGAGCTACTTTTTGTAATACCTAGGACTTGAAGGGAGACAGACTAAAAATATTCAAAAGTCTGCATAACATTTTCTATTCCTTTTGACATATGAGAGTAATCATTGATTTTGCATATACATATTAAAGCCTTTTCTATTAGATAAACCTTAAAAATAAATACTGATTGTATTTACCATATATGCATCTTTGTCGGTAATGCTGATGATGGCTGTTGGTGCAAAAGAACTTTCTAGTTTATAATTATTTTTCTCTACCACTTGTCTTTGATGCATGCAATAACCTCATCATTTGCTGTTTGTGCCATTATCCCACGCAGCTACAGCAGGGGGTTGATCTTTAAGAAGGAGCATTTACAGTAGCGTGTGCAGAAATGTAGAAAAATGTAGAAAGGGCTAAAATATTTTTACATACAGTTATCCTGATAGTTGGCATAAGAAGAGAGAGAAAACTACTGGAAAAGTACATAAAATAAGAATTTGAGGCTATTAAATGTATTTTAGTGTTCCAAGAGAAGTCTGTTATGCAAAATACTTGGTTCCTATAAAGAACATTAAGCCAGTCTGACGTGACTGTGAAATCCTTATGTTTTTCTGAAGCGTGCGGCATTTATCAGGGTCATTACCTTTCCTTATCTTTTTTCTTTTTCCAGAGTTAGTATAGAAATACCCAGCAGACAGGTTGCTATATACCTGAAGGGGAAATGTTTTCAGGCTTGTGTTTATAGTTGCTGAACTTAAATAATGTCAACAAAACCAAACATTCAGTCCCAAACCCATTGAATTATGCAAGCGGCTTTTCGTCAAGGGAAGCAAGAAGGGAATAAACTGCTCCCCTTGAGAAGGAGCAGGTTCAGTCCCTGAAATGTGCACCTTATATGACCTTCAGGTGCTTTAATACGTGTCTGGTAAGAAAAAGGGGGTATGGCTTCAGTGAAACGAATGAGTCCTAGCTCTCAAGCCTAGAATGTGTTTGAAAGAATCGATACAGCCTGGTGGCGCTTGATTTGGAAGTCAGCAACACATTAACTTGAAGGGATGTGTCCTGTGCCTGGGATAGTAGGCTCATCTGACTTGGATCAGCTGCTACGTTTTAATCAAAGGCTGTGGAATAATTGTGTACCATATTCCTTTCACTGCCCTAGCTCACTTTTTTTTTTTCACCTCTGCTGACACCCTACAGGGAGTGCATTATGGTTTCTTATTTTATTTTCTTGCAGTAATACCCTGCCTGTTGTCTCCAGACTTCACTGGCAGCTTCCCAGTTACTAACAGTGCAGCCTTCTGACAGCCAGTGGAGGGTAGCAGCTAACGGGTGGCTTCAGGGCAGAGCCTGTCAGCCTGTGACAACCTGAGTGAGACAGCGAGGGGCCCAGTGCTGAACTGGCTGCTATAAATTAGAGATAGGCAAGGACTTTGAAAAAAAATAACGGACAAAATGATGCTGAGTTCACAACATCTAACACTTAACCTGTGCGGTGCTGAAAGAGATAAGGGAAAGGGCTCACAGTTCATATTTGGAACTTGTTGTCCTTTGTTATACTGCAGAATTAAATATGTTAAACTTGAATATTGAAGAACGTGAAATTTTTGTTAAAAGTTAAGTTGGTTGATAACAGAGAAATTAATCAATTTGACTAACTGATGATAATTTTTGGCAGACATCATATCAATTCTGTGAAGAAAGGTGGCCAATACTTTCAAATACTTCACCAGGAAGCTCTGCAGAAGAACACCACACTCGAAGCAGCCCAGCAGGCTCAGGGCATGAGATGGAGAGCCGAGGTCCAGCCACCCGAATACTCCTCTGATACAGAGGAGTTGGATGAAGAAATAAGCACGTAAGTTGGCTCAGAGGGCTTTTAGTGGTCTGAGGGTAGTGGTTTTAAAAAGTGACAGTTTCCAGTTTCTGTCATCATTTCACATTGAGGCAGAATATTACTACTTGTGTGACCTAGAAAGAGAAAATGCTTAAAAACTAGGTAAGTCAGCAGCTGTAAAACAAGCATGGAAGAAAAATGCCTGAGGCTTGACTTAAAAATGAGCAATTTTAGAAGGCAGAAGATTAGTGAATTCAGGAGAGGTTTCATAGCAAACTTGGAACATATTCTCTGAGGAGAAACAGAGGAGGCCTCGTGCATTTGTTCTATGCTTTTGTTTTCACAGTGGGACCACAGAATTAAGAAAAACAAAGAATTGCACTCATTCGAGTGGCTTAGCTTGCAGACTGGGGTTCTTTGCCAGTTCAGACCTATTTAATTACTGCTGTCTTCAGATTTTCTCTCTGTTTGATCATTAGTTAGTCTTCAGTCCTTTGGCTCTTACTGGTCTCTTCAGTGCACCTGTAGAGCTTGTTGTAATGCTGTAGTTGTCTTCCATTTGCCAACCCTTACTGGGTGATGAGGTGATTAAATACTTGCTCAGCAGGACAGAGTAGCTCTTCTAGACGTTACACACCTTATTGTATCAAAAGATCATCCATGTCTAACAGTCTTTTCTCATCAGTTTGCTGTGGCTTTTATCATTCCCAGGTACCAGCTTGCCACTCATTAAGCTTTCTTCCATGAACTGACTCTCAGCTTGGAAAACTCATTCTCCAGAGTCATCCGAGATGCAATCGCACCCTACTTATAAAGTGGGACAACAACCTATAATTGTTACTAAAACCTAAGAAATAAAATCTTTCCTGTTAGTACGATACCCAGGCTAAAAAGCAAATAAGTAGCACAGACAAGCTGAGAGGTTCTGACCAGAAAAGAAAAATCATATATACTAGAGTTCCATTAAATGTCCAACATTCTAAATGGTCACAAACTGAACAGCTAGAAAAAGTGGGAAAGGAATGGAGTATTACTGAGAGATAGTGTTATAGTAAAGGGTATTTGGTCAGCCTTAAAGTGGTCAGGCTTAAACGATCGTTGTATGTCCCTTCCAACTGAAAATATTCTATTCTATTATTCAGAGTATTTTAGAATCTTATCCTCTAATGTCTGTGTCATCTAAAGCTTTCTTCTTACTTTAAAAAAGTCACCTACAGCTCTTTTATTTAAATGGCACCGTGGAGTTAATGAAAAGATTAATGAAAGCCACGTGAGCATTTTAGGTAAACAATGTTCTTTAATTAAAAAAAATAAATATTGAATACATAAGAACATACCTGAAAGCTTTTTATAAACTCTGTGCTTATTAATCTTGGTAGCATTTTGTAAACACTTTGCATGGGTGGAAATGGCCCAACAAGCTTTTGGTGGTGAAGAAACAGTGCCCACAGCCTACAGAGTGCTCAGTTTTCTGTCATGTTGGTTTGGCCAGCACTTAAGACTTTTTTTCATTGGGGTGAATCTTTTCAACTTAGTCTTTACTGTTTTCTGTGCACACAGTATGGTAACCCAGAAAAGACTGAACAGGATTTTACAGGCACGTTTTGGAACTTTGGCCTCGTGTGTAGATAATCCCGCTGACACCTTTGGCACAATAACAGCAGAAAAGAAGTGTAATGGATTGTAAGCTGTATCCCAGCATTTTTTCTCAAACAAATCAGCCACATTTTTTCATCTGCCTCAAAATTTGATTTCACATAAATGTTTAATTGCTAATAATAAGTAGTATTATAAATGTATAAATATAAATACCATATTTATGATTTATAAGTACCGTCAACATATTATAAATAAATAATTATTATATAACCTGGCAAACATAATCATCAGGTTTGTAATATTAATAAATTATAATAAATGCAGTAATTAACAATTCAGAAATACAAGTAGATTTTTTTTAAATGTAAGGAGGAGGAGAGGAAGTGTGGTGATGTGAATACAATAAACAGTTTATTGGCTCCGTCTTCATTTCACATACTCCTTTTTTACTCCAGTCTTTGTCTTTTCTTGCAGTTGCTCTCTAACAGAAGGTGAACACCTGAGGAATTTGGGGAAGAAGAAGAAAAAAAGGATGACCTTACAGTCTTTCACTCCTCTTTGTGCCAGTGTCCTTATTCCAAACCCCCCTGAAGCAAAAAGGTATTTTTGAAGGCAAATAAATGTCATGTCCTCCTTGGCAGGACGTAAGCGAGATTTGCAGCAACATGGACCCTTAACACATACACCCAGAGTCACTGTTCAACTGGTGAACATGTATGCTGAGAATTTCAGGAGCTTGTGGTAAAATACACTGTCTTTACTAATAGCAACTATTAAATTCTAACTTTAAATTATTGAATCCTAGTGAGTTACTGAAAACTCTGCGTGTCTGTGTGTGCATACTTCATTCGCCTTGCTGATCTTGACTCAGCAAGTTCTAAGTTACATAAAATTTGTTTCTCTAGTGTAGCTTTCAAGCTTTTAAGGAAAGGCTGTCAAAATTAAAGTTTCATTTCCCTAGTAAAAAAAGTAGGCCTGTGAAAGAGGGAGAAGACAACTTGTACTGTGTAAGCGTCTGTGTATTTTGTATTAGTCTCTAATGCAAACTGTCTGTTCTAAATTCATTAACCCAGTCGCTCACCAAGTGTCTTTTTATAATTACATTTGTATGTGCAGTAAGCTAAAATGCCAAAGATGATCTTAGTTCAAAAAAAAGATGGGTCTTAAATACAAAACTTAGAAACTACTGTAGAATCCAAACCCCATAAGAATCCGCACCATAAAGGGAGTAAATGCTGGGATCCTTGTTGGTGCAAAAGCACCGAGCACATCCCCAAGATAAGTCCGTTGAAAATGTCACATGCAAAAATATGCTTTCAGGATTCAGAGTCTTGTATCAACACAACAAAACCCTTGAGAGGTGTCTGAGAGTTCACTGAGACAATGAAAAAAATCTGCTATGGAAATGCTTAGATGTATCTGTCAGCCCACACGATGCCAGTTTGATTGTTCCCTGACTTTACAGTATAATGTGTCTGTTTCTCTTCTTTGCAGGGACAGGGAACATCTTTTTCGACAGCTGTGTGCCATACACTGGCTTTTGGAAGCTTTGACTCTTGAGTCCAACAGTTCGATGCGTTCTATATTAACCTGTTGGAATCCAACGTAAGTAGGCAATGTACGACAGTAGTTGGAATGAGGAGTTTGCAATCTTTGTCCTTTATATGTTCTTATTTCTCTTCTTTCAAGTAATAACTATTTGAGTGAAATGTTATTAATTCTGTGCCATGCAACATAAATTTTGTATTGACTTTGATCCCATGCAGCCAGCAGGGAGTTGTACAGTCAAATCAGTAGCACAGCACGGTCCTGTATTGCAAGTTGCAGAACTAGAAGAAAATACTGAGCTTTCCCAGCTGACTTTTGTTTTCTTTCCTTTTTCTCTTTTGGTTAATAATTATACAAATTAAATGCATGTAGTAATATATGTATATATATTCCCATATCCTTCCCTTGGAGGGTCATCCCAGTGAATGTTACATATTCAGTATATTTACAGAACAAAGAGAGCTATTAAGTGATATTTAATAGTTGGTTTTATTCTGTCATTTACATATGATGGTGATGGATACTTGTACATATGCATTACTTCTGAACTTTTATGCTATTAAAAGTAAATATTAATTTAAGTTTTCAACACTTAGTCATGTTGACATAACACGTATTTAAATTATTCATTAGTGTTTGGTAAAACAGTGAATATGCTTTGATTTGCAGGGTAGAGCTCCTCAAAGCAGTTCTGCTTTCTCTGTGTATACTCAGTCAAGGCAAACTGTGCCTGTGCAAACGGGGGGGGCAGAGTAGCCCCCTATAGAATTAGTCTGATAAATTGGAGGAGAGAATCAGTCCAGTGTGTGTTGTGGTTAGGGTTTTCACCCCTTTACGTATGAGGAGCTGCCAGTAGACTGGGATAAGAGGAACAGTTTGTCAGCAGGTCTCACAGATAGAGGCTGACAGCAGAGTGCATAAAGCTCTGAGTTCACTTTCAGGTTCTGAAGTAGTGCACTCTCCTGTTGTACACTTCTTGCTGCTCTCTATTGCTGTCTCTAATCACCACTCCTCTCCCTCAGTGTCATTTGAACTGATCTGCATACACACATACTTCATTACACAGTAACCATCACGAGTTAGGCTTAAATTTAGATAGCATGGTCTCTGTCTTTATCAAAAGGAGATTTTTAAAGGTGGTGAAGGAAGCAAGCTTAGAACACTGATCTGTTTTGTGTAACCTTTGACTGATTAGATGGAGACTGAATGATAAATGAGACTGCCTCAGCAGTGACCTCTTATCATCCCACAGCTGCAATGACTGCAGCTTCGACATTTACCTTTGTCAATGTGAGGTAACATTTAAACTTTTGGACCAGTATAGGTCTTGTTTTAGCCAACAGATGGAAAAATCAAATTTGTATGAGCCTGCTGTCATTCCTATCTGTGAAATCTTGCTATTCTTCAATACTTGCACAGAGCAATTTGGGAGCATGATCTAGCCCAGTACATGCATTGATAGTCTGTAGAATGACCATGCTTTCTGTAGCTTCTCCTCACGTGGCTATAACTTAGTCATGTCCTGTACACCTTGCGTTGCCCTTCCATTTCTTACAGGCTATGATATGCATCATAGTAATGATTAGATACTATTTACTCTCCTTTTATTGCATTTCTTAAAAGAACTTATAATAAAATCAGGACTCTCAAAATAGAGAGCTAAATAAATTGTTTTCACACTTAGGGACCCTGGTGGTTTCAAAAAAACAGTAAAAGAAATTGAAGAGGAAAAGTTAGCCACACGTATGCAGGAGCTCTTTATTACAAAGACAAAGGTAACTTCCTTGTTAATTTCTTGGGACCTAATCAAACTATTCAAGCATTTATTTTGTTGGTTAATTGATCTCCATGATATCTCATTTTATGCTCTGGATCTTGTGACTGCAAAGTAGTTGTCTCTAGGTTTTGAAGAACAACAGTTTCATATTAGTTAATAGGAAGAACAGTATGTAGCTGATTGAAACTGTGGCTTGGTCTTAGTGGTAAGTACTGATGTGGGAAGAATTCAATATTATTTTAACTCATAAATAGCCTCTTATTTGCATTTGCTTCCTTTTTTATGACTTGGAGTCATGTAGTAGTATTTGTCCATACATACATGTCCTTTTCAGTCAAATGGGCATTTTGAACTGCTATCCTGGAGGCCTTATTCTAGAAAGTTCTAGTCGTGATTTGCTTGGTTGCCTTTTTAAACAGAATTTAAAGCTAAATTCATAAATATATTCTAAATATTGAGGCCTTTAAAGATAGCAGGATTTACTTGCCACATTCAAAGCAAAGCCAAGGAAAGGAGAAAAGCAATTCAGTTGAAAGCTTTTTAAAAGAAAAATCAAATAAATACCCGAGAGGAAATTCAACACTATAAAACTTTCTATAACACTTGGTAAGTGCTTTATTATCTTTCTGAAACCACTGAAAGACTTTTGATTTCGAAACTGCTGGAGTGACTGGAGGAGAATGGAGGGGGAATGAGTGATGCTTAGGAATGTATCTAGGAGAACTCCATAATGAGCCAGTGAGTTTCTCACTCTGTAGCACATCTTGCATTTTGCTCTTCAGCAGTTTGCTTAAGCTTTTAGTTCCTGGCTTTGCTCCCCATAAGGCTAAATTAAACAAGTTCTGTAAAGTCCTTTTAGAACCCCAGGTGAGACACTCTTAGAAATATGAGCTGTTGTTTCATGCAGGCTATTTGCTCTTGTTATTTGCCAACACCTACAGCTCGTACCCTCATGACATAACAATTAAAATGATTCAACAGAAGATTATGAT
Organism: Dromococcyx pavoninus; assembly: GCA_033558185.1. NCBI lineage: Eukaryota > Metazoa > Chordata > Aves > Cuculiformes > Neomorphidae > Dromococcyx > Dromococcyx pavoninus. Next base: position 220,001 of record JAUMJL010000506.1, on the reverse strand, counting down.
TTCTGTTGAGGAATAAGCAGCAAAATCTGTGAAACTTTTAAAAGCAAAAGACTGTGTTTTTATGCAAATATTCTTCCTGCTGTTAGCAAACAGAGAAGGAAAGTCAGCAAGTCACATCAATAAGAGAGTTGTTTCTAAATAGGAGGCTTTCTGATATTCTCTAAAGTCAGGTCCAAGTGAACATGAGCAGAAGAAACCAAAGTGCATGTCAGTCTTGATGTGTCTTTTTAGCATTCACATTGCTGAGACTTTTTTTTCCCCTCCCTGAATTAATGAAAAATTCCTTTCTGTTCTTTACACTAATATTACTTAAGGACTGCATTTCATATTTGATTTGAAAATTCTAGTGGAAATACTAGGTTCCTTCAGGAGCACTTGCTTTATAATACATATTGTTCCCATTATCAAGCCTGCAGAATTTAGTCTGCTTTCAGGCTTCAGTTTCACATCGCTGACACAGGAAATTCCTTGGCCAGGTTGTTAGGTGCTGGGAGGAGACCTAAACATTTATCAACCCCTGACATATTCTTCCCTGTACATGAGAAGGTTGTTCTATTACCAACCCTCTCTACAGCTGCAGTGTTACTAGTTTACAAATTATCTTAATCTGTTGGCATTAACACTATAACAGAGGAGTATGGAAGAAAGATAAGAAAATGAAAGAGGTCCTACACAAGAAATCACAAGACTGTTTGAAGTCACTGGAAAAACATCTGTGAGGTTACATGAAAAGCAGAAAGGTCTAATATTGGAATTAGCTGTAGAAATATGGTTCTTTTTTGTCAAATTGCTATAGAAAGCAACTCCTTTCTAGTCATCTTTTTTCTTTGTGCAGAAAAGCACCTGGAAAGCACGATATGAGCTAAATAGAAGGAGGATAAGGAAGATGTCTACTGTAGGTATCTCTCAGCTTAGCAGTCAGTCATCTCCCCATGGTCAAACCCCTCATGGCAGCATAACATCCACTGTACTTTCCTCTGAAGACGACATCAGGACTAACGTAGTTTCATCTGATTCTATGAGTGAGTCAACACAAGCTAAAGAACAACAACCTTGTAAGTTACTTTTCTTGACTGCCAATATTAAATGGGTTTCCTTTCAGTGTTACTAGGGAGAACTGACATCAAAGACTCTGCTAGATGCACCAACGTGTTCCTCTTCAACATGCTGCTTGGTGCAAGTCTCTGTGTCCTCCCTCTTAGCAAACTGATTTAAAGACAATGTAATCCCACGTGAATATTAAGCAAGAGTTTTAATTAATATTCAGTTACAGCAGTTGTATAATCAGACTGTCATCCACATCTGTAAGGTCCAACAGGCAGAGAAAACAGTGTAAACTTGTCTGCCACAGCCGGTTCGCTGAATAGGTACCTGTTTAACCCAGGGCGTTCTGTTTCACTTAGTTGTTTCTTACTCTATGTTCCTCCTACTCATCCATCAGTGATCACCTGCTCTTGATAGACCTGACAGAATACTTTATCCATTAACTCTGCAATGTGTTTCAGTAAAATCTTAAGTATTTTTCCTTCCTTTTAAGTAAAACTGGACCAGAAAAGCCCATTAGCTAATTATCTTTTAATTGATGTTTATATTATCGTTACTAGGCTGACATCATGCTTTGCTAGAATCTAAATTACCACTCAGGAAGGAGCTCTTGGAGTCATTCTGGATAGTTCTGTGAATGTTCAGTAGCTATTAAAAAGGCAAAAAGAACCCTAAAAATGAAGTGGAAGACAAAGCAGAAAAATGTGTTATGCAAAAATACACGTTTTATATGTGATTCTTCAGTTCTGGTCCTTCCAACTCAGAGAGGCTGGTATCAGAAGTAGTAAAATTTGGGAAAAAAAGGGAAGTGTGTTAGAGATACAGAACAACTTCTGTATGAGAACTAATTAAATAGACTAAGGTTCTTCAGTGCAGAGAAGAAACAGCTGAATGCAGGGTTATGACAGATCACCATAACATCACAAAGTTCATGGAAAAAAGTGATTAGAGAGTGTTTTTTCATAAGTTCCCTTGACACCAGATTTATGGGACACCAAGCTAAATTATCTAGCAGAACATCCAAAGCAATGGGAAGTGCTTTCATGCAATGTGTGCTTCAACCAGCAGTATATTGCTGGAGATATATTCAAGTCCAAAAACAATTAAATGAATAGAAGAAAAAAACAATTAATTGCTTTTAAATGTAAAGGAATGGATGCATTCTTTGAATCAGAAAGATCTTTAGGTTCAGACTGCTCTAAGCTGTGTGGATGTATTGAGAAGCTTGCACTATGTCACGTACTACCTACAGAGCTGCTGCTGTCCGTGGCATTGAGCACAGATGAGTGGCTTTCCTTTGACATGAGCGGGAGCAGTGGAGAACTCGAAGCTATAACCTCAAGCAGTGTGTTTACACATGTAAATGAGCAATGGGTTTGTGTGTGAGATGAGATTTGAAAATAATCTTGAGTGGTAACAGCTGGGGCCTCCTTACCCTCCTTATGCTTTGGGACATACAGAGCTGTCTTGTATGTGTGATGTGGAACAACATCTATCACATGATTGCCTGTGATTCCAGGGGACTGGCCTGAGTGTCCAGTCTGGTCCTTTCAAGGATTATGTTCCTAGCTCTAAAAAAATACAGGAAGTTATTTTCTGCAGGGCAGCTCTGTAGCAAAGGTTAGATCCTGTAATGAATTCTGAAGCTGCTATAATCACATTTAATCCTGAATTCTGATTATAGGATGCTTCACGGACAAATCAGAAAGTACACAAGTACAGCTACCCTGTAGCTTTATACCCCAGATTCACAAAGCTTCATGTAACTCACACAGACAAAATTCTGAGAGCAGGCACAACACTAACCCACATGTGCAGGTGTATATATTTCAGAAGTAGGAAGGAAATTCTGCAGTAGGCCACTAATCAGAGATTAGGTACAATAGATACAGTTGAGCGTGACTCAAGGGAGATAATTCATAACTCAATATAAAGCCTTTTTTCCAACTGTAATTTAGATGCCATTGTTTGGGGACTGCTCCTGTAGAACATCTGCTTTATACAAATTTGATTTTTCCATCTGTTGGCTAAAACAAGACCTATACTGGTCCAAAAGTTTAAATGTTACCTCACGTTGACAAAGGTAAATGTCGAAGCTGCAGTCATTGCAGCTGTGGGACGACAAGAGGTCACTGCTGAGGCAGTCTCATTTATCATTCGGTCGCCATCTAATCAGTCAAAGGTTATACAAAACAGATCAGTGTTCTAAGCTTGCTTCCTTCACCACCTTTAAATAAAGAAAGATCTCCTTTTGTGCAGACAGAGACTGTGCCATCTAAATGTAAGCCTAATTTTTGATGGTTACTGTGTAATGAAGTATGTGTATATGCAGATCAGTTCAAATCGTGTACGTCTTCTTCACGCTGAGAAACAAAATGTGAGACCTGTATCTGAGAGATTAAACACTAACTGGATTTTATACCCAAAGCTTTCTGGCCTGCAGTTAAGGTTTCAATTCTTAGTCAAAAATATACTTTTAAAAGAGGAGGTATAAATATTGTGCAAAGGATCTTCAATATGAAACTTATATCTGAATTTGGGGCTTTTCTTTGGGACTTATCTATGCCTTTTCAATTGATTTATCATTGTTAAATACCTGTAAAATAGGTAAATATTAGTACCCCATTTTACAGGTGATTAACTAAGGCATAGAAATCAAGGTCAAGTGAAATTATTACATTCTTCTTTGTTGTTTCTTTTTCTTGTTTAATTACTTTCTGACCAACTCACAGCTATGGAGGATAATATTTAAAAAATATTATGATTATGGACAAGCTTGAGTGTTTCTTTTCCCAGTTTCTCCAGAAAGAGAATTGGAACAGGTCCTAGTGCTACACAAGAGAGGGCAGGCATGTATCATGCCTGCTGTTGCTGTTGATCAGCGAAAAAGAGGGGCCACATCTTTGTGGTAATAGCCCTGGTTTCCTCCCTCTCATCTCTCTCCAAAATCTGCCATTAGGACTGCTGTTGGGACTGGTTTTAGACAATCCAGCTATCTTGGAGAAAGCATTAAATGTAGCCACTGCCCTCTGCCCCAGAGCACCAGTACCTGCAGAGTACATGGGTTTCAGATCAGCTATTCAGTCTGCCCAAATGGCAACCAGAATTAGAAAGGACTGGGTTCTTCTGAGAAGGGTTGTGGCACTGCATGCCCAGAACAGCCGGCATCTGCACCCAGCCTTAGCTCAGTCTGAGCAGAGGCTCCCTGCCCATAGCAATGTCAGGGTGCAGACACAGCGGGGCTCAGTCTGTGTACTCAACTCCTCCTCAGCTCTAGAAGGTTCAGTGACAGAGCCAGCATCCTTACAGGCTTACGCTTTGAGACTAGGAAGGGTGACCATGGAGCCATCCTTAGATCCAGCCAGTGCTAGAGCTTAGGATTTCTGACTGAAACATTGGCACTTGTGAAACTCACGTGGCCACAACTAACAGAGAATCTTCATTATAAGCATGGTTCTTAAAATTTTAGCCCATTAGCTGATGCCTAGCAACTTTTTCCATCCTTGTCTTATGTTTGTTATTTCACAGTATAATAGTCTGTGCCTCTAACAGGTAGGAATTGTTTGTGCTGCTGTTTAACACAGTCAGCATTCAGCAGTTATTTTATATTACACTACATGTGGTGCTTCACAAAAGTGTACAAAAAAGACCTTTTGAGTTTGGGGATTACAACTTCAAGGTGTGGAGAGCTCACTAAAATGTCCCTTACTACCATATAGGACACATTGAGCACCGCAGAGGGTGACTTACAATTTGACAGCAAACACTGGGATGTTTCATAACGAGCGTGACAGTTGTTTTACTGCATGAGTGATTGGAGGGAATAATGCAGAGAAGATGACCATCTCAGTGTCTCTCCAGGGGTTTGGCATCAAAGTAGGAATGAAATAGCAGTGGGAAGGAAAACAAAGATGTCAATTTGAAGGAAAATAGTGAGTTAAACTGGCTTTCCAAGTACTCAAGGGAGAGATTATAAGCATTCACGTTATAGGAAGGCAGAGAGAGAGTAAAGAGCATTGTTACTCGTGAGGGAAATCTGCTCAAAGGTGGATAATGTAGAAATGATATGAAGGGCTGCTTGAGGATGTGTCTTAAGTTTTAGTGGATGCTGATAAGGAGATGCAGAAAGTTAATTAGATACCGATTGATGTTAAACGTATTAAATATTCTATAATGTTCAAAAGAAAAATGGCGAAGTGATACAGCAGACTTAGAAAATTAAGACTTGACAGTTATGCCAGTAGAATGCTGACAGCACAGGAACTGAAAATAGACTCGCTGCATAGTTTGTTCCAATCTACCTGTTTTTCTAATACACTATTTTTATAAGCATCTAATATAAAAAATATTTAGTAGCTTATGCTTGATGGGGTTTTTTTTCATAGCTGAAAGAACAAAGCTGATGTTTTCAAAAATGATTAATGAATTGGGTGCATTTGTATTTGGCTACTTGTCTTGAAACCTCTTTTAAAAGTTGCTTTTTTTGAAGAAACTTTGCTTTTGGACATACCAGATAGCAGGTTTCTTTAGGGTGTCTCCTTCAGGCCAGCATAGATAGCATCCTCTCTGCAAGGAAGAGGGCAATGCATTATTGAGTTGTCCTGTTCTTACAGATTTTTTTTTATCAGCCCTACAGAAAGTTATCCAGAGAATACATGAAAAAGTGTCAAAAGATGGCCATAAACAAGAAGATATTGTTAAGAAGACTGGACTGCAGAGGTACATTACGTGTTGGGTTTCTGAACAACTGGAAGAATCAACTTGATCAGGACAGAGCTTACACTTTTTTTTTTCTTCTCCCCTAACTCCACCCCCAAACAACCAAATTCAGGGAATTCAGATGACATTTACATTTTCTGGCATGGGTGGCAGAATAGTCCATTTTGCAGCTGTACAAGCAGTATATATTTTCTGGAAAATACTCCACAAATCTTGCCTTTGCAAACAGAAGAGATCTTGCGCTCCAACAGATTTGTAGAAAAAAGCAATGTTCTATCTTATTCCTGTAGAATTGTTTGTTTCTACCATTGCATTTATCAGCAGTCTCTCTATAACATTTCCAGCTAAGCCTACATTAGATGTGTCCCCTCCTTACTCACTTCTATTTCCACAGCTGTAAGATCAACCTGACAAACCATTCTTACAAATAGACTTTGCTGAAGCATTTTTCCCTTGAGTTGAGGTCAAGAGAAATAGATTTTGTACCTGGATAGCTCCAGCAAGTTGGTAATATCAAGAATAGCAGCACCTGCAGAATTTTTCACATTCTGGAGACGGTCTGCTGTGCACTATTTTAAACTTTATTGTGTCTTGTAGTTTGTTGCCAGTGGACCAGAAGAATCACAGAGTAAACATGCCATTCATTAAGGAACAAAAGAGTGCAATATCAAGGAAGCTGAGGCCCAGAAGGCAGGGGTAGGGCTACAAATCTATTTTGAAGCACACTATATGCTGTATAAACTTGGCACTCTGTGTGGAAAGCATTTGGCATGCAAATGTCAGAGAGCATTTTATCACATGAGACCGGAGCAGGCCAGTGAAACCTTGCAGCTCATTTTATACATTTCAGTGCAATGCAGAGGCACTTTCCTGGAAGGATGTGACTGGAATGAAAGACAGTAAGAATCCAAATTTAACACAATTTACAGAAGATTTAATTAATCAAAGTTACAAAAGAATTTGCTTAATTACAAAATGTGAGTTGAATTAAATTTGGATTTTTACTGAAAATAAGGTGATGTCAAAATTTACATGGGCTCGAATCACTCTGTGTTCTCAGCAACACAGGTGCTTACCACAAAAGGCTACCACAAGGTGTTAGTTCCAATTTTCTGTGGTGTTTTTTCTTGCAGCTACAATATCAGCTCTTTCATTAAAAGCAAATCTAACTTGTGTGACAATATGAGGCGAAAGTTTGCAGCAGTACATGAAGCAGCAGCTTGTCGTTTACACGATACCCTAGAGAGCCTTGAGAGGTAGGAAAAGACTGTTTTCTGTATATTCTTCAAATGATACACATTTTGCTTCTGATTAGATTTAGAACTTGTCTTCAGGCCTCTTAAAGATGCATTTATATGGATTGACATTAAACAAAGCATAAAGGTATGATGATAGGAAGTTTTACGACTATGAAAAACTATATTACAGGTTAAATATTTAGAGCAGTCTTTTGGGATATTTATGAATGACCGTTCTGGAAATAGTTTTGCTAAAAATGTTGGATATATTTACTTTGGACATTGTAGTCCTTTTCACCCAAAGACAGAATCATAAATTCGGTCCACACAGACTCTGTGTGACAGTCTTGTGTTAGCATTTCAGAGATCACAGCATTATTTTGATTCTTCTCACAGTAACAGTTGCAGTTTCCTCTCTCAAGGCCTTTTCTGAGATCAGTGATACTTCTGCCTTATTGACCAAGTCAAAGCCTGTCATTCTTTTCCTTTCACCCAGAAACATTCTTCTCTTATGTTTGTGCAAATTCTTTTATCTCATTAAGCATCAGATCTGAGATCCTTCTCTATAATGCTGTTCAGAAGGGTGTTACAGGCACAGTTTTCTTTCCCCCTCTCACTTTCTTCTTCTTTCCATTCTCCTGTTTCATTTTACACTTAGATTTTTATGTCCCCAGAGCTTTCCTTATCTGGAACGTGGTCCTTATTTTCTTCCCTGAGCCATGACTGCATAAGGAAGTAATCATTCCAGTATCCTGCAGTACGGAAGGACAAGTCTGATGGAAACTTACTACTTGCAGTTATTTTACCACTCTCTGTACAGCCACCCAAGTGTGTTCTGTTTGATCAGCATTTAGAGATGAAACCTCAGTTTGGCAGAATATAGTATCAGTAATTTATTAGAAAGAAAAGCAGATGTTTATTTTCATTATAACACAATAGTAGTTTTTATAGGAATGCATACGTAAGCCCAATTTCTGGGTAAAAGTTCTAGTTCAAATCACTCTATTCTACCTCTCTTTTGTTGTATTTTAAATAATATATTACACTAAATCACTGAACAGTATTCTGTTTGTTTTCAAGCTGTGGATATCTGGCAGAAACCAAAGGTTGAATATCAGTTTAAATGTTTTGATTCTAAAGTTTGTCTCTTACCTACAACACAGAGTTGATACAAAATGTATGCTTTTTAATGTTTGTAGAAATATGAACAAATCAAGAACACTGCAAAAGCAAAAATTGTTATTGGTGTCCACAGACTGACCATACAATGTGTGCTTCATATTCATTGTTTTCTGCCTGCCTTAGTCTCCTCCCAGTTAACTGTGCAGAAGCCTGGTCATGTTTAAAGCACAGCTTTAACTTCTAATGTTTTGTTTGTAGGAGTCAGGAATGGCGATGTTATCAAAAATACCAGGCTTTGAAGCACTTGAAATACTTTAGTAGAGACATAGAAAGAATAAGACAACTGGGCATGAAAGCCAAAAGAGAACATGATGAAGATGGACTAAACTGGTAAGGAGGCACAGAAACCCTTGGCTCAAATGAGATGGTCAGGGCCTCAGAGTTGTCTTTAATACAAAAACCTTTTTTTTCTTTTCTTTTTTTTTCCCCAAAGCAAAGTATCACAAGAAACCATTGAATCAGTTCCTGGAAATGCAGGCTTTTCAAACTGGTAGCAACAAAAGTACAGATATGATCTCTAGGAGCAGATCTTGGCTTGCTCAGCAAATAGGTTAACTGGAAATGTAAGAAACTGGATAAGGAAGAGTTTCTTCCCAAAGATTTTAGGGAAAAGCACTCAGTCCTTGCATTTATACACTCTCCCTGCCACACAGCTTTATAGGAGGCTTCTTCCACCAGAAAGCATGTCAAATGCACAGTACCCTGAATATGAGATATTGTACACGTTGTGAATCTAACCCATGTACTTCTTACTGTACTGAACATTCACAGTACTAAAACTGATGGCAAAGGAAACTTTGACTCTACCTGTCCATCCATTTCAAAACCAAAAATATTTCCCTGCCAGTGTTCATAAACTGCTCATGAATAATACTGAAGCACTTACAAGGGCAAATAGAACAATTACCTAAATGCTTCCCAGTGCAGCAACTCTGCAAATTACTTACTAGTGATTCATGTTTGAAAGGATATTAGCTGTATCCAGTGATCAGCTTCCAGATCCACACCAGAAATAGCCTACCAGAACACTTCAGCAAGCTCACAGTGTGTCCTGTACTGCTCTATCTATGAGAATTCCTTGGATGAGGGATCACAGAGTATACAAACTGCATGGAACATTTTCTTTTTTCCAACCTGCCCTCTTTTGCTCTCCTTGCTTGTAAGCTTTCTGCCTTTCATTATTCGACATAACAAAAAGTCTGTTTCTAATCTGAGGTCCAAAATGCAAGTGACCCAGGACCACATCAGTTGTGTTAATGAATAAACATAGTCTTGGCCTATCTACTAGCACTCTGGTATTGTCAGTACTTATATGCTCCAGCTGTCCTCCCATATTTTGAGATATGGCATGTAAATCAGCCCTGAAACTGGAGTGGATGTGGTTTTGCTTTTATACTTACAGCTTCAACAGAAGAAGTGTAATTTGTGCAAAGCTCTGTTGAATATAAAGCAGACTGTACCCCATTGTGGTTTTTTTACCTCTCCCCCTGTGCAGGAACAGTACTACAAGTCTGCTGTTCCTTCATATGCAAATCGTGCTTCCATAGTGAAGAGGTTGTCTTTGGCTGTGCCAGCGTAGTTAGACGAGTACAGCTTTCTGTGCCAGGCCTGTTCTGCAAAGTGCTATCCATGAGGGGTATGGAGAATGACATCTCTGACAAGACCGGTGAACCCCCTTGTGGAAACACAAAGTCATGACAGAGGAATCGCTTTCACCAGGCTGCTTGTTCCACTGGCAGTAGGGCTGGTTTCCCCAATCTCTTGCAAGCACTGCCTTGCCAGGAGCTGGATCACTGTAGGAAAGCATTTCTAGGATCTGCTGTCAGTCTAGCTTATCTCTCATAAAGTGATAAACCCCAAAAATGATATAAAATATGAATAGTGTGATACAGGGATTACACTGAACGTAGCTTCCTTTCTCAAATAAAATATATTAGTGCATAGGTGGGCTATAAAAGGCCTGTGTGTGACATGATTACAGAAACCTGAGTAAGGTAGGCAGCGATAAAAAAGAGTTGGCTGTACAGCTAGACCCACACCAGCAGCGTACTACTGGGTTTAGAACTAGCCCCAGTGAAGCAACAACCTACATGTTTTACTGGTTTAAGGAAGAAATTCCTCTCGTGCTGTCCCAGTAAGATGTATCCTAAAGTGGAGGGAGGCAGCACTGCTTGTTGAGGTGTTGCCAAATCCTCAGCCCTTTACAATCAAAGCCACAGCACACCCCAGTCATGTACCAGTCTAGAAAGGTTTGGAACATCAGTCTCCAGGACTGTCAAAGCAGCACTGCAGAATTTATACAGAACATTAAAAATAAGACCATCTTTTCACAAGAGTGTTATTTTTATTGTAATGTGTAATTCTCTTTCTGAATCTCTGTATTCAGAGTAAAATGGTAAAGACTGTGTGTTACAGTGTGTTTACATCAGTGAGATTTATGTCAGCATATAGAGAGAGGAGAATGATGATAGCACAGGGAAAAGGGATAGTAAAGAGAATCAGAAAGAAGGCCAGATCAGGTACAGATTGCACTGGAAAATCCATAGAGGCCAAACAAAACAAAAAGAGAAAAGATGAAGAGGACAAATCTATAGTAAAATGGAAACATTTGTTAGGATTTTATTATTTCCTTTCGTACCTGAGTTTGTCATCCAAAATTTAAATGAACAGTGAAGAAGCATCTATTTCAATGCCCTGCAAAGGGAATTGGTGCACAAGTCCAATAAAATAAAGCTGTTTCGCATTATTCACTCAGAATTACACTGAGTATTGCATTCCCAAAAGAGCCATTTTTCTGTGAAAGTTATGGAGGTGGTGAAGCAGCAGAAATGCCAGGCAAACCCGAAGTTATTAATCACACATGCATTTGTTCCCATGGCTTCTCTTTTATTGCTGTTCTTTCTGTTAAAGGTTTCCTGTATTGCTTGCCAGACTTCCGGAGTCTGTGAAGAGTGACCATTACGTACAGAAAATCTTAAAGAAACTGGAAAAACATGGCAAGAATACTGACTTGAAAATTCCTCCAGACACCTTTGTGAAGGTTCTGGATGATCTACAGGTGTGGGAGCTGTGTTGTCCAGAAATTGCTGCAGCTGTGGAGGTGAGAGGAGTCCAGTTCTTGATTCTCTGTGTGATGAGGGTGAGGAGAGCAGGCATCTATACGTGAAGTTCATGCAGTGGGAAGTTACCAGATGAAGTCATTTCGGATCTGTGAAGATGGCATTATCTACCTTTTACAAGGCACTTTGGACTCCTCAGAAGAAAGATATTATGACAAGCATTGTGTTATTAATCAGTATAATTTTATTATTATGTCATTGTTGATTTATTTATTTTCACAGTGAAAATGGCTTCTCTCATAAATTGTTAGGACACTTGAAGAGAAGTATTAACTTGTTCTGCCCTGTAAAAGCCTGTAATTCCCAGTAATTACATCCATGAGTTATTCAAGTATTACATCACTGATCCAGGAATTCTGCAGATACCTTCATTTTGCTTCAGCAACATTAAAAATAATCTGCTTCTCAAGATCTTAATTTGGGCTCAACTTTTGTAGTTCTAGAAGCAACTGGTAGAAGAGGAAGAACAGGAGAAAGGGAAGAGAATGCATTTAGAATGTGTACTGCGGTGTAGTCTAAGCAGGCAACTCACAAAAAATGGCAATGATGCCACCGTGTGGTTTTTGTGCTCATCACAGTTATTTTCCCTAATCTATGAGACTAACAGAAATCTGAGACCAGCAGGTTACTGCACATCTTACTTATATAGAACGTTATCATCCTTACAAAGGCAAAAATTGAGCACCCAACACGTTGAGATGAGATTAGCTGTGTTCTATTGGTGTCTTCTAGAAGAGCCATTTAGTCTTGTGCCCTGATTTGCATAGTCACTAACCAGAGGGGCAGCCTTGCCTTAATGCTCAATGCATGAATCTCTACGGCTCCCTGGTTTTAGATCTATTTCTTTGCTCTTTCTATTCTATTCCCTTTGCATTTTTATCCCTCAGTAACAGAGAAAATGTGAGCGTAGCTGAATGTACTTATTAAAAATAGCCACAGAAGAAGGAGGACCTTGGTGCTCTTTCTGACTGGGATAGATAAATAAAACTGCCACATTTTAGGAGCAAGAACAGCACCATAGAATATGACCTGGCTGATACTGACAGAGATTCCAGACAAAGTTCTTATTTAACTTCCATTTGCTATAATGTATGTACTGCAGTGGTAGGTAAGAAGACAGCTGCAAGTTTAAAACACAAAGACTCAACTTGGAAAGAGTCAAGATATAAATTGCAATGAAGTCTATAGAGTTTTCATTATAATTTATTTTAGAGCCCAGCCAGCTGTTCTGAAAGTTGCATTAAAAACATTTTGGTGATATAAAGCACTGTACTAACGGAGAAGCCATTATATTTGTTCTGTTGTCACAATGATCATATTTTCCTACATGTTATCTCTCTCTTACCCATAAATCAATAGCTCAGGAAAGAACCTTTTTCTGTTTCAGTTTGTACGTGAAAGTATTGTACAGATGCCAGAAGAGGATTTCAGTGAGTGGCTTCAGACAAGAGTAGCCCCGCTCTGTGCAGACTCCTCCACCTCTTAATCAAACAGACAGATGAGATGGTTTTCCACCTACAACTGTCTTCAAGCAGAGAACTACTGCCTGTTGAGATCTGCCTCAAGGAAGACTAGGGAAGGGAGTTAACTTCAGGAAGTCCCACTGACTACTCTTGCTCAACTGAAGTTTGTCCCTCTCCAGTGCTTCGCAGGCTGTAGTTTGCCATAGAAAATAAAAGCTGATTCTCCTTCCTGTATTATATCTTGGACACACTGTCAAATTTCTCTTCGTTTTAGCTCTCCTTTATAAAAAATACCCCAAGCACAGGGCATTTGTAAGCTTTAAGATAATTCTTTTTTAACTTTAATTCTTTTTCCATAATTCAAATGTTTTATTTTTGCATTGAGTTTATTCTGTAGACATTCTGTGGTTATGGATTAATTCTTTCCTTATTAATATCAATATTGAAAATATCCTTATCCAGGTTTTCACCTAAAGATATATTTTCCCCTGATTACCTTAGCATATGTTTGCTGTTGCTGTTCTGGGTGAGACAGTAGAATGATGCCCCTGAACTTGCAGGTAGTGATAAATAGATGACCTTTGTGAACCTGTCTGGGCTGAACTGTGTGTTTCATGGTGGGTCACAATTGCTGGGTGATGGAATTGGTGACCTTCTGAGCTGATGATCTTAACGAGGTGCTGACCTGCCTGTGAAAGCTTCCAGAGGACCAACTGGGAGGAAACCCCATTGATCCTTCAGCTGCAATAAGGGGAAGCAATGCCATCTGAGGGTCCAGGTGAGTACAGTGACCACTGATGTGCAATATGTTATTGATTAATGGTCTTATATTTTCTCCTTCCTCATTACCAAGAGATAAATGTTAATCAAGGAAAAAGAGCCAAGAACACAAATTTCTTTGACTTAAAGATATCAGCAAAAGTAAGCCCTTAAAGCTCTGTTGTGCTCCCACTTTTCTCATTCTATACGTGGTGGTGATGAGCTAGCATTGGTCCAGGTAGAGAAGCTGTATTTTCCCCTGTCCATGCTTTTCTTTCCCTCCATCTCAAAATCCAGCGGCAAACTTCCCTCCAGAACTCAGTAGGACTGATCTAGTGCCCAGTGAAATTGGTGGCAGTGCTTCTGCCAGATGAACAGGATGAGGTCTCATTCTGACCTGTGAGACCTCAGCTCCACTGTTCACTGTATTCTTCCATTTCTTTTAACTTCTTCCACCCCTCCGCGGATTTTGAGAAACCACAATTCTGCTGTTCTTTTGGGATCATTTCACCACAATCTGAGTCAAGTTTCATTGTCAGTTCTGTTGCCCTGAGGCAGACAAAAAGAAATTTTAATTTAGCAGCTTGGGAACTCCTGGTTGAACTGTGATTACACAAGGTGAAACCTTGGTCCTTCCTTGCTATATGGAACTGCAGATATAAGGTCATGAGTTTTCCTTGCATATAAGAAATGGAAATGAAGGGGCTTGTCCTTAGCTGTAGTACATGAGCCATGGTGCCAAAATCAAAACTTTATACCAGCCAAGCATGTGACCTGATGTGTCTGCCTGCATGTAAGATGAGATGATTATGCCAAATGTAATTAGCTAATGTCTGAGAAGCATTTTGATCTCCCAAAGCAGGATGCCAGTGCTGAATGCTGGAGATTCAAACGTTGTTGTGGGATTATGAAATATTTTATGTATGTTTTCATTTGACAATGGCTTTTCTTTCTCCTATTGCAATAAGGTATCCAAGGGAGGACTTCTGTAGAAAGAACATTGATCCTCTTTTCTTATCCTGCAGTACCAACCAAATGAAAAAAATCCCACTCCTTTTATTCCAAGGAGGAGAAGAGCTCTTCTGGAGCAAAATAGCAGCTTCCTGTTTCCTGCTTCCTGACAAACTCATAGCTTTTCAGGCAAGATCCTCAACCCTACTCAACTCTTTGTCTGCCAATTTAAAGGACTGGTACAGTACAAAGAACTTAGAGGTCCATACCCAGGTAAAAGAAGACTTGGGCTTTTAAAACTTTTGGGGTGTTCTGTTGTTTTTTCTTTTCCTGCACATCTTGGATTCTCCCAAATAATTCTATGAACAATCTCACAATCTTCAACTCACTGCCTCAGTAGAGCCTTGCAAGGTAGGTTGGAAGTGACCCATTTAACACGTGGGAGATGGATACACCAAGAGTCCAGATAATTTGCCAAAGGTCAACAGAGTGTGTGGTGGAGCTGCTTGGATTAGTGTTCTGTCCACTCAGCCTTCCCCCCATTCTGGTCAGCTAATGGGCCAGTCATTCACAAATGTGCTTCATGCTTGGGGGATTCACACACTGAACTCAAAAAGAATTTTGATCCTGTTTCTTGCTGCCTGGTATGTTCCCAGTGTGATCCAAACCCCACCCTCCTCAGATTACACCTCTGTGAAACTGAAACAGGAACATTTTCCTGGGCCCTGCTAGTGGCAGGGCAGATAATTACTGCTGCATGAGAATTGCTTAGATATTAGGTTGACAAGTGTTACTGGAAAACTCATCAATTAAGA
The DNA here is from genome assembly GCA_033558185.1 of Dromococcyx pavoninus. Classification (NCBI taxonomy): domain Eukaryota; kingdom Metazoa; phylum Chordata; class Aves; order Cuculiformes; family Neomorphidae; genus Dromococcyx; species Dromococcyx pavoninus. The sequence continues at coordinate 204,711 of JAUMJL010000506.1, read as the reverse complement.
TAGTAACTAATGCCTCTTTCTCCATTCACTCTTCCCTTCTGCTTCACAATGGCTCTGAAATGGTTGTCTTGACACTCTTTTCTTAGGAAAGATTTCATCACAATAGAAAAGAAGCCAACCATCCTATTATATCAACCACAATACTTCCACCGTGTTTTATGTTGGACATAAAACCCAGCATCTTATAAACAGAGATTATAAAACAAACATCTTTGTCTTTCCTGGAGACAAGCTGTTTTATTGTGAATTAATGTCACAATCATTGTAGGCGTATTCAGAAAGCGGGGTGCGTCTCTATAATTGAAATTTCAGCTTTATTTATCACCAGTCTGTTCTGCTGTCTTGCAAATTAATGGCACTGTGCCAGCATGCTTAAGAGATGCGACTATATTTGGCTCCACACATTAATAACAGCAATTCTTTTTGTTAAGTTTTAATAAATATCACTTTTGTAGCATTGCAGAAGATAACAGCTCAGGCTAACAAACACCAGGATGTTTAGGCCCAACTCCAGCTCCTATTAAGGTTAATGGAAAGGTTCTTATTGATTCTGTTGAGTATTGATTACTGTAAGTTCAGAATAGGTTGTTATGACACGAGCAAAGGCTGATCTTTTAACCACTTGCTTGATCTTTTATTCAAGGCACTGTTTGCAGCCACCCTTTGTGCTGTGCAGCGAGCTTACACCAAGCAAAATAAAAATACACTTCCCAGCAGGAAAGCTGACTGACCACCAGAAGAAAGTGAGCAAAGAGAGAAAATGATGTGACCAAAGGAATGCAGCTGGGAAAGATTCTCGGATACCCCAGCCTTAATTTCCTCTTTGTGGTGAGTCATCTTCTCATGTGCCTAAAAGCTTCTAACCAGCTGGACTCGAACCAAGGGCAGGAGGTCATTGATCTGGACAAATCCCTCTGTTGTTCAATGGCAGAGTGATTTCTGTACAGACCCCTTCTTCTTGCTGAAATCCCCATCCTATTCTCTATCTGCAGACTTCCAATGACTTTATTTCCTCATTCCAGATGCTGAAAGGTTCAGGGGCCCACTCAGGAGGCATTTTGCTGGGAAGCATGTCTGAGTAATGATTTAATGATTTAGTACTATTATAGACTTGTTTATGGAAAATAATATTAGAGCTGTTTTGGATTGACAGAGTAGAAATAACGACACCAAGTGTGTACATAAATAGGACTGTTCTTCATCCACTTCATCTGGAGCACAACAAGTGGAAGTAAAGCTTAACCATTCCCACTTTGGCTGGAATTGAATCACACCTTTGAAAGTAATAGCAGGCTCTGTATCAAGGAAGGTTACCTTAGCCAGCCCACCAGGCTCATCATCTAGAGAAGCCAGAAGAACAGTTTCTGGAAGCAGACATCTTACCCTCTCCATTTCTGTTCTAACCTACAGAAGGGTTGGCATGGCTTGTTCCATCCCACCTCTCAGTTCTTCAGAGTAGGAAATGCGATTTCCTTCTGGTTTTAAATTTGTCGCACTATATTTGGGTGTTTGCTTTTCTTTAGGAAAACCTTGGCTTCCTTGATTTAACTGACTGCTGGCTGAAAGAAATCAATGTCTAACCTCCTCCTGAAAAGGTCATAAACAGCTGATCAGAAGAAGCTGGGAGGACATACCAGCGCCTTGAAATAAACTGAAATTGCCCTCTTTCTTGTACTCTTCTTAATTATCTGTCATTGGCCAATGTCAAAGATGGAATGTAGATGAATTTTAGTCTACATGATGCTTGTGTTTTATGACAAAATTGGAGAGGGAGGGAGAAGTTGAGACTGCTGGGTAACAGTCCAGGACACCAATGTCACTATAGCATGTCTGAAATTGTATTTCTCTATTCGACAGGGTAACAGGAAGCAGAAAGGATGTTCATTCTGAAGCCCTTTCAATAGTTAGAAGCAAGGAATGCTCTTTTACTGCTACACCAGAAGGGCAGAGAAACAGCAGCTTTCATCCCATTGACCCAGCCACCAAGTTCCATGTTTTGAGGATGTCACCCCAGGTAACTGACTCTCCCTTTTTTTCAATAAGTGGCCATTTCCAGACTAACAAAAGTGTGGTCTTAAGGAATAAAAGGCAGATCCTAGAATATTCTGCAGTCGAGAAGGGAAATAAAGGGCCTATTCCACTGGAAGGGAAAGAATTTGCTCCTGCAGAAAGCAGAGCAACCTCAAAGCTCGCTCTTTCACGTCAGAATACACCTTCTAAAGGAGCTGGCATCCTAGAGCTACACAAATCTGCTGGGGCTTCAACTGATTCCTGCCTCAGCCCCACACAATTACATTATTTTCAATGGTGCCAGTCTCAATAAACGATGTCAGTTCTCAAGATTCAGATTTTGCATTGTGGAACTAGACTTTTGTAGTGCATTTCACAGGAGAACCTAAAGTAAGGAAAGGCTGAAAAAAAGAAAGCTTTTTCTCTTTGTTGATGGCTTTCCTCCTTTTTTTTTGTGGCAAATGGTTGTTTCTTTCCTAAGTGATTAGTGTAGCTTTTCATTAGGGTGGCTGTGTTTTAGTGCATTACATTGTAAACTACACTCAACAATTTATGATGGATTTAGTCCTTGTGCTATAAATTGTAGTGGATTTTTAGAAGAACTCATCATAGTTGACAACTGGGGCATCTAATTTATTTCTAGTGCCATATTACTGTAACAGTCATCAAAACATTGTCTTGGACAGATAGTTTATTAGAATATTTTTCAGAACATTCTAACAAATACTTGGCTTTAAGAGGCTGTTTCCTACATGTAATTCTTCAAACTATATTTATTAAGTAGAGCAAGTTGCAGCTAAGGGAAATATGTATGGTCCATAATGAAAGCCTCACACAAAAAAAGTGTGAAGGGAAGATTACAATGTCCAACTGTTCCCATTTGTTGTAGGAAAAGAGGAGGAACTGTGACCCTTATAATCTAAGTGGCTGAGATAAAGATGACAAAAAAGCAAGCTTTTGCTCTTGGAAAAAAAATAGACTTGATTAGTGCAGGATTATAAAAAGAATCCAGGACATGAGCAAACTGAATATTGTTCAACTTTTTTAAAAGCCCTCTTCAAATTTCACACAGGAATTACCAGATTTTCTCAGTGTAGAAAGAAACTACTGGAATTATTAAACAAAACAATCATTTAGTATGGAAACTGTGTGGGAATGAACAATGGGAAAATTGGTGACAGAGAAAGAAATAAGTTTTCTTATTATGTATTTTAAATATATGCTATATCAACATTGGTTTTAATTAGGTTATGTAAATGATACTGACCACCAGAAACTAGGACTGGAACCTCAGTGTGTGCTAACATTCTTAGCAGGTGAAGGATTAAAGTTCAAAGATCCTACACTTCTCAGCTGTAGAAAAGTTTCAAAACATAATCAGTCTATTTTAACATATCCCAAATACATTCAATTAAACTGCTAGTATTTAGTCCCTTGCAGAATATAAGCAGAGCACAAACTTATGTAAATATATCTAGAAGTTTTAATAACTGCCAACTCTGAGCAGCAAATCCAAACCTGAGTTCAGTCAGGCACTAACTACACGCTAAGGTCCAGGGCTGTGGGGTTCAGGAAGAAAGTGTCCCTGTGGCCAACGTGTAAGGAAGGGAGAGCAGGTTGAGAGCCCAAGGTAAAGCAATTAATTAACACCTGCAGAGAGTGTGCACCACTGGGTACATCCCTGAATATTATCTGTCTTTGGTCAAAATGCACATCCTAGTCCCAGATCAGTCAAACTTAACAGTGCAATGATGCTTTTTGGTCTTTGCTGAGCTGTCAGACAGCATCAGCCAACACACAGAGGTACTGGCTGCACCCAGCCGTCCTGCATCCCAGCCAGCCCACAGTAACCAGGGAGAAGCCAACCTGAGCAACAGCCACCTGGCCAAAGAAAAGTAGTGAGGACAGGAAGGACATGTGTGCAGGACTCCTTTGTTAGAGGAGAGGCTTGAACATTCTTTTTGTAAGGGCTCTTAGATCTTAGCAATTGCTTCTGTTCAGAACAACCTAAATTTTCTAGTTTTCCAGGCATCCTACAAGAGGTAGCTGCTAAGAACACTCCTTGGCATGATATTGGATTCAAAATGTGCTTTAGAAGTGACTTACAAGCAAAATCTCTGCCTGGGATTCATCTCCCCTAACTTTTAGTCCTAAAGCATGCAAACTCACTTTAGGTTTGGTGCTCTCCACATGAATTCTAAAGGAAATTTGACTTAGCTGAGCTGTGATGCTCTGGTTTGAGATAGTTCAAGTGAGATAAGAGAAATCCTGCCACGTCAGTGCTACAAAGGGGCTGCTATAACAGACTGTCTTGTCAGTCACAAGGAGAAAAACTTCCAAGAACATGAACTCATTTACAAGGAAATGGAACCCTGAGATAAACCAAGGGCTCCTCACAGCATAAGACAGGTCACCCACAGCACTGAGCAGTCTGTTTGCTGTCTGAGCTGGCGTAACAGATCCTTTAATGTTGATGTGACTAAATCAGACAGGCCAGAAGCCAGGAGATAGAATGGAAAAGGACAGATCATGAAAAACATACAATGACATCTTCAAATGTGTTTAAGGTCTACTTATTCATTGGCTTCAAGTGATGACAGTACTTCAGAAGGTTATCAGTGAATGCAAAACAAATCTCAGATTGTGAAGGAAAGTTTTGGTTTTAGCTGAACGTTTCCCTGTCCTCATACTTATTTACCGTGAATAATATAACAAAGTTAACAGCTCATCACAGACCTTTGATGTCTGCAAAGCCACAGCCCAGAGTTATGAAAAATAAGAGTATTCAGCTGCAAGGGTAGAATTGCAAAGTTATGTTTAAACTAAGAAAGGCCTTTCGCCTTTCTCTCACAATACCTATTACAGCATCAGCGTACATTAATCCCTGTGGCAGAATAATGCACCAGTCCCACAGACACTGATCAGTAATACCCACAGAAATTCCACAGTAAAAAGAGTCCTGATCCACCATTTTTAAGGAAGGGAACGTGCATCCTTCCAACCATTACACTTTCTACTATTTAATATGCCACATATCAAACTGTGCACTTCATAAGCAAGAAAGAGACGTGCCCCTGTTGTGCCCTAACTGGTTTTATATTACAAGAAATAACGACAGTGATATGAACAGACTTAGGGAAAGCTCTAAATTAATTCTTGAAGTGCAGTGTGATGCAAATATATGCAATTTGGAAAAAAAAAAAGCCAACAGGAATTTAGCCTTTGATTCCTGAATGCTCCCATTTATTTATGGGAGAGAGTTAAAGGGCAGATAGACCTCGATTGAACTTTTGTCCCAGGCACAGATATTGATTCTTATCTGGTTCTCATGGAAAATAAATAATTTTCAGACAAGTTGTCTCTGTCTTCTTTCTAAGTCCACCCATTACTGTGCCTCCTACGAGAAATCCCCATCAAAATCCCTATTATAACTCCATGACTGCAGTATTCAGTTAAATAATACAGTAGCTCCCTGTCTCTGGAAAAGTATAACAATGTGAACATTTAATATGTATGAAAAACCAGTAAACTGTGCCTATCTGATTCAAACTCATAAATTAATAACACTTCTGCTAGGCTCCCACTGAATCGACTGGAATTTGAAGGGCCCTCAAGTAAACTTTAGTTCCATTCTCCTGGATAAAGGACTTTTAGTTTGTCGTTATCCAGCACTGCCTAAATGGAATTGATGAACGTTCTGTGATACTGTCAATAGAGAAACTTACTTCAGAGCTGGGAACAACTGTCTTTGTGACTGCTTACTGCAACAATTTCCTTGGTGTAATGTTACAAACCGTTTGATCCAAATATTCATTTTGAGTCACTAAATGATAGGTAGCAGTGAACAGCCTTAAACTGCCTCCCAGATCTCTCCCTTCTCATTTCTTTTCATGCCTAAGTAAGTTTAGTGCTTCCAACGTGCCTGTACAAATCGCTTCTGTCTGCGAGCTCCAAACAAAATAATCACCCCAACATCAGGTAGGAGAGACCAAACCAGCATCCAGTGGCTGCTTGGGTGACACAGATTTCTTTATAACTTATTAGTAACAAGAACCAATAATGCAATTTGCCCAGGGAGGTGGTTGAGTCGCCATCCCTGGAGGTGTTTAAAAGGTGGGTAGATGAGTTTCTTAGGGATATGGTTTAGGAAGGGGACAGGTACGATTGGACTTGATGATCTCGGAGGTCTTTTCCAGCCTTATGATTCTATGAATTCTGTCTTTGTTCCTCCGTGGCCACGATTTCTGAGTTTGTGAAGTGTTGCTAAATGGCCCAACAGCCACGAGAATGGACAGCAGACAGAGAAAGGATATTCCCACATATTTGTCAAGAGCAGAATCACCAGATACAGACTTGTCTTTAAAAATAAAAGGGTGGCTTAGTTTTCCCCTGCTCCCCTGTAGAAGAATACTTCTGTCACTAGAGGTTATTAAAACAAGCTGAAATATTGTTTTCTGGAATATGAAAGGCCTCCATCCAATATCATGTGTCCCATCTCCAGATGATTCCCCTCCTGCAGGAGGGGCAGAGTCAGAGAGTTGAGCTACCTGACAGAAGTACCTGCCCAGCTGTGCATCTTCCATCTGTAAAACAGGGATAGTTTTTACTATCATGAGGTACTGTGATGAAATATATGAGGAATTTTAAATTACTGTGCAATGGATACAGTATGAGCATTTTAGACGGTGCATTACTTAATTTCTGATTTATAGGTTTCTCTTCCCTTAGGATCACAAAGTAGCCAGGTTTACTGTTCTTTCAGGAGGATAAAGTATGGCTAAATGGAAGATATTTGGGAGTATGTTTTCTTCAGATAAGTAGAACTCAGCTTGGAGCTTTATGTGGCCAATGACTGTTACTGTGACCTCCTTCCCTGAAAGTGATGTTAAAGTCTGGGTGGAGGAGGGATGCTGCGAACATCTTTTCTGCTGTATTTGGAAAAGCTTGTGTCCATGATCCAGCCAGAGAAAAACAGTTCTTTGGAAAAGTATAAAAGTGTTGCTCACAGGTCTCCTTTATTATTTTTAAAGCTCTTTTTTCTGCTTGATAACCCAGAAGGTTCGGAAACAGAGGCAGTGATAGGCAGCTGTGTAACCATACTGAGAAAAAATAGCTTGTTTTAGAAAGACAGTGGTTGCATTGCTGTCTGGTTGCCGTTCCTCCTTTGGGCACTGCAGTCAAAAAAATTTCAGTTACTCTCTTTCTTCCTAAGAGTAGTTGGGAAGGAGCAGTGTGCTCATTTTTGCCATAGGAGAGCAGAGAACACAATCTGGAATTAGGTTTGAACACCACCAGTTCTGCTGCACAGGGATTGGCTGTGCTAATCACAGTCTCCCACGTAAGGCCAGTTTGGTGAGACGTTGCCACATTGTTCTAGCAAGAACTGTGATGTGGAAGAGCCTCCCTCACCTCACACCCAGCTAGGGAAACCCAGCCCATCTGACCAGTCTGAGGCCAGTACAAGGTCCCACCAGCTTCTTTTGGCGTGACTCAACACTGGAGAAGAATTCATAGTGCTCAGATTTGCAGAGAGACTGCTCTCTTAGTTTATTTTTCAAGATTTGGCTTGAAGTGCAAGGCTATTGGGTACTCTGATGTACTCTTGGAGGGCCATTTTTATGATTGTTCTCCACGGAACTGCGTCTTAAAACTCTCAGTTAATGGCTTAAATAATTTTCTCAGCTTTCTGTTGAGCCACCTCAGCACAGTGATTTTTTCCCTGTGAGGTAAAACCTGTCCCAGGTTCTTGAGAATATAACTAAGCTCCATCACTGCAGCCTGTGAAACGAAGCTATTGGCTGAATAATCTTTCTCTTTACCTCAGTAAGTGGCTACAAGTCAGTGCCATTTAAAATTTAATCACTCTTGTCCTAACAGGATACACTTCTTAGATTTTAACCCATCTTCTACATAAAACAAACCACTAAATTCAGCTACAATAACTGCTTCAGGACAGAACCTTTGTCTTGAGAACCTCTTAAGGGGCTCTCATTATCACAAATTGCCTCTGAATATCTATCATATTGTTTGCAGCTCCACATCTCACCACTTCCTGTCGCCTGCGTTCTTTGTAATCCATTACATCCCTTAGCAGCCTCATTTGAACAATTAAACTTTACTGTTTCTAGAAATGCAAGAGGAATCCCAAGTTCTACTGTTAGATTTGTGTCTTTGAAAGACCTGGGAAGGGGTTCACACGTTCAACTTAACAGAGCCCAAACTCCTTTTTCAGTTCACCATCCTCAGAGAAATATTTAGTGCAGGTTGTTGACCTGATGTGACTGGTAACTCTCCACCAGTCTCTGAATCCCCCTCTTGGAGGTCCCCCCACTTAAACTGACAAGAGATAGTGAGAATCTACATCCTTCCCTCATACCATATTTTCAAGTCTCCATGGCAAATCTCTGCACACAACTTTGCCTTCTCAAGTTGATTTCCCAGCAGCTTTTTCTTGTGCTTGTTCATGTTCAACATTAGTGGCTCAGACTGCCCTGTGTGAGCTGGATGGTCTCATTCACGTCTGATAACAGTGTTTCAACTGCAAGCAAACTCACACTCATTAAGCCATTACAGTGTTTCCCTGAAAGCATTTCTATGGATTAAAGGCTTGAGTGGTGTTGGAAGATGCTGATCCCTTGCGTAGGGCACGTGCATGGCCTCCATCCCTACTGAAGTCAATTCTAAAAGCAATTGTGAGATGTAAACTCTGTTCTCCGAGCTTGACTAGTGACGTGTTTAAAGTCTACTGAGGACAAACATATCAGATGTTTTACAGCTACAAAGAGCTTGTGCCTCAACACTAATGGGAATGTTGGCAAGCAGATCTGACTTTGGTATCTCTCACTCTTCCCTAAAGCTGCAGAATCTTTTCTTTTGACATTTTGGTAGATCAGCAGATTCTCATTCCATAGCTATATCCCAGGTATGCAGCTGAGAGATGATTAATGTCTATGAGAGTAAAAATACTGCACCTATATTTTTTATATTTTTTATATTTTTTATTTTAGTGTGTTGACTGCGTTTTATCTTGTAGGATGACATCCAGGACCAGGAATCCATGGCTCCATTCAAGTCAAGTGCAAAACTCCCAGAGACAAAAGTGGCTCATTCATAAAGCTCTAAGCACACTTTACTGTTTTCTATGATTTTAATTAACAAACTGCTCTCAGGAGGACCCAGACAGAGCAAAACCTCTACTCCAGCCTTCATCTGATTAGAAGTCTCTCCATTTGCTGAAGCTCCATGCAGGTTTAAAGTTCTCTTTTCTTGTATCGTATGACATAAATAGAGCCCATTCCTTTCCGAGTGCAGACTGTCATACTTTTCTTCACCAACTTAAAAACTATAATGCAAGCAGATCTTTATTTACTTGTTTTGTGGTTTGAGGGTTTTTTTCCACATGGTAGGTTTTGGAAAGATTCATTTCTTTGTTCCCCTTCCTGCACCCCTTAACGTGGATTTCACTTTACAGATGTTTTATTTTCAGTAAGTACTGAATCACTTGCTAAAAATTGGCCAAAATACTCAGGGCCTGAGTCACCAAAATGTTTTACATCAGTTATTTTCTGCCAGTCATCAGTGTTTTTGCTAAGTTTAACAGGTTGCTGGGATTAGGAGATGACCAGCTCGGCCCAGATTGAAGGAAATCCCAGAAGGACAGGACATCATCCAAAGGGACCTGGTCAAGCTGGAGAAGTGAGCTTGTGTGAACATCACAAAGTTCAACAAAGCCAAGTGCAAGGTCTTATACTGGGTTCTGGGCAGCCCCTGGTATCAATACAGTATGAGGATGATGTGATTGAGAGCAGCCCTGCAGGACTTGGCGTGCTGAGGGATGAGAAGCTTGATGTGAGCCAGCAATGTGTGCTCCCAGCCCAGAAACCAACCATGTCCTGGGCTGCATCCAAAGCAGCATGGCCAGCAGGGGAGGGAGGGGATTCTGACCCTCTACTCCGCTCTGGTGAGACCCCACCTGGAGTCATGAGTCCAATTCTAGAATCCCCAGCGTGAGAAGGGTATAGAACTGTTGGAACCAGTTCAGGGAGGCTTATGAAGATGGTCAAAGGGTTGGAGCTTCTCTGCTGTGAGTACAGGCTGAGAGAGTTGGGGCTGCCTTCCAGCACTGAAAGGGGCTCCAGGAAAGCTGGGGAGGCACTCTTTACAAGGGAAAGTAGTGACAGGATGAGGGGGAACGGCTTTAAACTGGAAGGGGAAGATTTAGATTAGACGTTAGGAAGGGATTCTTCACGGTGAGTGTGGTGAAGCCCTGGCACAGGTTGCCCAGGGAAGCTGTGGCTGCCCCATCCCTGGAGGTGTTTAAGGCCATGCTGGATGGGACTTTGAGCCCCGCGATCCAGCGGGAGGTGTCCCTGCCCGTGGCAGGGGGTGGGACTGGATGGGCTGTGATGTCCCTCAAACCCAAGCCGTTCCCCGTCTCTGTGACTCTGTGAGGTGTCCCCGCCGGCTCTGCGGGGGCTCAAGGCAGGGACCCGAGCGCGCACCCAGCTCCCCCGTTAGAGCCGCCCAGCTGCCGCAGCCACACAGTTTGGGCTTGCCGGGAGCAGCCGGGAGCCGGGGGAGGCTCCGGGGGGCCGGGCCGCTCTCTCCCGTTCTCCCGGGGGAGTTCGGGTCCCGCCCCGCCCCGCCGCCGCCGCTCTCCGCCCGCCGCCCCGCGCTCCGCAGCCCCATGTCCGCGCTCCCCGCCACCGCCGACATCAAGAGGGCTCTGGACAACAGCCCCGAGACCAACATCGAGGATGAGCTGCCCGATGGGCCCCCGCAGCCGCGGCCGAAGACCTACCTGCTCCTCAGCATCCTCTCCTGCTTCTGTCCCGCCTATCCCGTCAACATCGTCGCCTTCGTCTTCGCCGTGATGGTGAGTAGCGCCCTGCTGGGCTGCCCGAACCCCGTCGGCTGGGGCTGGGGGCTCCACCGGGCTCTGCGGGAGCCCTCCGGCTCACGGGCATCCCCACCGCCTCGGAGCGCTCTCCCTCCGGACAAAGTTAGGAGAGGCGGCGAGCCCGGAGCATCCGCAGCGCAGCCGGGGTGTCCGCTCAGCCGCCCCCGCGGCAGAGGGAGAACGCGGGGGGAAAGGCAGCTCCAGTCGGGTTTTCAGTGCCGGGCTGTGTAAGGAAGGGAGAGTTATCCTAATTAACGGGGGTTGTCACATCGACCAACTTGCACGCTGAGTTGGACGCCGTGTCCGTGCGGGAAAGCAGGAACAGAAAGCAGATTTGCAAAGGACCTGAAGTAATTCGCAAAGGAACTGTAGCTAATTAAATGTGATAAAAGTGCCTGCTTCCCAATTAAACAGCTTCTTTAGCCCGGTGTTAATTGCTAGAGTAAAACACGCGACAATGATTGCAGATTGTTGGCAAAACCCCTTGTAAAACTGAGTATCGAATACACTGAGAGAGCAACCTTGTTCCTAGAAGCCGTGTTTGATTTGCTTAGTCCTTGATAAGACAGCAACCCTGTTGGCTTCTAAAGAATCCTTAGAACTGAATCGTCTTCTCTGAGTTAAAAGTTGCAGAGGCAGATTCACACTTCTCTAGCAGGATACATGATCAGTGTAATCAGTAATTCTGCTGCTCAGGAGCTGAAAAGAGTTTAAAACACATTGTGTGTTTTTATCCTTTTCTCTGACAGCCAAGCTGTATCTATATAGCCCTATATCTGAAATATAGTAAAGCTCTCTTTTAAAACTGGTGAGATTGATCAGAAATCCCACCTAAATATTGCTTAGGCTTGAAAAATACTTCGAAGAGCTACTCCAAAGCCATCCTCACAACCTGTTTTGTCCAGATAAGTATTAGCTGTCTTTTTTTTCTATGTGTTTATTTTCTTTGTTGTTAACTATACAATATGCTCTTTTCCTTGATTTGAGAAGGTTTGGTTCTGCAGGTATCCAGCATCCTTTCCGTCGGTGGACACTTACACTGCTATATAAAGTAATGAGAGCTGATGATCTGGGGCTCAGAGCATCTGTTCACTGTGACAGAACTTTCACCGAAGCACTGGGGCTGCACAGAAGTTAACTGTCAAGGACAGAATTTGGCCTCTAAAGATTTTTGCACCCCATATGGAGAAATTTCCGCCCACACTCTAGTAGAAGTTCATGTAGGCTTTTGGAGTCAGGTTTAAGTAACTGTCACCAGGGGATAAGTAAAAACCAGGGTGGGAAGAGCACTTCCTGAATGCTAAAGAGTCTGTGCAAGTCTCAGCTGCCCACTCCCTGAAAGAGGGGAAACAAAACCCAAACCAATAATCTCCACTGTATGGGAATGCCTTCTGTCTCAACATCATTCTGACTTAAAATCTTTTCCATGAAAGTAACATGTCCAACTTCTTTTCCACAGCCTGATTCCCCTGCCTTTTACAGCTCCAACCTGCAACTGCTCCATTGACCTCAAGTCCAGCATCTGCATTTTAACCTGTGCTGGTTTTATTTCCACTTCTGCTGGGATGTGCATCCTCTCTCTCTTTCTTAGCTTGTTTACTAGAGTTGCTAAGGGTTAACACTGAGGCACAAGAGTGGGTTATTTTCTTTTCTTACAGGAAATACCATTATAGTCTGCAGAGCTTGTGTGAGATCTTGTGTCAAAAGAGATGGAAAAAAAGCAGAGTTCTCTATAAATTTCCACTTCTTAGAATGGGCCTGGAAGGAATAGTCCTGTTGGCTTCTGGAGGGGCATGGTTCAGCACTATTTGCCTGTGTCATGTCCTCCTTAAGTGCTCTCGATTCAGACAGTGTTCTCACTCCAAAAGTAGAGTCTAGGCTCTAACACCCCCCAAATTAAATGACAGGTTTAGTCTCTTCTGTCTATCCTGCTGCCCCATTTACAACTCCAGCACTGGTTTAGTCACTTCTTTCTCACCTTTGGGAGCACAAACCTTCCTATTTCAGATCTTACCTCCTTGACTAAAAAGAATCAATGTCTTCTAAATTCTCCCTATTGTGATGATGACCTCTTCTTGTTCCTTACCTTCTCTATGAAAGAAATCTATTTCTTCTAACGGGCTAAGAGGATGGCTGTAGATGAACATTTAATGGCATCAGTGTGTTGATATGTTGGCATTACAAGAGTTGCCCCCTCAAACTAGTGGCTGGTCCCTTGCAGGTGTGAGGGTTATTTGGCATTTTTAGCAAATGGAGATGTTTTCACCAGGGCCCTCCTGGCTATGGGATTACTGTTCTCAGTACTCTTCTGCAGTTCTAGCCAGATGCTGTCAGTTTTCCAGCAGCTTTATCGCGTTGCTACAGGATTAGTTGGCTCACTCAAGCCCAGCGGTGCCTTGCTCAGGTTTTACCTATTCTTTCTTACATAGATGAGACCACAGGCATCAGGGCAAGAGTGTGGGTGCAGGTACCAAGTCAGGAGGCTCACGTGACAGAAAAGACTTCTCTGGTGCAAGGCTATGACTGGGCAGCGTGTCACTGAGCTCTTTGGCTCCTTACGTGCAGCAGTGTTTTTCCACTCTATTGTGAACCCAAAGAGCACTTTGCTGGCAGTGAACTGCCAGTTGTATCCAAGAACTGGCTCGGATGGACTGGCTTTATCCGGCTCATGGAATCAGAGCTCGAGGGAGGCTGTGGGAAAACTCTGATAAATGAATCAGTCAGATATTTCTAATACCAGCACTGAGGTCTGATAGTTGAACGAACATTGTTGGCCTTTCTCAGTACAGCACCTTCAGTTGTCTTTATTTCAAAGATCTCTATGTCAGACTAGTCATCTAATTCCTTAGGGCTTAGATTTGTGACATCTTCAAAACAGTCTCTCCAAAGCCATTTCACCCTTATTATTTGCTCCTAACTCCCTCTTTATGTTGACACATTTCTGTTTAATCATTTGTGTGTTTCAAACAACATAGGTGGTCAAGCTTTGACAATCTTGGCTCATTGGCCTCTGATAGTAAGAGGTTCTTTGACTGCATTTATTACCCTTGGATGTGTATTAGTTTCCCTAAGCAGTGACAATGAGCAGGAGGATGGCAGAAGTCATGGGACATCAAAGGATGGAACTTGCTTTCTGAGGGAGTCACCTCTTCTAATTGGGATCCTAATGAGCCACGTAGAGTGTGTTGGGTTTGGTCAGGTCTATGACTGGCGTAGTGATCAGTGTTCCTGTACCGCTGTATTTCTCTTTAGTTAGAAAGTTTATTTGCAAAGTTTATTATTTATACATCCTTTTTTAAGTAGCTGGACACGTAACACCATATGAGAAAGCCCATACCTACTTCAAGTGTTAAACAAGGCTCAGGAGCAGTTCTTATGCATTTTTGCATGGCCCTTATGTTTGCACACTGGCAAGCTTTTCCTCTGCACCAGCACTTCCAACCTGTCCCCAGAGACACAGAATTCCAGTGCTTGTTTGCACGCTGCTGTACAGCTAGCAGAGCAAACTTCCTTTTTTGTGTCCTGCTCATCACCTGTTTCTTTTGCCAAAATGCAGAGATCAAGCCTGGTTCTGAATTGCTTCCCAAGTCCCCCCTCTTCTTTCTCCCTGTAAGTTGTTCTCGCAGTGAGGGGTCACACAGAGCCAGCGTGTCTCATTCTTTCTTTGGTCTGAACTAGAGAGTTTCTCATTTCCAGGCACAGCCAGATAAGGTTTGTTTCAGCCTGGCTCAGGGCAAGTGTAGAAAACGTTGATCAGAGTATCTCAGTCTGGTCTGCCCAGATTGTTAGAGATGTAGAGGAGGATTTCTGCAGTAAGTCAGTATTCCTTCTGCTTTTGGCCTAAGCGGTGCTCTGGGAGTGTGGAACAGAAAATGCACATTAAAAGGGATTAGTGGCTTGTACCTAATTCAGTAAATTTCTATTCATATGAGGTTAAGTTGCTTCATTGTTGAACTGAGAATATCTTTTATAAATAGATGTCTGTGAACCTGGTGAAGTCACTGAGATTGCTCAAGTAAATAAGCAGCTGCGGAACTGTGGCTTTAATTTAGTTTATGACTTCATAGTGAGCGAGGTAGCAGAAACCTGAGAAATCATGTGGTAATAGTTTGAAAATGGCTGAAATTTGTTTTAAAAGTTGGGCAGACCAAATGTCACACGCAGGTGCTGTGTTCTGTATGTATTGCCTAGCTCTTGGAAATAAACAGATGGAACATTTAAGGCTTTAACACTTAACATTGTCTATGTCTAATGTTGAAAACTGGGAGCTTGATTCAAGGGCCCTTTGAAGCAGATGAAGTAAATTAATTACAGAGCTTTGCTTAAGACCCCAGCCACTCCCCTAAACCTTTTATTTGTTCTTGAATGCTAAGTTACGCCGTTTAATTTAAACCTCTTAATAAAGAAAGTTTTGTCTTCGTCCTGTCTCTCCCAAATCCTCTTCTTTATCATTAACATTGTTTTCTTCCTCTTCATCACGGATTTGTGTTAAAATGACATTATTTATTAAAGTGCACAGGGTGAATTATTAATGCAGTACCTGCAGAAATCTCATGGACATTCTCCAGGCTTCCTAAATACATCAGTAAAATTGCACAGAACTGCAAGCTGGTGCTGCCTTGTCTTGCTTACAGCTCAGTCTGGAGACCACATGTGCAGGGAACTGGGTTTAGAGTGTTTGCAGGATCACTCTCCAGATGTCATGCAAAGTGGGTCCTTTGATGGGTGGGAAGAACAAGGGCTGGGGTGTCAGTGATGTTTCTCCCTGTGGGTGCACTCGGGTGTGTAGCTGCTGCCAGGCAGGAGGAGAAGTCAGCTTGCTCAGGACCCAGTCAAGCCATGTTTCTCCTGATCCTCCTTTTATTGACCTTCCCAATGTATTTTGACACAACCTTCTCCTGTGGACAGGGCTGCTGAAAACGGTGGAGTAACTTAGGTGAGAGGAACTGTACCAGCCTCACTTTGGAGGCTGCAGTGGTGGTGAAGTGGGGGTGACTGTGCCTCAGTACAGGCTGGTTTTCTGCCTGAATGATCAGGTGTGGCTGGCCTGATACCTTATGGGAACGAGGCTTGGGCAGTCATCCTGTTTGACTCTGTGCTTGTGTCCATCTCATTTCCATCTCTTCCCTTTCCCCACCATATCCTTTAAGTCCATTAGCCAATCTCAATGAAACTCGACAGCAGAGCAGAGGTATTAGCAGTGTTCTTTAGGGAAATAAAATAGAGAAACGTTTAGGCCTGTAGGCTTCCAGGAAGAGAAGAAATGTATCAGGGCTCTCTTTAAGGGCAAGAGTGCATCAGCAGATCAGACACCAGAGAATAATTACTTGCACTTATCCTTGAGATGCAATTCTAGGAATATAGGCTTCATTGCTCTGGGACTGTCTTGGCAAGAGTGGTCTTTCTGCAGTGCTAACACCAAGGATGCCTCTCGCCCATTGACTTCTGTGTGCTCACTAATAGAACACACACAGATAATGTCCCTAATTGGTTTTGCTGCTTGGGGAAAAAAGATTCTACAACAATGCTTGGTATCCTCTGAAGTTCATTCCTTTCCTGCTCTCCGCAGTCTCGGATCTACACTCAGTTGAATTGGCTGTTGTTCTGGCACAAAAAGTGATTTGTAACTAAAGCACTTGGATAAGAGCACTTGGTGATGCCTCATGCACTCATTTTCTAAAGACAGCCTGAATTATTTAGTCCTGTGAACACTGCATTTGATCAGGTACGAGAAAACTCATCATATGAATATAACCTCAGCACTGAAAGCAGGAGAGCTGTAGTTGCAATGGAATGTACTGAAAATGAGTGGACCAGGAAACTGGACTCCCTGCTTACCTTGGACTGTTGGTAGTGGATGTTTATTTTCACAGAGCAAATCTCCATTTTCTGAAGTCCCTTCTACAATCCCAACATGCACTGGACTTAATGTTGGTTCAAAGCAGTTACATTGGTTTGTGTACAGTTGTGTGTTTTTAAAAAAACCTCACATACTCTCTTTTTGTCTTCTACAGGCTCTAAACAGTTATAATCAAGGAGATATAGAAGGGTCAAAAAGACTGGGTCGCAATGCACTCCGGGTTGCTGTTGCATCAATTATCATTGGCCTCGTCATGATCGGAATCTATTGCGTAGTTCATTTCACAACGGTAAGCAAAATGCCCCTGGTTCCAGTCCAAGTGATTCTCTGTGCATGGGCTTCAGAGTAAGAAACTAAAGATTGTCAGATCTGTCTGCTAATGCTAAAATTGAGGAAAGTGTGCATGTTTTCCAAAAAAGCCATTTTTACTTTTTCGTATTTTGCAATTTAGAAAATTCTCTTGGTTGTGCTTAAATGCAAACGGCTGTGTCTTAGCAGCAGTGGATTTTCTAGAAATTTTCACACCTCCCATAGGTTTTTCCAATTTAGGCCAGTTGTGTTTTGCATTTTCTGCCCCTCAGTTTCAACATCTACAAGACCAAGTGCACAGAGATCCGTAGATTTCAGGTAATATTGTCCCCAAGTGCTAATTTTCATTCTCATAATCTGTCCAACGTGCCTTTTAACTTTGCAAGGAGAAGATGACAGCCAATTGCTTTTTTACTGTTTGATATTAAGGTGATCATAACTATATCACAAGTGACCACGATGTAATTTTGACTTGGTTTGCTGTGGGAGAAGGTGGTTCATTGTTAGTGCTGTGTAACTGACCTCTCTTCATACACCTGGAACAATAATGAAGGACCTTGACAAATGAATGTCTGCGTACACAGTGGTCACCCAGATGGACTGTAAGCTTATTTGGAAAGGAGGACCAAAGTAGTTATGGTATTGATATCCTTTCTTAAGGCTGTGCAACCATATGTTTTCTCCATACCAATGTGCACTTCCCATTAAAATAACCATTTTAAATCAATTTAGTTTTGGCTGGTTTGGTTGGAGATCCTTTCAGTGCACTGTACAAACTCACGTATGAGCTATAAACAGAGATCACCTCATGCACCACTGAAATGCAAACATCTCTGGGGAGTGGAACAGAGTAGCTGCTTAAACATGGTAAATGTTTTCAGACAAGAAATTTGAAATATGACATATTGAACTGCAGGGGAATTAGTGGAGATGTGGTCCACTTCTGTACTGTATTAGTGGATGATGTGGCAGAAGCTCACTGTATGGTCATTAACCCCCATGCATTTTACAAGCCTGAATCTCTTTGATTCACCTTGTGTTCAGTTTGCTCAGCCTTCACGAATTTAAAACCAAGTCACTTCAGGCTAAGTGTGCCAAGTTCTGTAACTGACAGCAGCAGTAAATGCCTCTGCTCACTTCTACTACCTTACTCATCATTTCTCAGACAAGGATAGCAGCTCAATATTTTTTTTAAGTAGGAGGAGAGCAGGGCAGCAGGAGGAGGGGCAGACAACACTGACTTGAAGGATTCATATTACCCAGGGCACACTACTTACATTCAGTTGTCAACATTTCACTTCCACTAGAGTAGAACTTAGTGTGCTGAACATGTGAATGCTGCTTTGTGCCCACTGCCAGATATTAGAGGCAAACAACATTTTACATCTAGCTGGTATTTGTAAGCACCTCTCTCCCTCCTGCCCTCAAGGAAGTAAACAGCAGTAAATCAGTATAATATGACTTTATGCTTTCTTCTGAAGATTTGTACTTTGAAGATTTTTTAAATCAGGTTTGGGTTTGGGTTTTTTTAAATGAGAAAAATCTCTTGCATAGAAGCATTGGCAGGTGCCTGGGAACTCTCAGCATACTGCTGGGGTATTAATTTCTGTATTCAGTGATGAAATTCCTGCTTTGAACTAACAGTGACATTATACCCCCAATAAGAACCCAAATTATACCACCAATAATACTGATAGAATTGGGAAGAAGGCAGCCCTTTCACTTCTCAGAAGGAAAAGGGGCTCTGAGCCCTGAGCTTCCTTGCATCCCTTTTTTGGTTCATTCACATGGGGAGCAACAGCAGCACAGGAATAACAGCAGGCAACACCTCTGTCTGTATGGAAGAAACAGCCCTGGCTTTTCATGTTGAAGATTTACTCAGTGATAAGCCAACTCCAGGCTTCTACTGCTGCCTTGGAGAGCCTCATTTGTCTTTAACACTGTCACGTTATCTTTAGCAAACATACATTAATATACATGTATATGTATGTATCACTGTATATAGCCTGGAACAGGGCCCACCCAACACTTGGGAACCATCTACCTGCTGCAGTTGTGACCCTGAACGTAGATGAGGGGAAGCTGTCACTTGCATGACTGGATTTAACAGCTCAGCAATAAAACTTGTCTGTCTTGATCAACCTTTTCCTCGTTGTGCTGAGGAATCACTGGGTGTTAAGCTGCAGCGTGTGTTGAGTCAGGGCTGCCCCCCATTCCACACTGGGCTGGATTTCTTCTGGCTCCATTCTGTAACTTTTTACCCTCTCCTGTCAGCTCCTCCTACCTTAGTCCTGAATGCTGGATGCACTTCCACTGCTTGCTTAGATGTGGCTGAAACCAGTGCTTGTGTCATTGCTGAGCCAAGCTCTGTGTAAGTGCCCATGAGCATGTGGTCCATCAAAAGCTGCAGTGAGGAAAGGGATGTGTGTTTGTCTTCCATAAGGAGACATCCCTGCTTGGTGAAACAGTGCAGAGCTGTTTGCTGTAGCCTGTGTGAGGCCTTGATCTGCTGTTCTGTGCCTGGTTAGAGAGTACAAGGTGAGATACCTAATGGGAGGCGATGCTCAGCTGTGAGCCACATCCTGAGCCTCTGGTCCTGATGGCCTTGTCTTAGGAAAGATGTGATATACACACAGGAAAAAAAACCCACAAAACAAAGAGAAGAGCTGCAGGATAGGAAAAAACCTTTATATGTGGAGAGGCAAAATAGACACAACCTCTTTGGCCTGGGAAAGAAAGATGTAGGAATCAGTAGTTATAGGCAGTGAAATAAAGAGTGATTTGTTTTCTCTTATGGATGAGATGGAGGGGCATCAGAGAGAAGCAGCTTTGAACAAGGAAGAGGTACTTTCTCCATGTGACGGACAGTGTGGGACTCCTTCTGGTTGCTGTAGATGCAAAAAAATACAAATTATTTGAAGCAGCAATGAGTGAAGTTATGAAAAAAAGCTTAAATGCAATGATGCAGATATAGTCTCAGGCTCAGAAAGTTTCTAAGCTGCAGATTGCCAGAGCTGGAAGGCAGTAAAGGGAGAACTATCACCCTGCACATAGCATCTTCTTATACAGTCCCTTCAGACATTTGTATCGAGTCACTGTCCGAGATGGGATGCTGCAATGACAGCTGTTTGCTCTGACCCAGTACCACTATTCTTATACTCCTTCCTGAACCCTGTTAGTAGCCTTTCCTCTGACTTGAATGGATCTGGAGTCAGCCTTCCTGCCTCTTCCAAAGTATTTTGATCAGCTAAAGCTAATAATTTTTTCAGTGAACGAGGGCTCTTGAGCAGTTCAGAATCAGTTTCTGAACAGTCTTCACATTTTTGGACCAGATTCCAAATTCTCTTTTGTGTTGCTTATTGATAACAAAAGACATTTGGTGTCTTTGTATTTAATTTGAGTCCCACTGGCAGGAAACACAATCCTGGCTGGGAATCTCCTTGATTAAGTGAAGGAGACCCCAGGTACCCCAAACACTGTTCTTAACTGGGTTAATATGTTGTATTCTGCCACGAGACTCTCGCATTCTTATTCCAGTGCTGGGCTTGCTGCATAATCTGAAGCAATACACAGCTTCTCACAGCACAGACTACCAGACTCTCTCTGGTGTCTGAGTGATGCTCAGCAATGCTGCTCAGGGCAGAACAGAGCTCACATGAGTTTTGCTGCCCAACTGAGCCACAAAGCATATCACAAAGTCCTCTGTTCTTAGTGCACCTCTGTTGGTTCTCTGCAGTCTAGGCAAGTAGGAGTGAGTTGAGGAGAAATGTGGACCATTAGTAAGAAGTGTGAGAGTGAAGACCCAAGCTTTTCTGTAGAGCTTTGTCTGAGATAGTGACAGTTCTGGTATGAGCAAGGTTGGCCATAGTGCTGAAGAAAAGGAACATAAGAGAACTCCTGCCAATGGACCAGTCTCCAAGACTTTTTTCATTCACATCCAGAGTTCATTGTCTTTGTTTATCTTGAAAGCCAAGGCCACAGGCAGGGCAGAATTATCTTCTGGTAATAACTTCTGTGAAGTTACTAGTTAGTCTTATGCCATGACTTTGGCATTTCATGCAAACCATTACAGTATTTTAGTGCTTTCCTAGAGGAGTGTGAACTTCTGACCCCTTCTTTAATCTCACTTGGTCTAGAACTTCACCCCAGAGAAGTCACAGAAATACCACCTGTCAGCATGGCTTCAAAGGAAGGCAGAGGCATGGCCGGGCTGTGCAGAAAGTACCAGCTTATCCTGCTGCATAGTCAGTAGGGTCAAGCAATCAAGCACATGTGCACTCATGCAACATTGGTAATTGCTGTTAGAAGGAAAAGGAGTCAGCATTTAGACTGTGCACCAGGGACAGATGTATCCAAACATTTTCCTTGCTAAAATTATAAATGATTCCTCAGAGGGAAAAGGCATGCAAGATTATTTTTAATATCTCTGCCATCGCCTTTTTGAGGCTTTTAAAAGCCTTTGCAGCCAATTCACTGAGTGACTGTCTCAGAGACAGAATAAACAAAAAATTGCCAGTCCTGTTCTCTATACCTTAGCATAGAAGAAAAAGAGTCAAGGATGTCTACCTGCCTTTTGCTGCAGGAATTGACATGCAGTCACTGCTAGAGCACAATGTCTGAAGTCAGGGCATTCCTATTGTCTTTTACCCACATGAATTCTTGGTGTCCACCTAGCCAGCGAGATGCTGCTGCTGCTTTTCTATCAGTAAGAGCACCAACTGATTATCTCCTTGATATCCTACTTCTTTTTACTGGACTTGTAAAAATGTAAGAGCTTAGAGTCCTCTGTCAAAGGTGCACGGTGAGCTCAGAAGCTGAGTAGTGGGCAGACACGTGCAGATGCACAGAGACAATGTGTTTGCAGCTACCTAATTCCTTTAGGAAAACACATTAAAAGTTCTGGATCGTTGTTCCATCTGTGCATGGAGGAAAAGTCTCCACAATAGGTTCTGCCTGTTGGAGTCCTGAGTAGCATCCAACAGCCAACAAAGGAGTTAATGCAGTCTGTGGATATATTTACTGCTCAGCGCCTCGTGTCCTAGGGCCCTCTTTAAGGAGTTGCTAAAGGGTAGATCTCAGGACTCCAGCAGAGAGCCCAGCATCCAGGGACAACCCAGTGAGATCTGTACATCCACAGGTAATGGCTGAGACCTATCCCCAACACAAGAATTTGAGGGAGCTTCTCAAATCTTTCCTCTCCCAACGCAGATGTGCAAGAGATGTTACCCAGTCCTTTTAAAACGTCTGCCCTGTATTGCTGCTGAGTTTACCAAGCTGTCGACTGCTGGGAGTATTGTTCTTGCCTGATTGTTTTATGCACTATTTCAAGGAAGCAGAGATGCTGTTGACCTCATGAAACTTTGCAAAGTAAGAGCCCATTTCCTGGCAATGAGAGATTCTAACCTGCATTGATTCAGGTAACCCAGTTTAAAAATTCAGTTCTGATTGACAGATGACCGGTGCCATTAGAAACGTAGCTCTTTGATTCAAAACTATATTGAATTAACTAATCTAGAGGGATGTTTGTTAAGAGAACAAGTGCCACTAATGTGTCATAATGTATCCATTAGATCTGTGGAATTAATAATTTAAATTCACAAGGCAAACTCTTTGTCTTTTCCTCCTTTAAAAATGCATATTTATATTTCTGTGTCCTTGCAGCATGCTATCTGAAGACCAGGACTGCACTTGGAGGATATCATCATGTAAATCTCAGGAGGGGAAAAAGAAGAGGAGAAGGAAACCCTTCATTCCAGACTGTTAGATTTGACCCTACAGTTCTGCAGAGGCATGTTGCTGGTGGATGAACTGATAGTCCAGTTAATTACTCAGCATGGCGTGACCAGGTTTTCAAAATTATTTATTTATAAGGAATCTCAGTATAAAGCAGCATTTTCTCTTTTAACTTAATGTATAATGAGATCTTGCCCTAACAACTCCCTTTTCTTTCTCAATTACACGGATTGTATGCTGGATCCATGATGTTCCCTGGCTGACCCTAGCCAAACAAAGCCAACATATCTAGACTGTTTATAGTGCACAATGTAAGATCTGATGCACAGCCCGCTGAAGCTGGTAGAACTGTTGCCTCCAGTGGGGTTTGGATCAGGTCATTAAGGACTTTTTTTATTGCTCTAAAATAGTCTCCACACAATCATAACAATGGGTTTGTGATTTTATCCTACTACATGATTTTATAGTGCCGTGGGTGTACTCTGACTCAGCAGCTGCTTTCTTCTGTCATCCTTAGCTTTTACCTTGGATTTTTAACCACCTGGGACCGATTTCAATCACTTGATTATTAAGAGACACTCTTCTTCCATAGCATCCATATTTTTCTTAATGATTTTTGTTTGGTTTTTTGTCTTTCATTGTTGAACTCCCTTGATTTAGCTCCAGTCCTGCATTCAAGTTGCACTGATCATATTTTTCTCTTTAAACATCATGTATGTAAAAAGTTCCTTTTTTTTATCTGACAAAAGATCATCTTTTTAAATAGATGTTCTTCTTCATCCTTTTGTTATTGTTCCTCTCGTCAGTCATGTAGTTTCATTGCGTTCTGCTTTGTTCATGTCTCTTTTTGTTTGGTTCATCCTCTCATCTTGCTATCAATGCAGTTAGAGACGGACAGATTTTTGTACCCTTACATAGTTACCATAGACTTTTGCTGATTCTCAGCTATTACTCAGTAAATAGCCTTAGATTACAGAACTGAAGGCCTCTAAATTACTGTAGTTTCTTGATATCTTATGAAAATTTAGCATGGGACAGCTATTTTTTATTGGATGAAAACTGAATTTATTTGTTTTGTCACACAAATGTTCCATGTTAAAAGGAGTAAACTCTGGTGAGCATTAAGACAGGTGGCTGATTATTAGTGGTCGTTGCTCCCTTTGCTTTAATTGTTACTACATCTTCAAGCAAGCTCTGCCAACTCACACTTAGTCTCCTGGCAGTAGCACAAGTCTGGACTGGCTGCCCAAAATGCATGAGAGTTTTGCAGGAGCAAGTGAGAAAAGAATCATGCCTGGCAGGAGTACAGCTCCCTGTTAAAAAAAATAATCATCTCCCAGAAACCTTTACCTGTTAAAGCATATGCCTGGAAGCAGCATGTATTTTCTGTGCCTTGATATTATCCTTTTAATGTGCTTTTTTGCTTTTCTTTCTGCCAAATTCTGTTTTTCATTGAAGTCAGTGATGCATCGCCTATCGTTAATGACTCCAGTATAAAACTTCATGAACACTGGTGAAATGAGTTGATTTCCTCAGCACTGATTGTCCAAATGGGAATCTTTGCCACTGATTTTGATGATCCCAAGACTTGACTGTTCTGTGAACTCCTCTTTGATTTTTGAATACTATTTCAATGGTCTGGTATGTCTTGTGGGACTTTTAGTAGCTTACCTTATTATCAGATATGATAGAACTGTCATTGAGAAGTGGAATAAAATTACTTTTAATTCATGTCCTTTCTGGTATGTGGAAAGTGTTTTTCCTAAGTTTTGTTGCCTCCTTTATTTTAAAGAGAAATATCCCTTTTTTCTAACCCCTTGGAAAGTTTCAGAATAAAGTGGATCAAAGCAACAGGAGGATTTCTGGCCTATAAGATCAGTGAATGCTCAAAATGTCAGCAAGGAAGGCTCTTCATTTTCAAAATAGCATCCAGAAAGAGTTGAGGCCTTTCCAGAATGGTCTCTCAGTGGTCTCTTCGCGACTTTTCTACAATGAGGGGAAATGAGGTCACCAAAGAAGGTCTCTCAGCAGGAATCAGAGGTCAGATTTCCACCACCTTGAATTTCTGGCATCAAAGCAACCACCATTGCATTGCTGTAGAAACAGTTTTCCATGTCAGTGTGCTAAAAAGCAAAATATGTTCCATAGGTTTCATCCTTCTGCAAACTATTACAGTCCAGTACTGTAAACTAAACCACAGCTGGTGGTGTGAGAGAGGAGGAAGACTTCCAGAGTTATTTGGGTACTAGAAGGTAAGAACAGACAACTTGAAGTACTTTTTGGAAGTGCCTAACAAGGATTTAGATCAATAGGTGCTAGACACCTGATTTGTTCAGATGCTTTTGGAAACCATACTGGAAATTTAACTTGCATTTCGATGCTCATAAATATCTTTGAAGTCTCTCTCTTAATATAATTGAGAATTGAGCTTCTGAATTCAGTGCTTCTGAAGATTAATGTTGCTACCTCACTGTGCTATTGATTGGTATAAAAATAAAGACTTTATATTAAACCACTTAATGTGGCAGAGAGGGGAAAATGCAGCAATTCCTCTAATGTCCTTTAGTGCTTCTGTGTCATAGGTAATCTTAATTTTGCAGTACTGGTATTGGTTCTCTTCATTTATTTATGCATACATATATTTTCAGCCATGTTTGAAAAATGTGGTTGAACACAGCTTGTACTGGAAATTAATATGGTCCTTGTACAACCAAATCATTCTGTTCTAAGTGTGACAGACCCACACAAAATGAGGTACAAACATAGGGAAGCTAAATCATAGAATCATGGAATGGTTTGGGTTGGAAGGGACCTTAAAGCCCATCCAGTTTTAACCCCCTGCCAAGGACAGGGACACCTCCCACCAGACCAGGCTGCTCAAGACCTGGCCTTGAACACCTCCAGGGAGGGGGCGGCCACAACCTCTCTGGGCAACTTGTGCCAGGGCCTCCCCACCCTCATTGTGAAGAATTTCTTCCTAATGTCTAACCTAATTCTTCCCCCTTCCAGTTTAAAACCATTTCCCCTCATCCTGTCACTCCAGGGCCTTGTAAGAAGTCCCTCCCCAGCTTTCCTGGAGCCCCTTCAGATACTGGAAGGCCGCTCCCCCAGGAGCCTTCTCTTCCCCAGGCTGGACAAACCCAACTGTCTCAGCCTGTCCTCATGGCAGTGGATCATCTTTGTAGGCTCCTCTGGACCTGCTCCAACAGTTTGATGTTTTACTGCCCAAATCATCATGACCCCATGTGAGAGCAGTGGATGTGGAAGGCAGAATGGAGTTGTCTGACTGAGGAATTAGTGCTGGCTTTATATTTTGAGAAGCATATACAAAAATATCATTACCTATAACAGGCTCTGGAACTTACCTATTCTTCCTCAGCATGCATCTAGATTTGGATTTGGCTGATTACTGTTTGCATTGTACCTACCATTTCTTCATAGAAAAAAATGATGTTATTTCATGAGCTAGGCCTGGGGGAAGCAGTAAAATGTGTTTCAACTCAACGTCAGTGATCTGGGCAGGTGAACAGAGTCTTCCTTCCACAGAGTTGCTCCAGGCTTACATTTTTTGCTGCATTCTACTGCATTCTGAAGACATCAACTAATGCCTGAAGCCCAGCTCTTTTTTCCTTCCTGCATGTATTACAGGCAGAGACAGATGGAAACGGAATTGCTGGCCTCAGCTCCTGGATCATGTTAGCATCTTTTGCTTCTTACAGGGCAGCTACATTCTGCAAAACAGCAGTGTGCACGTATCTTGATATGTAACCCTAGAAGAGGGCTTCTAAATATAAGAGGAGTTTCTCTGCTGCTGTGTGAAGAGGGTCAGCCAGAAGCTTAAACAACATGCAGTGTATGTTTCAACAGATTGCACAGCAAAAAGAAATCAAGGGGACAATGTGAAATTAAATTCTTAAGGTGCAGGCACACCCAGGAGTTTGCAGCTTGTAACTTGAAGACATGTGGCTCGAGGCTACAAAGCTTGTTGCTTTTGTTACTGTATCTTTGGATGCAGATGGTTGTGTCTGATTGCGACCACAGTGTCCCTCACTCAGTCCAGACGCGTCTGCTGGAGCAGTGTGCAAGCTTCTCTCTCTAGGCTCATTTCCTTACTTGGACATAACTTTGTCTACCAGTTATTTAATATGGATTTTGTTAGTAATTTGCATCAGTAGGGAGAGGCTGGGTCATCTTCCCTGTCAGTTTTTACTTTGTGCACAAGAGGGTGAATTTGAAGGACTGGATTGTCCAAGGCAAGTAAGGTTTAGAAAGAAAGTCACTGGACTGATTTGGGGCCAAGCTGGGATGTGGAACCTACCCTGACTGAGATACCTTCAGGCACAGAGATGTCAGAAGGCAGTGCATTGCAGGCTGCGTGGCTGCTGCCTGACCAGCAGCTCTTCCAAGACTGAGCCCTCAGTCCTTCACGGGCTGAAACACAACTTGAATGTTGGTTTTCCCTTACTATCCTCCCATCTCCAGCCTCATTTTTAATTGGTAGGTCTCTGAAGGGGTGCAGTGCTTTGTTGAGAAGGGATGTGATGGTCTGTGAGTAATATTTATGTGTGCTCAGAACTTTCTGCTTCCCAAGCACAACGGCATGTTCTGCATGCGGCCCTGAAAGGTGAGGGAGCCTTTAAGGAGGCTGCCAGACTTCCTCTGCATCACTCCCTGGCAGCCTGGCAAAGTGGGCTAAATTCAGAAGTGATCTGAGAGGAGGAGGGGGGTTTGGAAACAGAGTGCTCAGCCAATGTAAAGGTGGAGGAACAATCTGGGAGTCCAACGTAGAAAGGTTATAGTAAGAAATTTAATGGAAAGGTTTCTGCAGTTAAATTTATCCTTGTCATGAACTCCAGGATAATTGCTGCTGCTGCTACCACCTAACTCGCTCTTCATGATACAGAAGGTACAAGAAGCACTTGCTCATGTGTCCTTTATAACGTGATTTATGACACATCTGAATTTGATCTCCCAGCTCATGATGAAGGGTGGCTCTTCTGTGTTTTTCATACCCAGCTGTAGGGCTGAGTCAGCTTCCACTTCGCTTGCAGTGACTTCTTTTTAGCTAAAAAAGCTTGCATCATATCAAGGAAACAGAACTTTGCCAGATACCAGTGGATTCATCAGGACTTTAGACTGCACAGGCTGCGACTTTAGGACACATTTATTTTTCAACACGCACTCTGGGGTAAGAGAAGGGGGAACTCCACTGAAATTAAGGGATGCAATCTGGAGCAGGCTCTGTGGTAATGGTGAACCACGGCAGCCTTGTGAACACACATCTCAAGGAATGTTCAGTGGGGCCTTTTGATTTGAACTGACTCCAGGAGATAATACAAATAGTGAAAATAAGATTCTGGCCTAGAGCAAAAATGGTCAGTGAGTGCTGTCCCTCTCTTGGGGCCAGCACAAGAGTTTGCCTTTGACTTTTTGTGCCTGAACCGTTTGTAAGGCCATTCTTCACCCCATTTAATCAAATATGTGCATTCCCCCAACACAGTTCTCTCCTGACCTCAAATCCATTCTGTTTGGTCCTTACTTTCTTTAAAAATGAGTCTGCTGATGAAGACAGTAAGTGATATCTCCAAGGGGGTAGAATGACTCAGTCGTAAACGTCTCACTTCACTTGACCCCTTGGCATGTAGAGCACCAAAAGTGCTCTGTCATGATTGTTAGAACTTTGACAAAGTCTGCTGGGTCTCATGATCCAAGAGCCAAAATGCCTTAACATTAATTTCTGAATAAGATGCTCTCTGTGAGTTTTAATAGTCAGGGCAGGTCTAGTTCATATTTATTAAAGAAGGTAGGTGTGAGTAAGGGGAAAAGGGGCTGATCTTTGCTTGTGCCTAGTGACGTGGTAAGTAACACAGAGCCCATGTGGCTCTTCCTATCCTGCAGGTGTTTTACAAGCACCACCTTTTAAAACCTCATATTGCCCTGTGAGGTGGTGCAGCACAGTCATGGCATTTAATCAGTTACTTTTATCTTTTTTTGTGGGTTATGGACAGTCTGAAAGTCGACTGTGCTTTTTTTCTTTTTTAAGGGAATTTCTTATTCCAAATTATTGTGACATTTTCCCCTTTTCCTTTTACCCTCCAGTCTGCCTTTTGCAATTCAAGCTGTTGTGTGACTGACCATACAATCATGATACCATAAATTCCAGTGCATTCACACTGTTGATGTGACTGCTGATACCAAAACTTCACGTTTGTTTTTGTGATGTCTAAATTTAATGTTTACTTAAGGTTGAGCATTTGTTCTGTGGAAATGTGGGTAATGAATACAAGCAGAGGCCTGAATATACCAGGACAAAATAAACTGCGTTCTGAATTTGTATTTAACTGAAAGATTCACCCAACGCAGCATCATCTTCCTTTGGCTGATGGAAAGCTAATAGCTAAAGGCAAAAGTGATTGAGTCTTCTTGAAGTTGGCAGTTAACATGCTGGCAGTTAATGTCAGAGGCAAGGAGGAGATTTTAATCTAATTCTTTATCTAATTCTCCTTCTCAGTGAAAATGATTACAGTCACTATTAATGGGCATACCCCAGAACTGTAGGGCAGTGCATGCAGCTGAATAACTTGAGGAAGAAGCTATTCTAGCACCAATGTCAGAAGTGCTTAGTGAGGGCTAAGCCTATGAGGGCTGTTGCTGTGTCCCCCGTCTCAGAAATACAGCACTTTAGGAATCTAGAGAGAGCTGTCATGATAAGTTATTTCAATGGCAAGTGACACCTCTGACATTCTCACTAGGGAAGTTAACCGGGAACATCATTTGTGACACATGTGGAGGTCTTGATGGAAGAATGTGAACCAGCTCCCCACCTGTTGCATCTTTGTTTGGCAGTAGAAAAAAGAAAGTTAAGACAGGTATGTAAAGGGGCAGCAGTAGAAAATGTATTTTGTGGTTTCATTTGGAATGTGGAGGCTGGTCTTGGGTGGATTGGAGGAGGGGGAGTTTTTATGCCCTTCAGATCGCGGAGCGTGAAAGAAGGCAGAAAGTCACAGATGCTCTTAGAGGGGGGAACAGAACTTCCAGAAAATCAGGGGGTGGATGAGCTCTGCCAGGCCCTTGTGGCATGTCTTCAGCTAATCTCTCGCTTCCCACATCTCCTGCATTAACAGCTGTAAGGGAACTGGGCTCCCACTCAAGATGATAGGAGAAAACAATACTCCAGTGCATGAGGACCGTGTGCATGGAGGTGTCCATGAGGAGGCAGGATGATGATTTAAGGGGCAGCAGTGGTCAGCCCCACATAGGACTCATTCATGTTGTAATGTCATCCCTCCCTTATAATTTGTGGGGAACAAGCAGCTCACAGAAAGAATTACAGGCTGATTGCTCTAGGACTATGCTACACCAATCTGTCATGACTGATAGCAGGGGAAGACAAGAATCAGGGTTGCAGAGGAAGCAGTCACGGCGAAAAGTGAGTGGAAAAGGCAGCAACAGTGAAGCCTAACGACCAGGAATCTGCAACACCTGTGTCCATTGCCTCTGACCTGTCCACGGGCCAGTCATGCCCAAAGGTTTTGGTACCTAGCACACTGTGGATGGATGGTTCATCACCGTGTAGGGAGGGACCATCACGTTTTAATAGGAGAACTTGAAACTGAATAATGCTTGGACCTACCATAGACTGGTTACCACAGCCTCATGAGTTATTAGCCGTCCTTATCCTGCAGTTTATTACCTCTCTGTGGTTCTTAGGAATAATAAAAAACATTGCGAAGAAGCGAGGATGGGCCCTGAATTGAAGGTACCCTGACTTGCAATGGGGCTGTCTGGCTGTTGTGCTGATCATCACTATGGTCCTACGGGGCAAGTGATGGACAAGACACAGTAGCTTATATCTCCATCCTACACCTCAGGCAGTTCCACAGATGTTATCCATGCACACAGAGGCATGAGCGTTGGTGCTGGCCAAAAAAAGAACTGGGGAGAACAAAACAAGTGGGTTTGGAGACAAAGAATTTAGGGAGCGCTAAACTGTGTGAAATACTGAAATAGCAACAGCTGCATTTGATAGCAGGGGAGCTGTTCTGGACTGGGGAAGAGCTGCCCACACACATTCCCCTCACACCCCCGACTGGCAGGCCATCCCAAGCCGAGGGATTTCATCCCTGAAAACCAAACCAGGAACAGCTGTTCCTCAAAACACACTGCGGGAACCAGCCCTGTGCTCGCCGTTAGGCACAGCGAATCTGTCTATCCCAGCAGAATTCTTCCCAAACCCAGCAGCATACCATA
Source organism: Dromococcyx pavoninus (assembly GCA_033558185.1). Classification (NCBI taxonomy): domain Eukaryota; kingdom Metazoa; phylum Chordata; class Aves; order Cuculiformes; family Neomorphidae; genus Dromococcyx; species Dromococcyx pavoninus. The sequence continues at coordinate 173,650 of JAUMJL010000506.1, read as the reverse complement.
GGGATAGAATCATAGAATCTTCCGGTTGGAAAAGACCTTGGAGATCATCGAATCCAACCGCACCCATCATCTGCTAAACCATGTCCCTCAAAAACTCATCTGTCTTTTAAACCCCTCCAGGGATGGTGACTCAACCACTTCCCTGGGCAGCCTCTGCCAGTGCCTGACCACCCTTTCCGTAAAGCAATTCTTCCTAATATCCAGTCTGAACTTTGATTTGTTGGGAATCCTTCTGTCTGCCTGCAAGGTGCTTTAGTTAAGAAAAACCCAACAATTTCCTTTTAAAAAGCAGTGCTGCCCCGGGAACCTATGGCTCGACGCCTGTAAAAGCAGGAGAAAGAGAACGGCAGCTGATGAAGGGCCAAGGGTAAATGAGATCGTGCAGTGGGGAATGCTTGGAGAAATATGTTAAGAGAAACAAAGGGGTGTAATTTAATTTGGGAAACACTAAGTTAAGGACTTAAGTTTCCGTCTGGGCATGCTCAGAGGAAGCAGAGCCGCCTGCGGGGCAGCATCCACGCAGCTCCTGCTTCACAGAGAGGGGAAATGTGTTATTGCGCGATTGCCTGCTGGCTCGTGGCATCCCAGTCCTCCTTCTGCGGGTGCCCTGGGAGCAGCAACTCCGGAAGGCTGCGGCGGAGCCGCGGCGCCTCCGCTCGCACCGCCGTCACCAGCTCAGCGGGGACAGCCCCGGAACGGCTGCGGGCCGGAACCTGCGCGCCGGGATCGGGTTCCGGCCGGGCGGCGGCACACGCGAGCGGCGGACGGAAACGGAAGTAGCGGTGGAGAGAGGGCGGCGGGAGCGGCGGGACGAGGTATGTTCCACGGTGCGGGGGTGGGGGGGGGTGCCGGGCAGGGCCGCTGTGGGGCGGGCGTGGGGCCGCTGCCCGCCGGGTGCTGGCAGGCCCGGGAGCGGGCGGCGGGACTCGGCAGCTGGAGCACAGGAGCGCTGCCTCGGGCCACTTCAGGAGCCCGTCCCGCAGAATCCGTGACCGCAGAGCCAGTTGCTCTCTGTTTAAAGGAGGCGCAGGGTGCTCTGTCGCAGTTTCACGTAACCAGTCACCAGTTGCTTGTTTTCTATCGTGCCAGTTAAATTACTTGTTTAGTTGTCTATGTACTGAAGTCGTGCACGCTGAGACCAGTTTCAGGTCGTGGCTGAGATCTGTACAGTTGGAAGCTGGGCAGTGTCCGTAGTTTGAGGATATAGGAAACAGACAGTATCTCATACCTTTGCTGTAGCCCGAGGGCTGTTTGTGCGGCTCCCCGTGTTCCCCTCGGCCACCTCCCAGTTGATGCTCCTCACCTCTGAGCAGTTTTTCCAATAAGACATGGCACGTGCATCCAGCCTCATCTCTTCTCCCTGCAGATGTGGAAGCCTCCAGCAGAACACCAGTGGGGCTGTGCTGTTTGTGCAACCCCCTGCATTGGCCCTCAGCAGGCTGCCAACCAAGATGACTATTTTCTAGGGAAATCACATTTCTGGTAGGCTGGTTTTGAAGGATTTTTGCAGAAGGTTCTTCTGATATTTCAGTTGCCATGTTAGAACCTTATGCACATGGACATTCAGAAGAGAGAAGAACAAGCACTTGGCTTGAGGGGACAGGATACCAATGTGCTGTAGTGACAGATACCTGCTTGGTCAGCTTTTAGAGTCTTGCAGGGATGCTGGGATACTGGATGATAGCTATCAAGTGTAGCTAAAAATCATCATTTAGTTCTGAGTGTAGTATTTTAAAATGCTAGCATTCTGAATCAGTCAAGTTTCTTAGACTCTTCAACTCACAAACAGAGCCTGAGTCTCCTGAGGAACCTGCTTTCCTGCCTTCTGGTATTCTGCCTTCAAAAATACAAAATGTTTTTTCCTGCTCTTTTAGGCCCTTAAAAATGGGGAACACAAGCAGTGAGCGAGCTGGACTGGAGCGCCATGGGCATAAGGCATCCCGAGGTGACAACTCGGGAGGAGCCATCAGTACGAAAGAGGGTGGTAGACCAAAAATCCTAATGGACAGTCCTGAAGACTCAGACTTGTTCCATTCAGAGGAGATGAAGGTATGGCTGGTTTGTTGCTGTGTTCTAAGAGTGCTGGCTTGGGAATGCTGTCCAGTTGTGGTGCTGCTGGCACCCTTCAGTAGCTCTATCATGGAGTTTGCACACAAAGCTGTGTCCCTTGTTTCTTACGCTAAGGAGAGACATTGTGTTGATATTTGAGCAGATATAAGGAGTGCAGTGTCATAAGTTCTAGCAGGGATTAATTGTAGAAAACCTAAAATGTAGACTAAAGTGGCTCAAAGCTCTTCCCCAGTTCTAGGTACAGAGCCCCAGCTTCCTTTGGATCCTTAATGCTCCTGCAGCCACAAATAACATTTTACCTGGCTATTATTTTCCATGTGAAAAGATCTGTTAGCTGGATTTTTGCTCAGTATTGGATGGATTGTTAGAAATGCCTTGCTGCGTACCGTGTTTCAGAATAATATCTAACATAAAATTACACATAGATTTTCACTGTTGGACAGAGGTGTTTCCTATAGACAACTCATAATCTTTCTGCCAACTACAAATTTTGTGCCTACAATATAATCCAAATGCTTATTAAGTGTTTTTCTTCTTAATTCTTTTTCTCCCTCTTTTTGTATCTGTGTATTTTGAAAACTTTTGTGAGCTCAAGTCATTTATCTTTAACCTAATCTAGGCTAGAGGGAGGGGGATTATTTTGCCTCCCACTCCTGCAAATTTGGAAGGCTTTGACATCTTTGCAGGATTTGTGCAAATGAATTTGTGACCAGTATCTAGAAACATACAGTTCCTGATCTCCATCTGTACCTTAGAGAACCTGAGCACAAAAACACCTTCAGTAAAATGCAGGTTGTCTGAGTCTGCTGAGAAGGAATTCCTTTTGATTAAGATATTGTGCTTGTAGGCTCCGTTGGAGAAAGAAGAATTCCTAGCTTGGCAACAAGATCTGGAAGTGAATGATAAAACTCCCACTCAGGCTCGACCAACAGTCTTCCGCTGGACTGGTGGAGGGAAAGAAGTTTATTTATCTGGGTCCTTCAACAACTGGAGTAAAATTCCTCTGACAAGGAGGTAATAAATCACTGCTGCTGTTTCGCTGATGTTCTTGTGGACAGGCTACGCTTAGTGCAGTGAGAAAGGTGCTCAGCTGACTGATTGGTGGTCTGCTTGAATTTACCACTTTCCTGTTTCTCTCCTCAAGCCCTTGATGAGAATCTGACTTTGATTCTTGGATGATAGGGGAGGAAATTTGAGCTGTGTGTCAGTGTTGAAGGATTGATTTGTTCATCAAGCCTCATGCATGAATGGCCTGAAACAATTCTTGGGCAGAGTCCGCTGCCTGGGGTGGTGTTGGTAAAGTGAAGTTGGTTTTAAGCACAGTGTGCTTGGTACATATACAAGGCACATGTGCTTTCTTGCCATATTTTGCCTTTTGCCTAGCTCAAAGGGTCCAGATTCTGCTTAGGGAGCTCTGAGCCTGGGATACCTGCTGGTGAACTACATAAATGAGAGAATAAATTTGTATTAAGGTACAGAGTGATTTTTCTTGCCAGAGAGCTCAGGAGATTCACTTAATTACGTACCTAAGGAAGCAGTGTTGCTTTCAAAAATTAGATGGTGGAGAACCTGAATTTAACTGTTGATCTAAACCCTGTTGTCTGTCAACAATGATGTATCCATGAAAGATTGTTCTCCTGCCAATTTCTGGTGTTTCCCATCTCAGTGAGTGGCTGCTTGCATTGTCACTGTCGCAAAAGTGTCTTGATTTCTTAGGAGACTTGAGGGAGGTGCCTAGTGGCCTGAGGAAATGGAATGGGAGGATTGTTCTGTGTATGAACAATGTGATAGAAATCAGCAAGACGGGAGCTGGAAAGAAGGCCAGTGGAACATCAGCATTACTGTTACACTGAATAGAATGCCTGAGGGATGACAATTGGTGAAGAGAATCTGGAAGGCCAAAAATCAGACACGTTTGTCTCTTGTCAGTTTAGGTGTTCTGGGAAAGGAGAGATTCAGGCATCCTTAGAGGCTGGATGAAATCATGTTACTGAATCAAATATGCTTTAATAGAGTAATTCATTATTCCAGACTGAAATTTCAGGTCCAGGTCTGTGATGGTTTGCTTTATGCTCTTTACCTGAGGAGAAGCAAAGAGAGATATTGGCATTGCAAGGCTTGCTTGAATTGTTCACATAGCATCAGCTGTTCTTCAGCTGCTTTGAGGTGCTGGTCAAGACTTCTGAAGAATCAGTACATTTACAGCCCAGTAGTGTCAGAATTACTGAGCAGCAGCTATTCAGACCCACAGTAATTCAGAAGTTGAGTTTCTGCTTTCATCTTCCAGGCGTTGTTCATTCATTCCATAGGCATTTGTGAAATACAATTTATGATGGCAAATACTGAAAGGCAAGGAAATAGGAATAAACTGATCGTGTTCCATCAACAGGAGCCTGGCAGATAAAATGAGCTCTCCCATTCTAACAAGTGACATGGAGATGTGAGCATGACTTTACAAAAGCTCAGTGCTGGTTCCTTGATGCCAGGAGTGATACTGATGTTGAATGTGTAGGGTTTAGATTGCTTTAGAGAATCTCTTGAATGTTACACAGCCTTTTTAAGTTTTTGCGTGTTGAGGAGGCTTGTGTTCTATGTTTGTCACAGTTTATAGATTGATGTGCTTTTCACAGTGTTCTAGGCCTGATTACTTGTCTTAAATTCCAGTCACAATAACTTTGTGGCAATCCTGGACTTGCCAGAAGGAGAGCACCAGTACAAGTTCTTTGTGGATGGGCAGTGGACGCACGACCCTTCGGAGGTAATGTTTTCTGTAATTCACTCTACTCATTGAGGCACCTGAAGGTGAGAAACAAGCTGGTTTCTCTACCAGTAGCCACTGTTTCAGAGAGAAGGTGTTGGTTAACAACAGAAATGGGCTGTTTAAGCTGGTGAGAAGATTTCTGATCCCAGTTGGCCTCGAAGGTGGCGTTGATGAGACTGATGGCCTGAAGGGACAGGACGTTGTAACAAATGGGTGACAGGGTGACAGGGTCTCTAAGGTATTGGTTTATGAGAGATGGTGAGCTTTTCTTGTGTAGTGCCAAACTGTCTTCTAAAGCACTGTAGCGTTGCTGACTGCCCAAATCTCTCTGTGCTCTACTTGCTGGTTGTGCCAGAATGTTGCTGTTGCTGCTCTAGGTATTTTTATAGTCCAGTAATGGTGCCAAAACCAGGCCTTTTCCTCCTGCTCTGCTATAAAACGAGCTTTAACCCTAGCCCACCCAGCAGTCCCTCCCTGTGTCCCAACTAATCCTTCACAGTTGCTGGTTCCAGTCTTTTCGCTATCTTGGCAACCGTCACAGAGCCTCACAGAATTCACCCCGCGGTAAATGTGACTCTTAGAACCCATAGCCCTGGATTCCAGTCTTAGCTTTAGTATTAAACCAGCAATATCAACCATACTCTGTCCTACATCGGGCCATGCAGATCTCAGCCTGGCTCTGAAAGCCCTGTAGAAGCTAAAAGTACAGCTTAGCTCCTTGTGCACTCACTGTTAACTTCAGCCCTGACCTGATTCTTTCCTTGTCTATAGCCCAAGGATATATCAAGTGCTGTGGACTCAGCAGGTTCCACTGACCTGCATCCCCTCCACCCTAAATCCTGCCCTTGCCCTTAAACTAACACTGAGCAATGGTGAGCTCTTTTCATGTCTGGTACTAACATGTTTTAAAAGCAATGTATCTCATTTTGGTAATGCTGATTGTGTAGTTTTGAGAATGTAGTAGTCCTGCAGGGTTTTTATTCTGACTTTTCTGTCTTGCTTCTTCCCAGCCAGTAGTAACCAGCCAGCTGGGTACTGTCAACAACGTCATACAGGTGAAGAAAACTGACTTTGAAGTGTTCGATGCTTTGATGGTGGACTCCCAGAAATGTTCAGACATGTCTGGTAAGAGCATACTGGTAATTTTATATCACACTTTTTAGAGCTGTTAAAAATTCCATCTTCCTTTGTAACTGGAATTAGAGCTCCAGCTTGGATTAATCTTCACTTTTTTGTCTGTGAATGTAAGCAGGAATCACAGATGCACAAAGGAAGAATGTGGAATGCATAAAAGAGGATGTCTCTGGGAGAGGAGCACAGGTCACTAGATCTGATTAGGAGGAAGTCATGGGTGCTTAATAGCTGTTTGTTTGCCTGTGCTTTGTGAAATGGCTGGGTTTGGTGCACTCGGTGGTGGATCAGGCTGTACCTTACAACAATCAGACCAGTGCTGCCAGCCTGTGCTGCTCCTGATACGATGGAGAAGGGTTGAGGAGATCAGAAGTTGCACGTTAAGAGGTAGAAATTAGGTGAATCTTAGCAGTGCTGACACAGGCTCAGGAATATGTCATATCCTTTCAAGTAAGAAGCCAGGAGGAGATTCTGGCAGATGCCTTGCCCCCACATGCTGTGACAGTCTTTCCTTATATTGCTTTAGGCTCTGAAAAGCTCTTTCTGTTACCTGGTACTTGTAGAATATCCCTCTGGAATAATACCTGCCTTTTACTTGTCCATACCGTGGTTTTAGTGCTTCCCTTGGAGGTAACATTGTGGAGCAGTGTTTACTGTTCATTGTTTGCTGGAGAATTGCTGGGCAGAGATGCCAGTGAAGTTCTGGAGGTGCAGGAGGGTGCTCAAAACTCCACCTCCCGCATCATCACAGCCAGTCTCAGGTCAGACAGACTTGGGACATCTTAAATCACTTCTAGGGCGGTGACACATCCTCTGGTACCGCTGCATTTTACATGCCATTGATTGCTTTTGGCTGCATGTTCCTGGATGTGAAAATTGACTTGGAATACCAGTATAAATGTACTTATAAAGAGCAGATATTCTTCCAGACTACTTAAAAGCAAATATGTAACATCTCTCTGGCAGAGTTGTCCAGTTCACCCCCAGGACCGTACCACCAGGAGCCCTATGTTTGTAAGGCAGAGGAGCGCTTCAAATCGCCACCTATTCTCCCCCCCCACCTGCTGCAGGTCATCCTGAATAAGGACACAGGCATTTCTGTGAGTACATGGGTTTCTTTTGCTGAATAAGAGCCTCAGGGGTGTGAACAGATGGGGAGAACCTGAGTACCTGCAGGGGACAGGAAAGGAAAAACCTTAGAATAGTTGCTGTGTTGGCAAATTCCTTATTACATGTGTCCGGATGGATCCACCTGCAGTAGATGTGTTTTTCCTGCCTCATTCTCTTCAAAATTGAAAAGAAAACTAGATTGATGTTTTACTCCCAGAAATGTTTATCTTCCCACTGCAACACTGTTAACTGCCAGAAGCACATAAGAAAACCCCGAGGTCTGTGAGGATGCAGAGGGGTCTTGGATTGTTCTGAAACTTTGTCTGCGTTTGTCGAGGGACTCGGTGTAAGAAGCGGCGTGATGTGTACTTACAGACGGTGTTTGTCACCCATCAGCTGTGAGAAGTAAACTGTGAGTTCTGTTGTTTTCACACTCTCCTCGTTTCTCTATTCCCAGTGCGATCCTGCCCTTCTCCCTGAACCCAACCATGTCATGTTGAACCACCTCTACGCACTTTCTATCAAGGTGAGAGGCCAGGGCGTGTTCCTCACACTTTCAGCTTTTAGATAACCCTGTAATATGCTCACTTGTTTTCCATCTCCTGTAGGATGGAGTGATGGTGCTTAGTGCTACACACCGTTACAAGAAGAAATACGTGACTACTTTACTGTACAAGCCAATATGAACCTCAGAGTGGTTTGTGACCAATTGTTCTGGGCCACTGCAGTCTCGGAAAACACATTCTTCTCTTCACCAAATGTACTCCTGCTCTGTGCTGTAGCGAAGGAACTCGGATTTCCTATTGTGTCTGAGACTTCCAAGTTCTCCTATATTAGCCTTATTTTCCCAGTCCCACCTTGGAAGTTCTTGGAGAAGGCAGCTTTGCAGCGACTAGACAGATGGCAAAGGTGTCAGTTCCCGTTGTCAGCTCAGTTAAAAAACCCACCTGTTTAATTTGGCTGAAAAATGTGAGGACAGCAAGAGATTAAAGATCGTTAGCAATGGGACAGACTGCAAGAAATAAACAAGCCAGCCCAAAGCCTAGAAAGTTCAGGATTCTTATGGAATCTTATTTGAGGTCAACACTTGGCAAAAGTAAGCCCATTACTGCTTTCATAACTTATCAAACACACAATTATTTCAGTAGCAAGTTCCAAACTTGCACGGCTGCAATAAGTGTGAATATTGATGATCTTTTAGTAGCAGCCTTTTTTAGGTAGAGTCAGCGACACAATCACCAAGCAGCTCGTTTCCATTTTACAGTAGGTGGGGGTGCCCTGTTTCTACTGTGAATAGCTTTGTAGTTTTCTCTTCGTGAGAGCTGAAATACAACTTTTCCCCTGAGGAATTTCTGATAAAAAGACGGTTGTTTTTAATGGCTGGATTTTTCTGTAAATCGTAAATGTGTCTTGCAGGAATCTGCTTTTTGAAACCAATTTCACTTGCTGTCACTGATAAGGACTTCCTTAAGCTGGGATGGGTAGCTGTTAAGGAAATGGATGGATTCAGTTTAGGGATTGGTTCTTCAGTAACAGCCTGCGGGTGACTCTGAGTCTCCTCTATCCCAGTGGCCAAACTTGCCCCGTGGTGTAAGTGGTTGCCGCATGCTGAATTCAGCAGCTCGGGTGCTTCCCTAGGCAGGGCTGTGGGGAACTTTTTATTCTCTTTATGTTTTCTAAGTGATTATAGTAAACACCAGGCTGCCTGTACTTGGTACTCACAGCCTGTTTTATCCCAAAACAAATGCAACGTTAATGCAAAACTGCCTGCTGGTGTGCCTCGGGCCTGCCCCGGAGGAGCCGCCTCAGGAGGTGACTGGCTGGGTCCTTCCCACTGTTTGGTTTTTGGTGCCTGGGAGTGCCAGTGCCTGTGCCAATGATAACCAGCCCCGCTGCGACTGTGGGCAGGAGCACATTGCACCCATCAGTACGGAGTGGGGACAAAAGCTGCAGCATTCAGGGGAACCAGCCACAGTCGGGTCATTTCCCATCCTCGGATCTGTTCATTCACCTTGCTGCAATGTTCTGAGTAGCTCAGTAGATCTGGGTCCAGTGCAATGATTTTCTCTGAAAACTCTTCATCCTGTTCTATGGATAGTACTTGGTATTCTGAAATACGGAATTGCTTTTGTTTTCAGCCTCTTTAGAAACAAATAAAACATTTTCAAGAAAAGGGTGACTTGCTTTGTTATTGTCCTCCCCATCTCTGCTAACTTGGCTTCCTTGAGTTGTTTTTTTTGTAACCTGTGGTTGCCTGATGGCATCTCTTTGCCTTGGTGGTTTGTGCAAGTTTTCATTCATAGATGCAGCGTGAAACACTCCGTGTGGTTGCAGTTAACCAGGCAAGGGCTGTGTCACCCTGTGTTTGCCATGTAGAGTTTGCAGCGATCTGTTCCCTCTGCTCTGCCTCTCCTTGTCCCAGCCAGCCCCTCTTCCAATAGACCTTTCTTCCCAAACCCTTGGCCGTGTGTGATTGCAGGTGGGATGGTGGTTGTGGTGTGGCAGGCACAGGTACTGAGTTGGATTTGGCCATGGGACAGGCTGCACCCTCTCGTGTATTTATTAGCACCAGGAATGCTGACTCGTGAGGAGGCCAGGAAAGGCTGTGGGATGCTTGGTCAGTGCCCATTTCCTGCCAAGCAGCGGCGACTACAGGGAGGCCCTTGTGGTTTGCAGTGGGAGGAGGAGGTAGAGGTGCCTTTTAGCTTGAGCTGGTGGTGTTGGGGCAGTGAACAAAGCTGCAGCAATAGCAGAGAGGGAGCGGTGGTGGGAACAGCTCCAGTTTACTGATGTAATAGCATTGCCTTTGTGAAGTGTAAACTTAGACAAAATGCCCAGGAGTTTAAATGCCTGAGGATGTGCTGGTGGGTAAATGTGTGACCACAGCCATTCTTTGTCAGTCCCGTGCCATAGAGAGGCCTGATGCTTATATAATAATAAATAATGATGTTAAGTAATTAAATAAAGCTTAAATAATTTTAAATAATTATGTTAAATAACAGCTTCTCCTTCCATCACAGCATCAGCAGACGTGTACTGGTTCCTGAGGTCCTGTAGGGCGGTGGTGCCATTGCAAAGGAGCAGCGTGGTGGGGTCTTGTGTGGCACCGTTGTCACAATGCAGGTGGTGGTTGTGTGTTATCCGAGCTGTTCCGTGGACTGGAGAGGGGCTCAGGGCCTGCAGCCTGGGCAGGTGAGCCCTGGTACCTGGCTGTGCCCCTGCCTTTGCTTGGCAAACCTGACACAGCAGGGAGCACGTGGGCCAAGGCGGCGGCAGCACCGCCCGGTACCGGCTCCGTGCTGTGGCTGTGACCTTGGGGCAGGCGTCGGTGCAGCGCTGGGCCGGGCTGGAGGGATAAGAACTGGCAGTGGAGGGGCAAGAGTGGGAAGGGAATTTGCAGCGGAGTTCAAAGAAAAGTAGCTGTGAGAGCACGTCAGTAGCCAGAGGTCACGCAGCGAGTCCTCTTAAATGCTCAGTGCCAGCAGGGAAATGATAGCACAAGTTTCATGTTTGAGTGACCTAGAATTAATTCTTTTGCTACAAGAAAAGAGGAGCTGAGCAGTAGCTTAATAAGTTTGGGTTGTTGATTCTTTTCAATTGCAAAACAGATCTTTTTCACAAGTCAAAGACTAACAGAAGTAGAAACTTTTAGGAGTGAAGGAATAGAGAGGAGGGTGAAATTAGGGAAGACGACTTAGCAGGAGTTCTGGCTTCAGTCATTTGTTCTTGCTAAGCAGTGTAGATTTTTTTCCCCAATGACTTGTATGGCTCAGTCCAGGCTTTGCATCAGTGCTGGAGTGGTGCAACCACAAGACAGAACCAAATGTTTTATAGAAAGCTCTTTATTTTTTTTAATTTGCAGCCTGTAGCTGTGTCTCGGATGGTGAGGAGCAGCGGGTGTGTGGTGTGCGGCCAGCACTGCACCCTTAGCTTTTGCAGACCCAAAAGGCTTTGTTTGCCCTGGAAACTGGCACGAGGGCCCAGGCTTCTGGGATCACCTCTGCCCTTCTCTGCTTGTTGTTGGGGCCTCTCCCAGACAGGGGTGGGACCGGCAAGGAGCAGGGAGGGGTGTTCTCTGGCACTTGCAGCTTCAACCACAGAGCCACATCCTTCCTCCAGGTAAGCCACAGCCCCACACATCTTTCCTGTCAGCAGGAACAGCTGCAGGAGTGCTGAGGAGAAGGAGGGAGGCCGGTTGGTTTGGTTGTCACTGTGGGTGGGGGAGGTCTCTCTCTGTTTGTTTTTGGAGTTTGTTTTCTGCTTGCCAGGTGAATGAATTAGATTTATTGCACTGTGTTCTCTTATTGTTAGGGGATGAATCAAATCCCTCCAAAGGCAAAAGCTGGATCAAGAGATGGATTTATTAGCTCACTTACATTCCCCACCCACATCCCACAGTCTGTGCTGTGATGTTTATTCTTGGCTGTTGCTAGGAGAGCAGTTTTAAGGTAGATGCAGGGGCTTTTGTTACAGTCATTCTGGGGACTCTCGAGTGAGCCGAGTGGCTACGGCAGAAAGAAAAGGGCTCCCTGCCCTCCCCGACCCCCTAAATTTCAGCACGGCGTGGCGTGGTCCAGCTGATTTTTGTAGCTTTCTTGAGAAGCAAAAGGCTCAATAAATAAATTCTTTTTTTACTCCACCAGTTTCTGGATTATTTTAGTTTTGTTACAATTCCGATCATGCACCATAGGACTGCAACAATGAGCTTTAAATCAGTATTTTTTTTTTGTGCACAGTAAAATAGAAATAAAGGAACATTTAACAAGTTAGCATTTCATCGTATACATCAGAGAGTAGGCACAATAGATAAATCAAGCAGCTTGGGTTTTATGTAGAGCATTTTCATGAAGAATGTCACGTAGACCAAAATGTAAGAGATTAGTAACCCACCCCCGTGCCCTCCAACAAGCCCTTCGGTGGGGGAAGGGGGTGGTTACGTGCACAAACCCAAAAACACTGAACAGTAGGAGGACAAATTAACTTACTGTAGGCAGCAGTGTGAATATTAAAAACCTCTTCCTGTGAAAGAATACTTCAGACCCTGTAAAAACTGGTTCAGTTAAAAATAGATGTATTTACATTTAAGTCTGATCTAGCAAGGTTTCCCAGCAGGTGTAAGTTGAGATGTACAGTAACGCTGCAGGTTGTACTCAATCTGACTGGATGTGGGAATGTTGGGTTTCAAAGTTGCAGCTATTAGGCCTTAAAGCACCAGCGTATTACAGCGAGGTGGGATGAGGAACGGTCTCCGGCCACTTTTGCTACCAGTACACTGCTGGGATGACTCCCAAACCTGTCATTAGATCACACTCGTGGTAATTAAGATGATTATTTTCCAGCTCAAGATGTGTGGGTCGCTTGCCAGGGCGAGATTGTTTTCCCAGATACTCACACGTGGCACTGGCTGAGGGCAGGATTCAGCTGTAGGTGGCTGCAGCCCCCTGCTGCTCGAGTAAACTGCAGGACAGCTGCACCTGAGTCCATGTCAACATGCTTTGTGGGGTGAAGCCACTTATGCTACTTGGTCAGGGGGTAACGACTACTCAGATGCTAAATGGGGTCAGGGTGGGCTCTTTGGTAAGCTCTGACGCTATAGATTACACAGCCTCTGCCGCTGGGTGCAGGGGTGGCTCAGGGTTACTCTAGAGAGAAGGAAGCGTTCATTTCACCATGCCAGTCAAGATAGTTATTTGTTTTATTTGGTTATTGTTCAACAACAAAGTTCAATACTTTCCAGGTGGAGCGTTGAACTGTCCCTCTGGGTCCCTCCCTTGTCAATAATAAAAAGGTAATGAAGAAAAATCCTGTACTTTGAGAGACCTAAAACCTGGTTTACGCTAACAAGCTTCGATTGCAATTTAATGTTACAATAGTTCTTCATGGGAGCGGGAGGACTAAGCTGAGGCCCCTCAGTGTCTGAAGATGGCTGTCCACAACCACCATAAAACAAAAAGCTAGTGTTGAAAATCGCACAGTTTACAATAAAAAAGTAGAAACCAATTCAATTCCCTTTTTTTTTTTTACGAATATAAAGTTTCTTGTAAATATGTACAGTCCTTTGAGCTATTTCTATAGCAGGAAGCATTTCACGAACAAGACACAAGATAATACACTTTCAGGACTGAACAAGCCCATTTCTGAGGTCTTGAAGATCTTCCATGAGATGCAAAGATTTAAAGACTGATCTCGGTGACCTTTCAAAATATTCAGACCAGGAGACAAAAACTTTCAGCAAGTTTCCTGCCAAATCATCTGATCTAAACCAACCCAACAGACGAGAGAACGGAATACGATATTCATGAAACTTGCCAAAGGACACTGACAAGGCATTTGAATTTGTGTGGGCTGTAGAACAGGTCAGCACAGGCTTGCAAGGGGCTAGCGACGTTTGAGAGTGGGGCCAAGGGAAGATTGGATGCAGTTTTGCTCTTTCCAGTTGTAAAGAACGTGGTTGTTCACTCAGAATGTTGCTATTGCAGGTTGAATGGTCAAAACCCGCTTAGAAAATCATTTGCTCTCTGCTTCATGTTCACAGCAAAAGAGAATCAAAAGCAATAAAGGGCTCGAGGTTAAATACGCAGAAGCGAAGGCGAAGGTGAGTTCAGTAACGGCCAAAGCTGTTCCCTGTGAGCATCCTCGGTGCCACGGCACTGGCTTCTTATTGTACGACAAGATACAGGGCACGGGGAGAGCCACCCCGGGCTGCTCCTCTCCCACCACCCGTGACTGTAATTCTTGCCATAGAATAAGGCTGGGTAACTCCTCGTTGCCAATTTTCCAGAGTAATTATTTTGCAGCGTAATCTAAAGGTTTCAGTTAATTTACAAGTGAGGTACAATACACTACTCAGCAAAGCAACCTAAAAGGAGAGAGCAGCCAGTGATGGTGCAGCAGCATGCAGTGAACTGTCATGCAGAAGACCTGGATAAAGTCTTACACCCCAGTAGCTTGTAGGTAATGCACTTTGTCTCAGGGCACGTGGGATTGTTTAAAGCAGGGAATTCTTCCCTCCCCATCAGAGCTGCTCTAGAGCAATTTTATTGAGAACAAAATAACTTTCAGAGGTGGCAGGTGAATAGACTAACCAGCAGTAATTTTTCTGTGTTCTGTAGAGAATATCCAATCACACCTTCTATTGAAAGACTCGCTCACCTTGGCCCTCCTGTTTCCAGGCCGTCGGGCATTCCCAGCAGGTCTCAGAACAGGTATCTGGTAAAGGGGCACTAACGACACAAAAGACCTGGGGTGGGACTCCAGTCCCGTTTCACTTCCTTGATGAACCACTAGGGACTAAAGTGAATACAAAAAGTTCATGAACTGCTTGAAAGAGTAACAGTAGTACAAAGTGCAAAAACAGGAGTGCAGGAAAGTGCAGAGAAATTAACTGAGATGCGAACAATCTTCGAAAGCGTCATTCTCCAGAGGTGGAGCTTTGGCCCAGGAATGCTGTTCTGGTGGCTGGGCAGCAGACGTATGGAGTGCATATACTCAGTGTATTTCCTTTATTTTCCTGCAGGTCAAGATGAGTTACTTTCTCTAGCTGAGACTTACACTGAAGACTGGTCCCAGACCTGGCAGGGAAATAAAATGGCAGTTAAAAGTCACACGTATTTTTCTCGCAGGGTCCCAGGTGCCAGCAGCAGTAACCACTGCTGAGCCAGTGCCACACGCCTGCTGGGTGGGATAATCCTTAAACCACTGACAAAGGCAAGTACTCTCAGCATCTCTCTGAGCACAGCAGGCTCCTGCATTCCTTTGTCCATTGTCCCCCTTCAAGTCCTCAATAATTTGATTTCTGTTGGTAAATGCACCTTTGCTTTCAGCTCTGGAGGACGTCAGCCTGTTCCAGAGCCAAGCTGCTTGTGCAGTTACAGAACTAGCACAAGGGAAGGTGTTCGCAGGGCCAGCGAGTGCTTTAATAGGAGGGGCAGTGGGGATGAGGCTTGATTTGCTCTTGTAGTTTATCACAGTATCACAGTATCACAAGTTGGAAAAGACCTCCGAGATCATCCAGTCCAACCTATGACCCAACACTAGAACCCACTTGTCATTTAAACCATGGCACTCAGCGCCTCATCCAATCTGTTTTTAAACACCTCCAGGGACGATGACTCCACCCCCTCCCTGGGCAGTGCATTCCAACGACCAATCACCCTTTTGGTGAAAATTTTTTTCCTAATATCAAGCCTAAACCTCCCCTGATGAAGCTTGAGACCATGTCCTCTTGTTCTGTCACTGATCACCTGAGAGAAGAGACCAAGCCCTGGCCTACAGCCTCCTTTTAGGTAGTTGTAGAGAGCAATGAGGTCTCCCCTGAGCCTCCTCTTCTCCAGGCTAAACAACCCCAGCTCCCTCAGCCTCTCTTCATAGGGCCTGTGCTCCAGCCCCTTCACCATCTTCGTTGCTCTCCTCTATGATACCATCAGCCCTTCTGCAGTCTGCCAGGTTCCTGACTTACCTTATTGACTTGAGCAAGAGGAGTTCTGGCACCACTCACAGGCATTCGTCCTCGGCTGCTCTCATCAAACAGTCTCCCAGGGGACCTTTCCCTGCGGGTGCTCAGAAGCCGGCCCGGAGATTTCTCCCTCTCCAGTGGTCGCCCGGGTGATTTGTCCCTCCGCAGCTCCGTCCTCCCCTCGCGGTACCGGTGTGGTGTGCTTGGTTCTCGAGGGTGGCTTGGACCTTCCGGTGGTCCTGGGCTTGACGCTACCCGCTTGGTTATGTGCTCGTTGTAAGTGGGGGGACCCCTCTTGTTAGGGCTGCTGTCATTCAAAAATAATGGACGCGAACCGCTGAGCGACAAAAACCTCACGTTACATTCTCTTTTAGCAAAAATGTCATTTTCCCCAAACACCCAGCAGTGCTGAGGTGAAAAAGCATCAGATCTCCCGAAGCCAAGATGACAAGTGCAAAGGTGTTTTGCTAATCTAATGAATAGCCAGCTCTCAACACTAGTGAAGTGCCTTAAGGAATTGCTAATGCACGTTATGTCTATGAACAGGACACAAAAGTACCCATTTTTTTATATTTAAGCTGTACAAAACTGCTAAAATTTGTTCTATGCCTTTTCACATACAAATGTTCAGCAGCTCCAGGATGTTCAGGCCAGGCTGGGATAAGCTACAAGCCTCAGTTTCTCAGTTTCCAGTGCAGAGTGGCACCATCAGCCTCAGGCTTTGTTCACCTGTCTGAAGTATCGCTGTTCTGCTGAACAGAAGATCACCTCACAGCTTCCCAGCACTGCATCCCAAGGCAAACTCATTATGGAAGAAGAAGGGGCTCTTGATTCAGAGATTGTTACAGTCTGTTTAGCATCATATCGATAGCAGCGAAGCTCACCAAGCTTTGAAGTCACAGCTACATTAGCATAAGAGGAAACCAGCTGAAGATCACAAAGTGTTTGTGGAGCAGATGACCCACATATTTCTACATAATCTTTCTTTGCCTTCTGGATTTTAAAACAGTGACTGCACTCCTTGTTCCATGGCAGCATCACAATAACTGGCTCATGACAGCCTCTGTCTAAGAATGGACCCGGGCACCCCACATCATGGGGGGGAAGCCATCTGGAGCACAGTTTGCAGACGAGGTGCCCAAGGACCGTAACACACAGACTCCATCATACCTGCGCGTAGCAGAGGATCCTCTGTGGTGCTGCTCATTGTTGGTCTCTTTCACTAGATTGCCCTTACAGCAAATCACCCTTAATTTGTCCTGGTAGGAGGAGGCCAAGTAGATGGCTCCAGATGAAATTGCAGGCCCTAGATACCGCGGATTTGGTATCTCCAAGTGGGCACGCGCAGGAGTTCTGGGGAAAATCGCAGGAAAAAAGTCTTTACAATGACAAGATGGTGCCATTTCCTGGGAAATCCACATAATTCTTGCAGCACACGCTGTTCAGAGCAATGAAAAAAAGAACAGCTTACCCTAGAGAAGCTCGTGCCTGAATCTCGATCACTTCAAGGGAATTGAAGTGGGTCACAAAGAGATAGGGCTCCCGGTAGGCTGAGGGAGGAAAACCAAAATTCTCTGTCAACTGCTGAAAAGCATCAGAGAGCACAGAAGAGCCACACAGCCCCTTGGGAAAACTAAGGGAATGTATTTTCTGTAATAAGACATAACAGGGAGATGCAAGCCTAAAGAATTGTTGTTTTGAAACAATCTGTATCTCAGGAATTTTACTAACCAAAGCATCATCAAACAGGCATTAAAACCAGACTGACTGACCCAATCCCATTAGGCAGTGTGAGAGACCTTAGGGAGCCACACGGACATTCTGCACTGTTCAGACATTCCAAGCATCATTAAAAATTCCACTACCAAGTTCAATCACTGTCAGAGCAGGAGCATTGAGGAAGTGGAACTTTGGGTTAGTTTTCCTCAAATAATTCAGAAGGTTTGTCATTTGGATTTACACTGATCTTAAATCATAGGAAAATCTCCACAGATTCTGGAGAAGAGGAAAAGGAAGCACTGAGTGAAGAATACCCACCCCATAAAGATCCTGCCCAGTTTCAATAATTTCCACAATCCAAGTGAATGTCCCTCAACACTCACCAAAAGCTAAGGGCAAGCGATTCCATTTCAGGTCATCCGTTCTACTGCGTCTTCCATAGGAATCCACAAAGACACCAAACTCTGCCAAGAAAAGTGATGTCATGTCATGAGTGTGTGCCTGGATTGTATTCATTCATGTTTGAAGCCCTGGGCTTCCTAACAGGGACGAGGTGCTTATTATCCTGCAAATCCTAGAGGGCTGAGCACTGCTCCAACTGACATGGAATTGGCTAGAGGTAGGAGTGCTTTCAGTACCAAGAGCTACTGCAGTTCTAAGTCTCTCCACCAATTATAGTAAGGTTATTATTTAAACTACAGAGAAGTCTGAGACCTCTACCATAACTCCCCCAGAACTACTGCTAGTGGGCTTTTGAAGGCTTCCTGTGCATTTCCATCACACTATTCTAGAGGGCCAACAAAAGCAGCTACATTGAAAAATAACACCCTCTTAGTTTCACCTGGAAGCCTGACAAGAATGCCAAAATTTGAAAGCCCCTTAACATTTTTCAGGATAATCAAATGCCTGTTTGCACTTAACACCAACTACAGTCCCTTCCCTTTAGACACAGAAGCTTTACGCGTGGCAACGGATCCATGGGCACAGAGAACTTCCACGCCAGAAGGAAGGTGGCCAAAAGCACCTCTACAAGTGCCATGTTAGTGCCAATGCCCCCGCAACACTGCCAGGGCCTTTTAGAGTCACAGTTCAACAAATACTTGTTACCAGGTACTGGAAAGTCAACTGTTTGGCTTCCCTTTACAACCATACTCTGGTAGGTCACAGACCAGAGAGCAGAGGCAGCACAACATCTGCACAAGCATCAACACTCACCGTGGAAACACAGCAGATACTCCTCCCTCTGCCCTGCGGGGTTCACCTGGATGATACTGACTGGGAAACTATTGGTGGAAGCAGCAAACACAGCAGAGGCCAAAGTGTGGTCATTTTTATCCAGAAACTCTGCAAAGATAATGGAAAAGGAGAGCTTGATCAGCACCAACTTTTTTTTTCAGAACTACTTAAAAAAAAACCCCAGTGAAACAATCTGTGGAGCCACTTGGTGCGTTCCTCAGCACACATCTCCTACCCTCCAGTGTGTACTGCTTCATCTCAATTTCATAGAATTTGTTGGTTCCAATGATGATGCTGTAAGTGGTCAAATGGATGCAGCTGCAAGGCTCAGAGGTTTCGATCTCCTGGAAAAGAGGAGGAAAGTATGGACCAATATTAGTTCCTAACAGTTTCTAGATTTTTCTTATTCTGGAAGTTTATACATTGCCACATTTATCAGAATCATAGAATACCAGGTTGGAAGAGACCTCAAGGATCATCTTGTCCAAACTTTCTTGGCAATAGCTCTTCAAAAGGGCAACCTCAAAGTCACTAACTGGCTCTCAAAAGCAAAGTATCTCTGCTGTTAACACAAAATTAGCTTGACAGCTCCTTAAGGAAGACCAACATCCACAGTCTTCCTCCTTCCTTCTTTGTACAACAGAGCACAGATATGTCATCCACCAAGATCTGCATTGTGACTGAAGAGCTAGCAGAGCTCTGCAGGGTAGGCTGACACAACACACAGATCCCCAGATCTTCTGAGGACAAGATTCCTTGCATAATTCCTAGTTATCTGGAAAATCAGTTGGCGGAACAGAAGAGCATATTCTGGGCTTGCTGCCATCTTGTTAGGATCTAAATGCAGTTGTCTGGATTAGTGAGGATAATGCAAACCTGCCTTCTAAAACAGCCTTTGCACGATTTGCACGTGAGCCCCTGTCTAGGCACTTGGTGCTACGGAGGTGAACGGCAGCGCTAGCAGAGGGCGTGAGAAACATCTTCAGTGTTTCATGCCAGCTGCTGCTCCATTGTCAGCAAGAGTGGGCACCAGCTACAGTGCTCGTAGATGTTCCAGGTTTGCTGGCATCAACATTGTTTGTGCCAAGGTTTTTCTCCATGTCTGTACTTTGAAGGAGCTGAGCAGCTGAATCGCTGTGCCAGCAGCAGGGCAAGTGCAGTGCTCAGGGGGAACAAGAGCCTCAGTCAAGCTGTGAATTGAGCCAGTGCCTTCACCATAAGCTCTGCAGAAGCTCACAGGGACAGGCAGCTTCACCTGAACATCCTCGAATTTGTGAACCGGAGAGGAGATAAGTTTCTGGGTACTGGTGCCTTTCAAAGCAGGCAGCATTTAAACTCTGTTCTGAGGGGAGATCCCTATTATTGGAGGTTTTTTTCTGGATGTGCACGAGCATATGAAATTTATTCATGACAGTTTATTGGACTTGTCTTCCAGAGGAATGCTGGGTTAGATGCTCACACTGTTATCTGCCTGCAGCTGTCTGCAGGAGTTAGAGCAGTCCCGTGCACGGGAGGAAGAAGCAATGTGTGTACCAGTGCTGTACAGCAGTGTTGCAGGGAGACAGGGCCATGTGCAGGGGATTCACAGCCACACAAGATCCACATCTTACTGCCCGTTTGCTGGCCAGGAGAAAGTACAGGACTGTCAGGGTAAGTGTGGGAAACAGCTGTCTCTCCTCTGATGGAATAACTCTTTGATGGTCACCCGTAAACAAATTCAGATACCCTGCTTTTCCTTAATTGCAAAGAAGGGGGAAGTCATTTTTTGAGGTAAATAAGTGAGGGGATGATTAAACCTGAGTCCAGTATCTCAAAAAAATCCCAGTTCAGTTCTCTATCTCTGCCAATATGCCAGCTCTTATTCAAGCAAATTGCTGCCTACTCCTATTTTAGTCAGTGCACGCTGCAATTTGCTATCATTTTATCTGGTAAACAAATTTTCCTGTGCATGCAAAAGGTTTGAGATGTTTGCTCCAAAGCAAAATCTCCCTCCAACATGTGAATTACCTTCACTACTGAGGGGTCACTTACCTTTCTGATACAGAACTTGCTCAAGCTCTCATTGTATCGCAGAACAACCACTTTATTGGGCATGGCTGCACAGATACAAAGACCATTCTCAACCTGTAAAAGGAAGATTACAAGCATACTTCAGGATGGTAATACAGGGTAAATTCTAATGCTGAGCATGAAATGGATCTGAGTGTCTCTGGCCACAAAAAGAACTCTACAGAGATAAGTAAGTACATTTCTAATAGGGTGGTTATTGTGAATTAGTGACATAATGAAAAGCCTCTTCACATTCCTAAAAGAGAACATGAATTTGAACCACTTCTATGATTTCTTTTATACTTGAAAGATGTTAATAAAAAACTTGAAGGTTTTCAACAGAAAAATATTTCAATAAAAGCGATAAGAAATTCAAATAGGGTTAGGTCTAAATTTTAACTCCCAAAACAGTCATCTTAAACATCACTTTGAAATGAATGATGTTCTGTTTTGTTAATCAAAGTAGTCTGTAGAAGTAATTGCTAATGAGAAATTTTTGCAGTGGCTAAATGTTCCATACTAAAACTGGGAATTAATATAAATATCAAGCGTTATCAAGTGACGCAAACACCTAAATAAATTTGTTAGCCTGAAAACTGTTGCATGACATTCAAGGACAAACAGTGGATGGAATTC
The DNA here is from genome assembly GCA_033558185.1 of Dromococcyx pavoninus. Lineage (NCBI taxonomy): Eukaryota > Metazoa > Chordata > Aves > Cuculiformes > Neomorphidae > Dromococcyx > Dromococcyx pavoninus. The sequence continues at coordinate 152,483 of JAUMJL010000506.1, read as the reverse complement.
ACTCATTATACACCTCAAAATTGAAGTCAGCTGTGAGGGGGTAGTTACACTATGCTATGCTGTATTTCTTGTTATGTAGCTCTTGAGGCTATACCATCACGTCATCCTGACTGAATTTATCCCTATCCGCAGTCCATCCTCCATACTGTCTCCAGCTCAGCTTCTCTTCAGCCCCTGTACTTTTCTTATTTGAAGAGATTTAAAGCAAGATACTAGATCTTGGATCAGTTCCCAGTGAAATAAGGATGCTGATACGCTGATTTCATTAATATTAAACTCAGTGCCACCCAAAGGGTGGTCTGGGGGCACCAGGGAGCTGTATCCTACCTTGCCAGCAGCAAAAAGGTGACATCCTTTGACAGCCTCAAAGATGTTTGGTGAGACATCAGGCTGGGCAGGGAGGTGAGACTGGGCTAGAGATTGCTTCACTTTCTTTACATCAACAAGACACAAGGCCCTTTCTTCTCCTGGAAACCAAAATGGTTACATTTCATCAAGGGAAAACTCCCTACTCTCCACAAAAGTCTGCTCAGTTACCTAAGCAGCAGCTTATCATCACAGGCTGTTGCTGTGGTAACAGTCACAAGGTACCACACAGAATTCATTCCATATTATTCCTATTAAAAGTGAAAGAGAAAACTTACAAAACAACAGCCACATAATAGGCAGTGAACCCACTCTGAGAACAACCATTCTATCCATTGCTAAGGTCTAGCAGTAATCAGTAACAGTGGCCTCATTAGGACTCCATTCAAAAAGAGCCAGGAATTTTTAATTTTACCCTTCAGAATCTAAATGCAACGTGCTTTAGCCTCTGTGCCAACAGAACTGGCAATGGAGTTCCAAGAAATGCCCTAATGAGCTGCGTTACAGACCAAGCCCAGCTTCTCTCAGAGGTTGAGCAATACTGTAACATTGCCTTCTCCTAATTTTGAGGGAGATTTTCTTTTTCCAATTGTTTTTTTGTCTACCACCTTGAAACAAATAAAACACAGAATCATAGAATGGTTTGGGCTTAAAGGGACCTTAAAGATCATCCCGTTCCAACCTCCCTGACACAGGCAGAGACACCTCCCACTGGATCAGGGGGCTCAAAGCCCCATCCAACCTCACCTTGAACACCTCCAGGAATGGGGCAGCCACGACTTCTCTGGGCAACCTGTGCCAGGGACTCCCCACTCTCACAGAAAAACATTTCTTCATAAGATCTAATATAAATGTCCTCTCTTTCAGCTTAAAACCAGCCCCCCTCATCCCATTCCTGCACTCCCTGATAAAGAACACCTCCCCAGCTTTCCTGTAGCCCCCTTTAAGTATTGGAAGGCTGCTCTAAGGTCTCACCAAAGCCTTGTGGCACGGATAGCTTAAACCTTTACAAGGGGAAAAAGTGCAGAACAAACAGAGAAACTGTTCCCTCGAGAGAGAATTTGTTTTTCACTCCCTACAAATGTCATACACAGACACTTGATAATTTGGGCTTTCAGAAGATATGCTGTAACGTTCTGCATGCCTACATCTGTGTAGGAAGGATTATCTCTGAAAAAACCACAGATGGAGAGATTAAAGCTGCTGTTCCTTTCATAAGGGAACCTTAAACCACAAAAGAAGTCCCAATTTTGTCACACAGATTAGTGTTTAGAGCAACAGAGGTTGAGAGTTGTTGCTGCCCCTCGGCCACAGTGATCCCATCGTGGTCCTGAAATAGTTATCTATGTTAGAAAGAAAGGTTATGCAGCAAATAGCACTAATCAGCTCAAGACCTTTTAAATTGAACTTAATGACTAAACCCTAAGCTGGAAATGTTTTATCTCTGGTTCCTCCCTCTCTCAGCTTTGGAAACTGAGAAGTCACTTTCATGGGAAGGTTTATCTGGGCCTTCTTTCACATATTCATCTACAAGAAAACCTCAGACAATCCTGTGTATCCGTGGGAACTGATTCCTGACAATATACTGACAAAAAAGTCTTTAAGGAATCTAGAGGAGAGCCTGGCCCTTTGGCACCACAGCTCTCCCAGAAGGACAAAGAACTGCCATGTATTTCCTGCAGGACATACAGTAACACAAAGCCCTCTACCTGCTATCATGAGTAGCTTCTCCAGATCCTTGATGAGGTGAATTTGGAAGACAGCACCCATTCCTGGGATGTGCGTTAAGGAATTCTTCAGTACATTCAGGGCATAGAGGCCTTCTTCTGCACCCACCAGTACTACCTGCAGGGACAACAGGACAATAAAAATAGCACTACATGAGGAGAAAAAGGAATGCTCCAAGAGGAAACTTGAATGATGCTGCTTGTCAGTGAAGAAAAAAACCAAACCAACAAACAGATGTATAATGACACATACTGTCCTTAAGATACCATTTCCATGGATGAAATGCCCAGTACCCAGAAAGGCCCAGCCAAACATTATCATTACCTGGTCACTGAAGGGCATTGTGCAATTTATATCCAAACGGTCTTCACCCTCTAGCTTCAGCAGGGAGTTTCCAAGCAATTTCTGCAAATGACAGAAAGGTTTTGTTGTTCTTGTTGTTGGCTTAATCTTTCTCTCGTTCTCTATTAACATTTTAACAATGTAAGGTCATCATTTCAGACAGGCAAAAAGCTTGGCACAAATTTATCTCAGAAAGCTGAGAGTCGCAGGGATACCACCTAGAAAAGTATCAGTAGACTTTTATCCATCTAAACACAGTCAAGGAAACCAATCAGAATTAACCTAAATGCAGACATAACCTATTGTTATCCCTATCCTCTCCATTTCCCCCGATCTCCTGCAATGGAGCAGTGAAATCTTCTCAGGGGAAGGATTCAGATGTTGGTGGGAGCGTGTATTTTCCTCAGAGGCAAAAGGAATGTTTCCACAAGAAGAGAGGATTTCCTGCTCGTTGGATATTCCCTACTGCCAGAGCCAACATTCTAATATGCACAGCAACAGAATCAAATCTCCCTTTACCAGAAATAGGGAGTTATCAATGCAACAGTGATGAAAAAGGCTATCCAAACCCCAAACAACTCAACTAACCAATTCTTATCAGGAATTAAACTAAACACACACACACCTCCCTGCCAATAAACAACCCCCCGCCCCTGACTTCATAAGAATGGGAGAAGGAGCTTTTTGCTTGCTGCTTCTTTTTCAAGGTTCACTTCTTCCATGTGGTACATTAGGAGGCTGGATTTAGACCTAACTGCTCTTTCCTTCCTGTTCTGTTTGCTGGAATTGGAGAGATGTAATTTGGGGATCCTCTTACTGCACTCCTCTGTATTGTAATACAGAGCATCAGTCTCACAACAAACTGGTTCCCAATACTCAGACTGTACATCACAAGGCAGAAGTAATAACTTACCTTCAGTTAAACCTCAGTATGTCAAAGACCGAACAATTACTTTTCAAAACTCTGCTCCCTCCCAGAATATTTTATTATTAAATGAAACTTTTATACTCACAGCATCAGCCTCAGCTTTTTCTCTGGAAACTCTCCCACCTGCCACTACTGATTCCAGTGCTGAGACCCAGCGCTGTTTGTCAGGGAAGCTGGGTGCTAACAGGTAGAGTGTTCTACCAGGCCAGCAAGTGGTGTGTGGATGAGACTCCAATTTTAGGATATATGGCACATCTGAGATGTTGTATAGATAGAATAAGACTTAGATTAGTTTTTGGAATATTGTCAGTGTACTTAAAATCAATACCTTTCAGCCTCATTGGAGAGAAGTTGTATTTATCATTATGTGTTAGCATGGCAATTTAAACATAGGTTTCTCCTTTAGAGGTCCTGCACAGGCTAGTTACTTAAAGCTAAATATTAGCTGGTTGTATGCAATCCATACATACAATACTGTCTACTAAATAAAATAATTCCTTGCCTTTTATTCAAAAGAGAAATAAATACCATTGTGAAAAAAGTACAAAACCAGTCACTTGACTAAAGTTTTCCCTGGACTGTTCAAAAAAAATCTGTAAAAATTGGTTATGGAAACCTTTGTTTTTAACAAACTGTATCCTTTAATGTTAAAGTCAAGACATACATAATCTTTTCATCAGTTCTGTTCAACACATACAAATCAAAACATCAACATTTTTCCACAGTAAGAGACTGGATACACCCCACAGTATTTCTAAGTCAATGACTTTCTGGTTAGAGCACAATGGTGGAATGAATTATGACACTTGACACTTGATATAGAACATTGAGTAGAAATTTAAGTAAACTGAGTGCTTTTAAGTACGTTACAAACACTCTTAAAATTTACTTCCATTTGGCTCGATGGTTATATTATTCACAGTTCAAGTACACAGACAGAAGCAACCGCCCATGCGTAACTAAACCTAGATGACTGACCCATTCACCTAGTTCAAAGAGAGGGAACTTCAAAATTACACAGTTACAGAATGAAAGTTAAAGGGAGAAAATTCTGCTCAGCCAAACAGAATGCTAACTGATGACAAGCCAGAAGAAATCCACGTGACCTCATCTACGTAAGATTCTCACCTGTCTTTGCTGTATTGGTGAGTTCAGTAGCTCCTACAGCTCCGTGAACAGTTACATCACCATCAGGAAGGCAGAGCTCAAATTCCTCCAGAGGCCTCTGTCCAGCTGCAGGGAGAACATGGAGAGAGATTAAGAAAGAACAAAAAAGTGGCAAAAAAGTAACTGTGATAGCAAAATGCAGTGGATACACACTGGATGTTTCACAGCTGGGTTATTATGACATATCAGCCAGTAAAAATGTTAAGGATCTAGAAAAAACAACAACACTGCCTTGTTACAGAAGATTTATCTAAATTAGGTACAGGCACAGCAAGCAGGAACAATCTTTAAGCTTCTCAACTCACCAAACAATATCTGAAGATTTTTAAAAAAAAATGTTCTTCCTAGAAATGCTAAGTTACCTTCTCTTGCTTCTGCATCATAAATGAGCACTTTCGTTCCCTCCAGGACAATATACTTCCTGTCCCAGCCCTGTTGCCCACGTTTATTATTCCTGAAGAAAATAAGCACAAAGCCATGTTGGATTTTCTACTTGTATTCATTTTCCACTTGTATTCTGAATAAAATAAGCATGCAACTCCTAGAAAGGCACTTTTTAGCGTTAAGAAGTAATTCTCACAGGCACAGACCAATTATCACATTGTATAAGCCAGGATAATATAAGGAACTTTTCCAAATGTATCAGCACCTGATGGCACCAAGATTCATGTTTATACCTTGGCACTTTCATCCATCCTTCCAGGCGCAGACTGCTGCTTGGCTCCTTCAGCTGCAGACCAGGAGAATTCATTTTATCCCTGCAGAATGCTTCCGAGAAGTGCGTGGCATATTCTGCTGGCAGGCCACAAGTGGCTGGCAGGCAGGTTGAGCATTTTGGGTGACACATCACCTGGCATTCTGACAACAGGACAGACAAAAACTTCTGTTAAATGACCAGGAAAAAAAAAAACCATGACACAGCTGCCAACTTCTAACACACCAACCCCAGCTTTTCCAAGAATCTCCTTCTACTCTAAACCGTCAGATGTTCGCTGATGTAGAATGTTTGCACCAACCAGTTTCAAAGTCTTCACACTCGGTCCTTTCTCCAGCTTTCACTGTTCCAGATGGCTGATGCTTTTTCATCCCACTGCCCAGTTACAGTTGGTTTGGGCACACACTCTGCTCTTACCAAGACACTTGGACGCTTGTCGGCCGAAGTGCACAGTATCCAGACACACCGCACATTTCGTTGCTCTCATGTTCAGCCCCACGTTAAAGCGATGTGGGATATTGTGATGCATTCGCTCTTTCAGGCGTCGGCTGTACTCTAGAAGAGACAAAACTTATTATCAGGATGAAAACTGTCACAGGGATAAAAATTCTAGTAGGTTTTGGCATTTTAAGGCCCGGGTAATAATAAGTGACTGCCTATCTCTATCAAAGCCCTGCTGAACACAAGCACTACTTCACTTTGCAATCTGCAAATCTTAAGCTACGTTACCACCTCAGTGAGTACCTTAAACAGATGCACAGAACGCGCTGCCTGAGAACAGACTGTAGAACTGAAATGGCTAACGCTGACAGAGGGAGATTATGTCAATCAAACTGTCTGAATTTCAAGTCTGCTCCAAATCTTACAACGTCCTAAACTAATCTCTCAGAGCTAACAAACCCTTCAACACCTACGCTGTTGCAATCAATGCACAGCCGTCCTTCACGCAGCCTTCCGTGCTGACCATCGCTGCCAGCACACCGAAAATCCCTGTTGGTGGATCTGTATTCAACACAATTTATCCTTTAAGGGATGGGTCTTTTACTGATGAACATGATTCCTCCCCTCTCAGGATCAGCCTCCAAGGACATTTTTCTTGCCTGTGTGTCCCCTCACAGGACCCTGTGCCTCGCCAGCTGTCTGTGTTGGCTGGGCCAGTTTATGGGCTCTGGTTTCTTCCAGCCAAAGGCTTAAGGCTTTAGTTCCGAGTCACTGGGTACAACACTTGCTCTGCAGTACTGGTTAACTAAGAATAAATCTCAATCCTTTAGTTTTTTCTGATGATCCTCTCCCCTCCTTTCTCAAGGATATGAAAGGCTATCCCCTTTTTCTAGTTAATAGGACACAAGTGTCATCTTTGACTTGGCGTCCTCTTTTACGCCTAACCAAAGCCTTTTCCCTTTACCAAAACATCTTGATAGAAACCTTCTGCTCAGCAGAACAAACATGCAATGTAAAAACATTAACTTCTAAGAAATAGCCATAAGTCCTTTTTATCAATGCAGAGAGTACAGAAAACATACTCCTTTGAAAAGAGCATGCTCTTAAAATGGTTCCTGCTCATAACTACCTTATTGCTGAAGTTTTCAGAAATAAATTATATACCCAAATAGAGAATTTTAAACCAAAACCAAACCTTTTCATCTAATATTCCTATCTGGGAAAAAAAAAAAGATAGAACATTCAAATATCAGAGGAGACGGAAAAATAACACCAGAGAAGTTCCCCAAGGACCTACCCTCTGGTGTGGAAGATTCCTTCCTGCGACTGGAGGGTGGAGCGAGCAAACTGATCGGAGTTGGCTGGTGCTCGGGCGAGCGCACTATGGCAGACATGATGATCTGCTGCCTGGCTGTGGCTGGAGTGGACGGATGAGGGTGGTCTGATATTTTCCGATGAGCAGCTATAGATGAAATAAATGCCACTCGTTAACACAACCAATATGACACACCAGTTCACAGCAGTGGTTCTGTGTAACCATTCAGTTGTTGCAACCCGCAGAAAAGAGCGTGACCTTACTGCATCTTCACAGCAGAAGGCCAGAATTAAACAACGCGTGTTACAGCCATAGTGGCACACAATTAAAGGAACGTTTTCAGATCAAAAACGTGCATCTCCTTCCAGATTGGCCTTTTCTGTTAACCCCTACCTTCTTCACGAGCAGATCTGAGTTCAATGCGTGTTTTCTGTAGAGCCTCCTCCAGCTCAGCAGAACGAGCCTTCTCCTTCTCCAGTGCCACTTTCAGCTCATTGTATTGCAGGGGAACCTGTGTGGGTAAAGAAGGGTCCTCTTTCCGCCGACTAAACAGGCCCTAGCAACAGAAACACACAGACAACTCCTAACTCCTAGTAAGAGATGGCTTAAACTAGGCAAAGTGAATCTAGCTAGTGGCAGTCCAGCCAGAGGGCCGAATGGTAATTCTGATATGCGTAAGGATGGATTTTTAGTTCACATTGGCACTGGAGAGAAAACGTTGAGACATGGATTAATTTAAAGAGGGACTTACGTTACCTGTTAGTACTCACACCTTGAGTTCCAAACGCATCTAAACAGAGGACCTCAAAATATGTGGTTAAAATTATATAATTCAAATGACAGAATGGCTTATCAGAAAGATGTGACACAAGTCACATTGCCTGACTAATCAATCCTATGCTGCAACTACAAGACAACCACTCTAAATACACAGCATGCTCATACACACTTACATACTCACCATTAAAAAACAAACATGGCTAAAATCCTGTATTCCTACAGTCTCACTGATGTGCAGCTACTGGTACTGCAGGCATAACAAAGTACTGGAAAAGCCACAAAGAACACATTCTGCCTAGTGAAGTTTGTGTTCAGCAACTCAGAACACTCTTAAATGAGGACACATTTGTGTTACACAAAGAAAGATAAAACAGAATATTATGAATACACAGCACGTAACTAATCACAAAATCATCGTTTAATTCCATGCCTCTCAAACCTTTTGCACCCACCTTTTTCTTTTTTGCTGGTTGATCCATCTTTGCCTGCAGGAAATCAATGAGTTTGGTTTGCTGAGAAATAGTGCCCTCCATTTTCACTTTTTCATGGGAATAGAGAACCTGTAGACCACACAGGCATATAAGAAATTTCATCTTAATAGAAGAAAATGATAACTCCATAGCAGAACAGAGCCAAAAACCAGTGTAAGGAAAGCATTACACAGAAACAGTAGATGACATCCTAAAGCCCCCCCAAAGAGTGAGGTTTTAGGATGGGGAGCACAGAGTCCTGCCCACTGTTCCCCCACCTGAATGTTTTCCAGCTGATATTCCAGGTCACTTCTTTCAGTCTTCAGAAGATCTGCTCGATCTAGAGCCTCTTGCAGACCTTGAGTTAGGCGGAAGATGTGATTCTTTTGCAGATCCATTTGCTGCTGCAGCTTTGCCTGCTGTTAACAGGGAGACAAAGGCCAGTGTTTTGGTTTGGTTGCTTGCTTGCTTTTAAATCAAAGCTATTAAATGTCATCACTCCTTGTAAAATAAGCATCATTGTGGACTTAAAAGCAAAAAGACAATTCATTAAAAGCTGGGAAATCACAATATACTAGAAGATTTCCTTCCTTTCAGAATGCATTATGGCTAAGCAAGCATTTCTATGTAGTGTATTTATATTAATTTGTAGCAACACCATTTCTTTCAACTGCATGTTCCAGTTATTTGCTTTTTAAGCATTTAAAGTCTTGTAATTGTTAATAAGACTGCAGATACACAAATAATTTCTCAATGCCATTTTCCCAAGCAATCACCAGAAGCCATGTCAGTACTTTGTAATAATAACAATCTTTCCTATAAATCAGGATAGACACCTTCCTCTACAGTCATACGAGATAAGGAAAATTATTTCCAATTGTCTACATCTTTTTCTCCAACAACAGAAAAACACACATAAAATACTCCTTATTCTTTCAGGTTCTATGCTTTCTTGATAAGAAAGTCCCCAAGTATGAAAACCATTAGCATATGTTATGAAGCAAGAGCCAGAAATCTCTGGGATAGTCGTCAGTGCCCCAAGTACAGCAAAAGGCTCCAATTGCCCTGCTTAATCGCCTGCAACCACCCTTCCCCTGAAATCCTCCTCTGCAACCTCCTCCCTGACTTCCCAGGCCTGGCTGCTTGCGTTTGGTGTCTCACTGATACTGTTCAGCTGTGTGACCCCAGACCAGACTTGTGTGAACCCAGCCAAACTATGAAAAAGGGGCTGTGAGAAGCCTCACCTGTGGCCTCCACCAGGCACCCACAGCTGTTTTTAAGTTATAGTCCTTGCACTTGGTCTCCTCAGAGCTATGTTGTAAGAGCACTGTGCTTGGGCATGGCCTTACAGACCTGTCCTAGGATGTGCCTCACCACTACAGGCTTCTGCAATGACCACCAGGGCAGTGGCTAAACCTGATTACCCTCACCAAACCTGCTCTGCTCTTCTTCAGGTACCTTGGGATTGTGCTTGCCAGCTGCAAGGTGCCTCTCCTTGCCTGCCTTGCCATCACCCTTGGCTCCCAGCTCACCTTTCCTTGAGTAGCAGTTTGCTTTTACTGCTCCCTGACACGGCTGCACACTTTGCAAAGTTCTAAGTAAAACCAAACCCTCCAACTTTACCAATCTCCCAAGAAGTATGGATGTGTAACACTGCCAGTCACACAGCTTCCTCCCACTCCAGATGTGGAACCCTCTTCTGAAGTTATAACATGAATTCCCAAGGTTACCTCCTCCAGAAGCCTCTGCTTAAGCTCCCTTTCTGTCTCAAGCTTCTGTTGTAAACTGCGTGCATTCATCTCCAACATAGCGTGCTTCTTCTCCAGGTCATTGAGCTACACAGGTGGGACAGATGGTCAAGACAACAATGAACACTAATAAATATAGCACTCCAAAATCTCAAAATCAAACTTCACCAAGCACACACTAAAGAAAAATGATACAATTATCTTTTACTTAGTATAGGGTGGGAGTGGAAAAGCAATCAAACATTTTGGTGTGCCATTGCTCAAATGCAGATATCAAGTTATTGAAGGACTTCTTTGTACACTCCTGGTATCATAAGCTGCTTTCTCCTTCAGTCTTTTTCAAAAGGAAATCCAAGGTCTTTGACTTGAGAACAGAATTCTATTCTATGACTTTCAGTCTTTTTAATTTGCTCTAACATCTTGAAAAAGCTGCTCAAGACCACATTTCTACAAGTACTGTCTTTAGAAAAGTATCTCATTTAATTATGAAAGTCTAATGTTGAAAGTTACTTACCTTATCAGAAAGGCTCTCAGCTTTGAGTTTTTGTTCCTTCAGTGCTTGCTGGAGGGCTAGAATCTCTGCCTTGTGTTCTTTGACAGCCAGTTCTACCACCTGGCGAGATTCAGTAATACGCTGATCTGCTCTCACTCTGTATTAAAATGGAAAATAATGTTACCTAACTCCTTTCTGGGCTTGACCTCTCCCTAGCATGCAGTGGCATCAATAACTCTTTCAGGGGTTTGCCTTAAACTCAAGATGTTACTTTCCAAAGCCAGACTGTTTGCTGCAACACTTCTATATTATATAACCCTGTTTCTGCCCCTGCTAGAACTACAGCCTGAGAACTTCAAGACCCCACAGGAACAGTTAGAAGCAAAGACTATTTTTCCATATAATAATGTAGAAGATAATAAATCAAGACGTTTTATAAGTTACAATGAGAAATACCACTCCCCTTGAACCACACACTGGCAAAGAAACAAAAGGAACAATATCACTGGTGAATGACTATTAACTAATAAACCATTTTTAGAACTACCTCACAAGACTTTATATTTAGTTCCAACTCCCATATCCTATTCTAAATATAATTTTTGTACTAGCTTCTATAGAGCATTTTCATAAAAGTTAATAAAAGAAGGAGGAGGGGGAGAGACCTGCTCTGTTTCTCAGTATCCAGCATCCTCTGCAACTCTCTGACTCGACATTCAAATTGAGACTTCTCATCTCCCAGAACATTTCTCCATGCTTCCCACTGACGCTCTTTCTCCAAGAGTTCATCATTCAGGGCCTCCAAGTCCATTACTTGCTCTTCCAGCATTGTACATGTTGTCTTCAAGGCCTCCATAGTCTAAAAATAAATCCTCCTATCAATTCTCACATCCCACATCAAGCGTGCACTTTAAGCTTCAGCTTTACCATTTAAATTACAGTACATGTAAATTGGCAGAAAACATAAGCTGGTAAATCACAACCCATTTATTTCAAGGCTTCCATACATTCACTTGTGATTTCCGTTAATGTCAGTTCTACCTCATTATGAAAATGTTGAAATTTCCAGGGTCACAAAATTAAAATGAATAATTCTAAGTTACAGTATCTCCAGAGTGCAAAATTCCTAAATGGAATTGCATAAAAATACAATGGGAAATACCAAACATTTCCATTCACTCAACTGCTCTTTGAAGAAACGCTTAAACAATAAATGGTTTAAGCCATATACTTTCCTGATAGGTTTACAGGGTTTTTTTGCCTTAGCCACTTATCACAAAGACTGTGATCCAGACTGATAAGGCCTTACTTGTTTCTGACTTGTAAGCTGCATTTCCCTCTCTGTGATCTCCCGACGGAGATGGTCAACTTCACTTCGCAACTGGACAACCTCATCGTTGGCCCCTGAGGCCTCGTCAAGTTGTTTGGACAAGAAGAAATTCTGATTGTTCAGTTCAGCATTGTCTTCACTGAGCTGGTTCAGCTGCTCTTCCAAATCTGTAATCACCTAGAAAGAAACAGAAATTGAATTACATGTCAGTGAGTACAGTTTTGTGAACAAGTGTTCTCCTCTCACAGAACCATTTATTGCCAAGCAAGGAGTCAACCTGGCTTGTAAATTTTGCAAAATTTAAACAAATGCAATATTGTAATGGTAGATTTTATGCACAGGAGAGTACTTCAATTAGGAACAGAGTTTTGTTTCTCACAGAAAATAGCTTCAAGGGTTTTATTTGGTTTAGAGTAGAAATACGCTGCAACGCAATGTATTATTTGGGAGAGAACTGTCACCTCTAAAGCACTGGACTGGGAGTCAGGAGTTCTGGTTGTGCTCTCACATCTGCTGCTGACTTACAGTGTGCCTTTACCAAAGCATTTTACCTTTTGTGCCTCAATTTTCCCTTAAGTGAAATGAGGCCGGTACCTCACAGAGGCTTTTGAAAAGGGACATTTACGAAAGCCAAACAAGAGGCAGTGCAACCTGGTAAATCTGCCCAGCAATTTTTTACATTATTATATGTAACACTGTAACCAGGAAAAGCAGAAAAATTCTAAGAAATCAATTCTATCGAAGTACCAGCATTATGGATGGCAGCATGGGAAACAGGAGGAAAGAAAGAAAGAAGTGTGGCAGCACAACAGACTAACTGAAAATCAGTGAAAAGCAAAAATCCAACAAGGACAATAGCCTTGTCTTTAATGAAGTTGAAGCATCCACTTGTTTGATCAGAATAGCATCACACTATGAATGCTTTAAATCACATTCCACTTCAATTTAAAGAAAACATGACCAGTGGGGGCCCATTTTCATAGTCCCATTAGACTTTTATGAATGAAAGGCCATGAACACTGGAAGGATGAATACCTGTACCTAACTCGAAACCAACATCATCACAACAGAATAAAGGAACCTCAGCAGAATCTTACTAAAAAGAATCTCAGAAACTGGAAAGCTCTATACAATTCACATTCAACTCTCACACACCTCTAGAGGCTTTTTTGCCCAGATGTCAAAGAAAAGTGAATAAGATACACCATTAAATGGGAGAAATTAAATTCCCAGAGCACAGTTGGCCACACATTCAAATTTAAATGTTCCAATCTCCTACACAAGCCAAGGAATTAAATATCTAAAGCAGCAGAGCACAGAGCTCTTCTCAGCTATCTGGAAAGATCACAACTGCTTCTTTTTGAAGACTCTAAGGTGTTTATTGGCAGCCTTTTACCATGCCTCTCCTTGATCTGAATTAACAGTATTTGATTTTTAAACCTCCAGCAGAGAAAGTCCAACTGACATTACCCCCTGCTGGGTGAAGGGGAGTTCCTCCTACCCATATGTTTTATAGTGAAATAAAAATGATTCATACTCTAAAACACAACATTTCTAATGAAAATCTGATCGAGTAGTTGTTTGAGCGCTCTCGCTGTCCTATTCAAAACACACTTTATTCTATATTGCATGTGTCAAGTTTTCCAAGGACACAGACTGTATCATGAGGATGTGCTGGTGTCTACATTGCTGTAACAATAGGAACTTAGAAATGTATTTATATAAATAGAAAGGAACAAAAGAACATTTGTTTTTTACAGTGTTTTCTCTCCCATTCTTAGAAATAACATCTAAGATTTCTACTAACTGCTGGATAAGAGAATCTTTTTCCTCTGCTTGTTTTTATTACCTTTAATCACACCACATGTCTCAGCAGTTTTAAGATATCTTTTATACATACATGATTTCTTCCACATATATTTTCTATATAAAATATAAGTATTTTCTATAAAAATTTAACTAGTTTTGAAAAATAAGAAAGCAGAGATGGGAAAACAAAATCGATGTGGTGACATGTAGAGTTAATATGTCAAACTACTTAATTCATTTTATAAAACTGGCTGTATTTCAAGTTGATAACCATCTCTTAAAGGCTGGAAGATAAGCTCCCATTCGCCTTTATGCTGTGTTCTGAGATTCTGAGTTCTTTCCCTGAATATAACTAAAATTAAACCGGACCATTTTAATTTCACTGTTACATTTTATCTAGTAGGATATTTCTGGAAAATGTAAGACAAATAACAAAGCAGTTAAGAAAGAAGGGTTCCAGAAGAAGTGACATGATGGCCTCTTTTCAATATTTTCAATATTGACAATTCCAAAACAGCTCGGCTTGACTTCCAATGTAACCTATAGAGATTGGGAGGTGGTTGGCTTTTTTTTAAATAGAGAAAATTTGTTCTTCTTGGTAACATTTTCCTCTTTTAATGAGGAAAGGGGAAATTTGTTGACAAAACCAATTCTTAAAAGCTATCTGCAACAACAGAGTTATATAGGAGATCAGTACTATAAAGCCTAAATAGAAATGGGTAATACTGACAGAGGGAAATGGGACCTGATGTGATATGCCTGGGAACTAAGAAGAAAGAAAACACAGATCAAAACCCCATGCTTGGTATGAAATGTTGTCTGAGGCATGCATACCACCCATGCCAGAATCCTGTACCTTAAAAAGAGATATTATTTGGGTATTCTTTTCAGTTAAGGAAATCCTCAGGCAAAAACAAGCCGCCAAAAAAAAAACCCAAACAAATAAACCAAGGAATCAACCCTGAGCTATTCTGCAGTTAAATTTGTAAGTACAATAAAGGAAAGTCTGTAAGAACACACTGTTGTATCCTTCAGAAACCCATAATATAATTACAAAAATCTTCACATTTAAAGTTCATAAAACCAAACACTTGAAAGCTCAGAAAAGTGACTCTAGACAATCAAGGCAGCCTTATCTGTGCCACTGTCATTACTGACAGAGCAACTGAGATTTTCTCTTCAATCCATGCACATCTTCATCACAACTAATCCAGAAAACTGAGATATCATCTAACTACACCACGCCAGTCTTGGCAATTGTTTGCTAGATGCCACATCAAAGTGCACAACTTATCTTCATACTGATACAGGAGACCGTATCTCATTTTTAAATATTACAGAGCAGCCCAAGCATAGCAGCTCTTCTCAGAAGCACCCTTATTCAGCACAACTCCCTCCCCTTTGCACAGTTTCAGAAAAGCAAAGTGCTGCTCTGTTGTGAGATTGCACAGGTTCACAGCCATACAAACCTCTGCAGACACGGACCACAAATTAAACACAGCAACAGGGCCATGATGATTAGGTTTGATTATCAGACACAATGTACAAAACCTAATGTATGTCCTCCACATGTTATTTTCTCTCTGGTTTTGATGAGTGACAGGAGAAGAGGAAGCAATTTTAGAATCCTACTAACTACAGCTTGCAAACTTCTCCATAACTTTATTCCTTCACGAAGATATCTCAGTTCTTTCCAACCCAAACAAATCTGTGATTCAGATGCCACCCTCAAGCATGCAGGAAAATGAAAGGACACGGCCAGGTGAACTGTTTGAGGATGCTATCAGCAGCATGTTACTTCCAGTTTAATGTGATTTTTCATACTGTCTTAAGTCAGAACTTCCTGGCTACTGTACACTTTTACTGGATCCATCTCCACCCCGCCGGGCTTTACTAGAAAGCTGTAAAGAAAAGTAAATAGGAAAAAAGAAAAAGCTATCTCTCAGTCCCAAATTGTCATAAGGAGTAAGCTAGAGCAGGCATCAGATTCACTTGGTCTTAACCTACTCACATTTGGAATAGAGACACAAAGCTTTTCTAGTGGAGAAGTTCCAACCGTTGTAATGGAGCAGAACACCAAAGCTCTCAATGAACACAGCTGCAGACAGAAACCAGTCTTGGATCTCTACCTGTTTGACCAATACATAACAATGAACTCCTCACTTTCTTCCTCCTTCCACAGTCAGACAACACCTTTGACTTGAAACATACCTCACAGGAAGACCTCAGCCCCCCAAAACTCGTCATGGCTTAGCCTGA
Source organism: Dromococcyx pavoninus (assembly GCA_033558185.1). Classification (NCBI taxonomy): domain Eukaryota; kingdom Metazoa; phylum Chordata; class Aves; order Cuculiformes; family Neomorphidae; genus Dromococcyx; species Dromococcyx pavoninus. The sequence goes on along the minus strand of JAUMJL010000506.1, from coordinate 136,592 downwards.
GGAACATTGCTCTCCTTGGCAGCTGCAGCGTGGTAGGGCATTGCACAGTCTGCAGTCCTTTCCTTCCCACACCAACCCATTGCCGAGACGGACTCCCGTACTCCTCCATCCCGGTGTTCCCAGAGGATGAGCTGCCTCTAGCAACCACGAGCCTCCTCCTTGAATGATGATGATGTCATCATCCATGGTGAAAGTCCCACTGCCTCTTTCACAGCAACACCTCATCAACACCCTCAAAGTCTCTGACTTCCTGTCAGGCTCCAAAAACTACAAAGTTCCATTTTTGCCTATAACTGGCATCTGCCATCATATTTTCTGTGAAATGAGAGTCGTGGGTAACTGCTCCCACCCAACCACCAATGGTTTGGGTTTTTTTTCATAAATTTAATAAAGCCATATAGAAATTTTTGCCTGGGTATTAGCCTTGTTACAGAGGGCAAGATCCCTTTTACTCTGAAACATAATTCAGCGTCGAAGTGTAAAATATCTTTAGACACAATCTGGGAAGTTCTCAAGAACATGGGTTATTCCTGTATGCCAACTCCCTGAGCCCATGTGGAATCAGGATCTTAAACCAAAGTCAGCAGGACTTTAATTATCACTAAAATCACACACATGCTTAATGGGTTTGCAGATTTAATGCCTCAGTATCCAATCTCATAGACAAGTGTAAAATCAAGCCTGTAAATGCTTAACAGGAGCACAAGATGATGATAAAGGAACCTGGATGAACAGATATAAATCTTGTTTTATTGGAGAAAACTTGAACAAATGGAAATGCAATATCCAATTGCTATCGAGAAAGGACCTTCTCCTTGCTAGAGTAAAAGCAACAGCCTGTACCTGAAAGAAACTAAAAGATTCAGGTGGTGGCTCCCTGGAATAGCAATGGTATTTTACTAAGCTGAGTGCAAATACTTTGTAGGATTCTTTTCTTCTAAATATTTATAGACTTTACCACCCGCTTACTGAATGTTTCTTTGGAACAATTCTACTATTATTTAGATAACTCAGTTGCATTTTTAACTTCAAATGTGTTGATGATCCAACAACAAGCCATAATCAAGAGGCAGTTGGAAACAACTGACAAATACATAAATTTTCCTATTTAAGAAAATGCCTTTTATTTCTAGATCTCATTCTGATTGCCTAGAAAATACTCTTGGCATTCAAATGGATCATATTTTTGATAGAATACTTTTTAAATGTAGGGAACCAGTCCTTCTCTCTCATCAGAGTTGCTGGATAAGCTATTGTGGCAAGAGGATTAAGATAAGATATTGTTCTTTGTGTGTGCCCACATACATCTCTGTATGGGTGTGTACTGCAAGTACTACAAATTACAATTTTAATCACTATTATGTATCCCATTATTTCTTACACAGTTGAGAGACAATAAGCAAAAACACTTTCTTTTTGATTCCCAACAGTAAGATGTCACAAGATGAAACGATGCAACTAAACTAAATCAGAGCAACTAAACAGAAATTCACAAACAAGGCAGAAATTACAACCATCAACACAGTCAATTTAAAATGAACAGAACCAAAAAAATGTCAGGCACCTCAGCAAAAGGAAGAATTGAGAATGCAATAAGGGTACAAGGAAAGCAGAGACACATCTGCGGTGTAAGCCTTCTCTACAACCAGAAGCTGTGAGCTTTGTGAAGAGAAATGGAAGGAATACCAAAGAAAGCAGACTAAGTATTTTTATTTATCTTTTGAATACTACAAAAGTACTGAAGTAACTCAGTCTTTCAGGTTTGCTCTCCCCCCGTCTAATCTTATTTTCATAATTCTTTTGCTGTTTCGAGCTTCTCAGTAAGATTAAATAAAAAATAATTCCCTACCAAAGTTTGCCAAGGAGTTCAAGTTTGTTCCAGCTTAAAAAGGTTATCTTTTGAAAACTTGCTAAGGACTAAGCCTGCTCATTATCATGCTGCATAAGTAGTGGCGTATTACAATTATTTCCTTGAAGTGTTATCTTATTCTAAAAGGAGTCTAAATTCTAATCACCTTCAAGCAGAATTGCACGGTCACCAAAAAGCAGAGTCCACATCATACTGGTTACAATCAGATAAAAACGAGATTGAAACATCAGGGGAAGGCACCTTAATGAACATTCCCTGATCCTTCACTACCTATAAAAGATTGTCCTGTATTTTCTCTCAGTGCTCCTCAGTAGACAGGATGGACAGCTAGAACTCTCCATGGTCAATTAAATTACACATTCATTCTCCTGGGCTGGAAAGAGAATGTATGATGAGTATGTATTGTTCATTTAGGGACTATCCAATTAATTGCTTATTGATGAGGATGTCTGATCCCACTTATCCCACTGAAGAGCCTTACAATCCACAACACTTAGAAATTCTTTTAGGCAGAACCTTTGAAGCTCTCAACATTCTTGAAATGTTATGGGTCACTTTTCACTGCTGGAGATTGGCACAAAGTGTCACTAGATGAGGAGTTACAACCTCTGAAAGACAGCCTGCCATGCAGTGAAAAGAAGCTAAAGATTTTCCAGAACTGGTTCTTGCCTGCATGGAGATGACATAAGCACTTTCTTTGAACACTGTCGTTCTGTATGAAGGGCAAGACAGAACAAAAGAAGATGGCTCTGGATGTAAGACACATGACAGCACATCTGCAGCTGGAGTATCAATCTAAGTAAATGAAGAAGGGAACAAAAAGTAGTTTCTTGAGCAGGATCTCTTTTAGATAGAGGTTAACACCCTTTGGTAAGCTCTGCTTCCTGATTTTTTCATGTCATTATATTCTATGAACAGAACAGAGAAATTCCCTTGCTTAGTGCTAAAGAGCAACTGAGGAAAACAGAACAACTCTCCATCCTGAAAAGATATTCTTGAAAGATGAAAACTTGTACAATAGATATTGAGTCCTACAACATGAAAAAATTAAGTTTGAGGAGATCAGTTGAAGTAGGGAAGCAACTGAGATAAAAAAACAGCAATTAAGCTCCGCTTACAGGGTGGGGTAAGGAGGAAAAGCCTAGAAAGATCAGCAACAGTGCTAATCCAGAGGACTGCTTTTGTAATTCACAACACAGATGCTCTCTATCAGGCACCATAAGCCTCACAGTTAGTCTGCAAGAATCCCCATTGACTGAGAAACCCTCAGACAGCTGTCCTGGACTGATTAGATGAATCTGAAAACACATTGAAAATGATAAAAGGTGCAAATTAAAATCCTAGAGTCCTCCCTGCTTTTTCAGCAGATGACTACATGTCAATGTAGTCAATTATTATTTGGAACAGTAACATTTCTTGCAGCTTCAAACAGTGTTAAAGTCCTCCTTAAAAACCAGAGTAGTACAGAGGCTCTTCTGCTCTGGCCTAGGTCTAAAATGCAGCTCAGGATTTGGACAGGTAGATCTTTTCTTCCTGTGAGCAGAAAAGATCTTCACCTACAATCATTTTTTGCAGCTGCTACACCATTCTTATTAGCTGCACTGCAATGGGGTATTTTAATTTCCTTTCTTCTCCAAAAAAGATCAGTGCCAATTTCCCCATCAGACTAAAACCTCAAAATTGAGGTTTACCTGAAACCTAAAAGAAACCAAATCAAATCAGTCTAGCTCCTACTAACACCTTGAAGCCAGAAGTCCATATTAGGAACTAGAGTCATCAAGGATTAAATAAGCAAATTGTTTTTCTTCTTTATCCTTAATGTCAAAATAATTCAATGATCTGTATTTAATACTCACTGTGCAGCTATTACGAAGGGCTTCAAATTTACGCTGGATTTCATCTCTATGTGCCTAAAGGAGGTGAGAAGTTAGTCATCAATTTTTCATACATTAGAATTCGAATCCAACAGTTATTGCTAAACAAACTGCAGAACAATTTACGGTAAGCGAAGTTTGGAAGGCAGATGCTGCAGGTTATGAAAGCGCTCTGTAGTGGCAAAGAACTGATAAGCAAAAATTACATCCTACTTCATCAAAATACACTTACACTCCCAATCCTGACCTACTTCAGAAAATTGTACAACCTCTAGAATTGAATTATGTGAAAGGTTCCATCTGAAGTGGTCACCAGACAGCATGTTGATTCCATGTTTAGTTTGTATATTCTTGACACTTAAAACTGAGTTGGTTTTATTTCCATATCCAGACTGGTATTTCATATAAAATACACACTGCATATAATTCAATGCTTGCAAAGAAAAACTATAATGAGGTGATACGCAAGCCATCCCAAACAGCTCTGCCAAGCTACACGAATCCTACCATGAATTACCATTGAATCCTGAGTCCCTCTAAAAAAGCAGTGATGAAGCGTAATAATCAACTCTTTTGAAGGTAGCATCCAAAGTATGGAAACGTGCAAACACTTGTTTTAAAGAATGCAGTATTGCATGCATCATTATACCTCCTAATTTACAAGCAAAGCATGACAAAGCAGAAGTTCTTGTTTCAGCCTCCTGGCCTCTCTCAAAATTCAAACTGATTTAGCAAGTGTCTAAAGTCATGTGCTACGTGAAAACTTAACAAAAGAAAGGTTAGTGCACTAGCACATCCTGTACCTTCCTTCATTCATATTTTCCTCAGAGCCAAGAGGCTAAACAAGAAAAAGCTGTTCAGCAGAAGCCAACTATGAGACCTCAAAAGCTATTTTACCGTAACAAGCAACATGAGAAATAAAATAAGTATAAGAAAAAATCCATAACAGAAACACACCAAAGCCCCCAAACTGGCCAATCTCACAACAGCCAGCCCAAAGCACTACCATTTTGCCAAATTAGCTGAAGCAATAACTGAGTGAACACAGGTCATGAATGCTCCTCTGTTTCAGTGGTGAGGTAGGGTAAGGACATGGAGCACATCGCCGGCCCACTGGCAGTGATATTGGTTATTGTGCAAAGCTTTCAGCTGGGAGGGGACTGCCTCAGTTTTGAGCAAAAAAGGAAACAGATGCCCTGGTCCATTCAGTTAATCATAAGCCTTGTTTTATGCTGCACCATCCCAGCACGCACCCGCTTTAGAACAGCTCTGAGTGAGTGACTCTCCCCTCCACCCACCAACACCAACACCACACAAGCATCTATCCTAGCTCAGCCCACCACCCCTTCCGAAAAAGAGCAACAGCAGAAATAGTCAGAACTGTTCTTTGTTCAAATGCCACTGGAGCAAGAGAATGCACGTTGTAAACACTTCAAAATAACAGGATCTGAAGGTAATTCAAGACTGCTGCTCAATGGGGGTCAGCCAGCATCCAAAGGAGCAGGTCATATACTTCTCCACTCTGTCCCGACAGGCTTGGGAATCTTTTATGAAGGAAATATTTCTTAGAATCAAGCAGTTTGAAAGCAACTTTTTGTACTCAAGAGACAGCAACCAGCAGCATACAATTTAGAATTCCATTTACTGGGAGTGCAGGAAAAAAAGGGAGGGGAGGGAACAGACTGAACTATTTTTTCTTTCACACATCTCACCAGAGACAGAGAGACACGAGACAATTTTTAATGTGATCACAGAATCATAGTACGGAATCATAGAATGAAATCAGTATTTGTTTGGGGTTTTTTCCCCCCTGAGATAAGTATCCTGAAAGTAGGATAACTGATAAGGAAAAAAAATCCATCATCAAAACGTTTATGATCATCAGGTACTTTTAAACCCATAAGATAACATTTAAATAAGTCACACAATAAAATTCCTAACAATAATAATTTCATATGAGGTTTCACCTTGTCACAAAAGTAATAAAGCTTTTACAGACAGTTTGAGTAGCAATGAAACACAGATAGAGAGCATTCATATGGTTAAAGCAATAAGACAGATGAAATTTGACATTTTAGCCATTCCTGCCCCCATCAACGCAAAGCACAATTCATATCCTGTCCTGAAAATTAAAAGCTAAATGGTCTAAATTCATTCTAACCTCTTTATGAAACATGCACCTATATAATTCTACATAATTCTAATCTGCATATACAGTTCATAGTACAAATTTTAGGGCTCACCGTGAGAGCTTGAATCTCTTCCTCTGCCTCAGCTGTCGTCTCCTCTAGTTCAGTTTTGGCTTCACGGAGCTGGTTCTCCAGGGCTGTCCGTGCTGCCTGCAGCCCAGTGATTTGAGATTCCCGCTCCTGGAGCGTCAGCTGCAATTCTGTCAACTGCCTTTTGAGTTCCAGCTTTTGTTCTTCATGCTCTAGACTAACCTGAAGAAAGAAAACGTAGTGTCCGAATCTAAGTTACTAACAAGGAGAATATAGGCAACGTAATCACATTTCAGACCTCACTTTCAGAGGCCATTGCCCTGTCCATCTCAAAAATCACCTCTTGACACATTGCTTAGGTCACGGAGAAGGACGCAGCTTTGTCTACTACATAAATACTACTGGTTTGCTTTGAAAAAAGGTTAAAAGCAACCTGGCATTTTGAAACAAGAAGGGCACAAGAATAGTTCCAGCGGTGACTCAAATATCAGACATCAAATGTTATCAAATCTTGATTTGATAAATGTCTCAAATCTTTGAGAACTTTAGGCATATACAACAATACCAATCTTTACGTGTATGCAAACATATGTTTTGCAATTGACTTCCATATTTCATTTTCCCTTCTCATTCTTTAAAGAAACCAACCAGATCTCCTGGCTCTGGGTTTATTTGAGCGGCTTCTGTCAAAGGATTTCTTAAAGCACTTGGATAAACAGGTCATTTCCAGAAATGGAAAAGAAATGAAAAAGCAGCAGAGCAGATCTTGGTGCTTCAAACCTCGGGACCTTCTTCAGACTGTCTGCTTTCCCAGCTGAACGTGTCTATTGTGCTGTGGACAAGCCTGCCAGAAAGCTTACACTGCTCCCAACCAACTTCCAGCCAAAGAAGGCCATGTGTTGGTCATCCACCCCCTCTTAGCTAAATGCAAGATTTCAGTCTTAGCTGAAAATCAATGGAATGAGACTGGAGAAGGTGAAAAAAGATTTGAAGTGAATCCAAACCAGTTGATACGAAACTAAAAGTGAAGCACAGCTCACAATGCTTTCACATTACTGTTAGGTTTCCTCTCTAGAAAACCTCTGAAAAATGTGCATGAAGCAGCAGGTCTCACAGCAACTCTGTTCTGTCCTTTGCTTTCCATTTTGTAGACTCTAAGCCTATAGTTAAGCTGGTCATTGTACACAGCTAAGCTTTTATTCACTACTCCATAACCACTCTAGCTGGACAACTTACAAGGTTATTGTACAAAGAAACAAATATGATTCAGAGAAAGCCAGATGATGTAAAAGCTCAGATACAGTTAGGTCTAACAATAATAAATCCTTCACACTTACCTCCTTCTAATAAGCAATCTTTTCTTTTCTCTTCTGGAAAAAGAAGTAGTGCTACACCAAACTAAATTAATACACCTCAAATTGCCATTTTTTATGACACACAGAACTAGAACTACTTAACTCTAGTTCTCAGTATGCTACTTAAAATAGGGTGCATTCAAGTAAATTTGTTTGGAGAGATTAAACCCAGGTTTCACCTCTCGCAGCCTGGTCTCCAACTCCAGCAGGCGGTTCTTGTCAGTGTGATCTTGGTGACTCATCTTTTCCAATTGTTCTTCTAATTTTCGATTCTGGGCCTCTAACTTTCCAGCTTGTGTTTCCAAGTAGAACTTCTGTTGCCTGAGCTCGGAAATCATCTCCTCTTGGGCTTTCCTGATAGGAGAAAAGCACAGGTGACAAACCCAAGATGTCCTTCACATATGCACTTTCACTGGGGTGAAGTAAGGAAGAACATACAAGTTAAGTCGAATCATTAAATTTTTAGCTTAAATTCCATAACCCAACTGGAAAAAGAAGAAAAAAGTCAACTCCTTATTCCTGTCTGCAAAAGATTCCTGCACCAGTGTACTCAACATATGCCCAGAGCACTAAAATTCCATGTTTGCAAGCTGCACAGAAAAAATTAATCTCATACATGGTAATCTACAACAACATTTAAGATATAGTCCATTTTTCTTATTTCACCAATTCCTCATTACATGTTTTTCTATCCAGAGAAAATAAATGCCAAGAATAGTTGTTTTCAGGCAATATATTTCCATGAGATAAGAGAAACCCCATGGTTTAGGGTTTGAGGGGGTTAGTGTGTTGTGGGTTGTTTTGTTGGGGTTTTTTTGAAGTTGTAATGGACCTAAAACTTGACCTGCATTGAAGTGAAACTTTGTTGTCTTTGATCAGTCTTAATCTACAAAGGGAACAAAAATAATTACTTGTGCTTATAAGAATTTTGAGAGCTGGCAACAATTAATTATTACTATAAGAATTTGAAATGGATACTCTCATAAAAAAAGAAAAAAAGTCTTTCTACATTATTTACAATTCCTGGAATCACTTAATCATGCATCGGAAAATTCTGCCTCATGGTGTGCTTTCTACTTAGCAGCCTTACAAAGCTCTACATATATTAATGAATTAATATCTTAAGAAGTTTGCTGTGAGATAAGCTGTTATTAATCCTATCCCAGAGAAATTATGTGGGTTGCCTAAGATCAAATACAAAGACTTAACAAAACTAAAAATAGAACTTAAGTCTTCTGACTCACATTTCTGTGCACAAAACCACCCTTTCCCCCTTTCTCTTCTTTTAATTTACCTCAACAGATTATTGCCAGCCAGAACTGTCACACAGTGTTATTCCTTCCTGCTGTTTATTGGGCTATCTTCTCAGGAACCTGATAATCATTAGTTTCCTCCAATCCTGACGGAACAAAAGCTAGCAGAGTTCCCCTCTCCTCTGGAGGGTTTAATCACTACTTCTCCTCTTCAAGCACACTCAGGTTAGCTGTAGCTTTTGTGGCTTCAAAATACAGTCCAATAACAGATTTACACATTTTCACTACCAAAATCCACAAAATAAGCACAAATTCATAAGCTGCCTGCAAACATAATAAAGCTATTTTCTCTTATAACGTTGTTAATCCTGTACTATCTTTTATCAACCCTGCAAAATTATGCTACTTGACAATATGTCTCTCACTTAACTCATTCTAAGTCACATGTTAAAACATCACTGTATTTTTTCCTTGTTTCCTATGGATCCCCTGTCAAGTGTCCTGCTCTCAGAGGAGGCACCAATGACTGCACCACCAGACCTCACATACGCTTCCCAGGTACACGTTGAGACACTTCTGTTTTATCTCACACTGAAGTTAAGTTATGGCTTTTTCTGCCTCAACAAACTTCCTGGGCCATTAACTGGAGGTCATCTGCAGCATAAAACCACACAATTAAATTTCTCAGTTAGTTCTGTGAATATTTTTGGCTGCTCAGGCTAAAAACAACTTCCCAGATATTTGCAATGCAACAAAAATTGGAGCTATCACATATCTGGAGGCATAATCACCACTGAGGAGGAAAAAAAACAAGCAACTCTGCCAAAATCCATCCTTGTTTGATTCTATTCAATATTTCAGGTGAACCTATCCAAGCCCTTTGCACCTGACATTACATCCAGCAGTTGACAGACACTGAAAACCTTTCTGCAGGCAGCCAAAGCTGTTGAATCTCTTAACTCAGTAAGAGCTTTAGCCCTACCTTGCAGGACATAAACAATCTGTGCTTTTTCCTATACTTGACATAAGTAATTTATGAAGCCAGAATATCATTATAAGGACAAGGAATCTCAGCTGAATTCCAAAGCAAAATAAAGTTCAAGCAGACAAAAAGACCTGACATAGAAGATTTCCTCTAAGAATTCACCACAAGAACAATAGTTAAGTACACACTGATTCAAGATGATATTAGATCCCAACCAGCAATATGCCCCAAAACCCCTGCAATATTGCACCAGTCATTGAAGAGAACTGAAGAGATGCTAAAGCTGAGAAAGCAACAGACAGACATGCAAGTGCTACCTGGGTTAGGAGCAAAACAAGATGAATTATAGCAGCATTCTGAATCTGAATCTGAGGTATCTCCTATTTCACATTAATTCTGCCTGTTTCAGTAACAAGATATCCCACTCTTGCAACTGGCAATTCAAAAACATGCAGAAAAACTCTAGGCTTAAAAATCTGACTTGTCCTCTTGCCCATCAGGGCAGGAGTGAAGTTTGTGAAAGACAGGTGTTTAATATTTTCAATTCCAACATCATCTGACTGTCACAGGAACAAAGGAAAAGATAGATCTAATGGCAATATGTACGTTCTAGAAAGGAATACATGCTTCTCCAAAGGTATTTTAGACATTAAAATTATTAGTATTCATTTAACATGTTTTGATAAACCTGCAAAGCACCAGCCCTAGGAAAGGTTCCAAAGTAAACACTGTAATACAAACCAATTTTTCTAGTCATGTCTGAGAAAACAAAATATGCAGTGAACCATAACTATTTGAAGAACAAGCATATTTTTTCATCTCTGAAAAACAAGCAGGGAGCACAGCAGGCAAAAAAAAGAACCACTTTTACATTAACAGACCAGGGCTGTTCAGCAAAACTGTTCAGCAGTGACCAGTATAACAGCAGCTGCTATACTTACATGTTCCTCTGGGTAAAAAGGCTGCTATTTGCTGCCAGTTTATTGGCCTCAGACAGTTCCACAATCCTCTGCTCCAGTGACCTGATCTTCGAATCCATTGCATTGATCATCTAAAACACAGCAATGCCCCTTTGAGACTGCACAATAGACTTGATTATAAAAACAATGTTTAAAAGAAGTCTGAACTTCTTCCAGAAACAAAAGGGAAGTAAAAGAAAACTGATCAAATAGCCAAAAGAGCATCACAGATGTAATTACTGAAGATATTTTCAATTGTTTTCTACTGCTTTAATATTAGGAGAAAGCAGCCGTTATATTATCAGCACACAAAATGATGAGACACAGCCAGCTACGTGGCTACTTTGAAGGGAAAACTCTTGAAGACACTTTGAGTTAAAAATCCACGTTTTTTAAAATTAGTATTAATCAGTGGAGTTCCTTCAAAACAGCTCAGCAGCACGACAAAACATCAAACAAAATCATCTTACTTGAAATCAGAAAGCTACTCTTAAAATGCTTTGATTTCCTGCTCAGCTATACGTACCGCCTTCTGCTCAGCCAGGACTTTACATTTCTCACGTGCTTCTTCTTCATGTCTTCTGAGCATATTCTCAAGTGCTTCCTTATCTGCAAGATCTTTCTTCATCTGATTTTCCAACACCTAAATGAAGACATGTCTTTTGTCTAAATTATATCTGTTTCACCGGGCAATGGGCAAGCAGAAAGAAAATCATCAAGAAAGACTTTGCTTTTTATAAGCAATTTGATCATCTCAAGCAAAATTAAACCCAAGATGCAATTGCATGAAAACCATGGAAGAGCAAACTCCAAAAAAGAGCTCTCACTCAGTTATCTCTGAATTTAACAATAGAATTTTATGAAGATACTATAGATTTTTTAAATTATTCTTTTAAGTCATATAAACTATGTTCAAGAAATATTCTAGACTAACACAACAGAAAACAGAAAGCCTCTGTACCCAGTATGTATAGCAGAGGAAGTAAGGAAGTGCACATCCTTTGGCTGCCCTACCCATATGGCTCAGAAGTAATTTCTAAGCGCTGTAAGTGTGCCTGAGAAGGCAACTGAGACCCCACGAATTCTTCAACTTGGAGACATCAAATGAAACAGTTAAGTAAAAGACTTCTTTTTGTGGCACAAACACCTGTCATTAGGAACAGCATTACAGTAACTGTTACTTTTTAAAATGGGTGTTAGGTACATATGTCCAGAGCTTTAAACTAGTTGTTCAACTGAAGGTCACTTCCCTCAAAGAAAAGTTTTCAAAAGGCACACAATCCGGACACCACAGGATATGTTTTACTGTTCCAGCTACAAAAATCCCATGCCCTTTTCCATCCCGTTGAACCTCTTTCACCTGGCTTCCTGATTCTCCCTACTAAACCCTTTATCATATGTCCCATTAAAATACTGGTTCTCTTTTTCTTTTAATTCTTTCTCCAAACCCTATCCTCTTTTCCAGCTTTTACATCACCACTTCTCCTTTCCCAAGATCTCTGATCTTCCTGCTTTTTCTATCACTTTTCCCTCATTAGTGATTACCACATTGTCTGATCTGCCACAAGAGTCTTTTTTTTTTACTTTCTATTTCTTCCACAGAAATTCCTTCTCTCCTCTTAAATACTAAATCCTCTCACATTTAAGCAGAAATGTAGAATTAAAATCCTAGGTAAACATACTAGATAAAGATTGCTAAAACCAGATTGATTATACTCAGTAGAAACAAAGATTCTTCCAAAATGCATTTACTGGCTGATGTACTGCAGGTTCTTTAGAAACATCCTTAGCCAGGGCACATACTCCTATTTCCCACCTTGTTTTTCCTAATTTTAGATGGTGTCTATGGATCTATTTCTAACTGTTTGTTAAAGTCTTATGCTACCCTGGAAAAGACAAAAACAAAGTGGGTGGTTTCTGTGGCTTCTTGGCAGATGTTACAGCTCCAAGAAGATGGAATCTCACATTTGCTGAATTTAAGACTTGCAGGTAGACTGTGTGAATTCTCTCAGACAATCAGTAGAACTACAGCTTTTTCAGGAAGTGAGATCCAATAGCATTAAGTACTATTTAGTCAGTAATAGTCAAAATTACAATCAGCAACTGCCTCCCCATAGTTCTGACTTCAAATGTCACCTGTTTCAATGCAGTATTAAGACAGATAAGGTGTAATGGCATGAAAGAGAAAACTTATTCAGATTTCACTTAGTTCTCTGAACATTTCAGCAGTGGTAAGCAAGAAGGCAACTCGTAAGACAAAGCAATCACAGCCTAAAGGCACTAACGGCATCTGGTTTTCCCTGAACCCATTCTATCTACAAAGGCTTCTAGGAAGATAAGTAGATATTTTTACTTTGAGTTTTTCCTCATAGAATTGTTCCTTCTGTTTCAGCTGCAACTCCAGATGTTGTGCTGCGATCTGAGCCTCACGATGCTTTTCTTCCAGCTCCTAAAAATCAGCAGAGATTCATATTCAGACACAAAGAAATAGTAGGTGCTGTGTGAATGTGTTACACAGGTATTTGACATTCATTCGTTCTCTTTTTTAAGGCTTCACATTATAAAAAGCCAAAGACCAGGTCTGTCACAGTAAAAAAACTACAAGAGCTGCACATTATCAGTTTTAAGCTTTGCATGTGTTGACCCACCTAATGTAGAGCAGATACACTGCTGAAGATTTCTATTTCCACAGTAAGAACCTCCACTTCCCAGTTAAATATTCCCAAAGATGGGCCAAGGACATTTTGTCAAAACAAGCAGTTATAAACACTTCATAGCTGCAGTGGCATCACAGGAAGTTCAGATCTATTTTTAACAAGGTCTCTCGCTTGTTTTCTCACTGCAGACCTCAATAACAAGGCACTGCTGCCCATGTTTTTCATTCTACATTCATAGAGAGGGAATAGTATTTACTTTGCTATATTCCTCAGACAAATGTCATCACAATAACTATTTATAAATTGCTTTGAAAATGAAAAGTGCAGGATGTAATATATATGGTACAATGTACCACAGTATTTTTTATCTCTTCACATCAGATAGTTTGAGCCATGCACAGTAGGGACTTAAATAATTTTGCACTCAGAAGTTTTCTGTTTCTGCTGTCTGACCATACTCAGGATAATTTTATTATCACCTTTCAACTGGACACCTCACAAGAGTTGAGCTTAGAACTTTATGCTCATTCATTGTCTTATTTGTGATGCCAACAGTTTCCTTAGAACAAGAGGCAGATCCAGGTCTGCCATTCACTACTACTGGGCTGACTCCTGCATAAACAAGTTCAGGTTTTGGGATGCATCCAGGTCTCCTGTCTGCCTGCATTACTGCACAGCACAGGAAAATTTCCTGATATTTCTACTTTAGCTCTTTTCATATTCCCTCTTCTGATCTTCCTCATCTTGAAAACATAAAGACTTTTTCTCCAGCAATTGCAGCAGACCTCTTTTTCCAGAAGTGAGAATCAAAGAGGAGGTTCACCAAAAGTAGGTCATCTACAGTGCCTAGTCCCCAACACTTCTGCAAGGAATGGAGAAGGCTGCTTTTTGCAGCTGAAGTATGTCTCCCAGCAACAAGAGGGACAACTCACCTCCCCCAGAAGCCCACACGTTTCAGGTCCTGGCAGAGACTCAGACAACCAGATCAGCAGCAGCTTCAAAGCCACCAGCATCAGACTGCTCATACTGTAGCAGGAGCTTCACCCGTTCCTCCAGTAACACTTAACAGCCAATGTGGGCTTAAAAAGGTAATCTCCTACCATTCCAGTTCTCACTTACTATTCTCCACATAGCACTAACTTTGTTATTAGCATTACAGCAATGATCCACACTTTCAGGTAGTAATAAGTATCTTCTCTGACTTGTTTCTTACTTCTCATTCAATTCTCTGCAGGCAGAGCAGCAGGTACTTCTCAGGCACTGCCAGATGAGCGCACACGAAATCAATGTCTTCATTCAACAATTTCCACTTTATTCTCTGCAATTCTGTATCTTCAGTTCCCTTCCTACCTTCCTATACTTTCTATACCAGGAAAAGTCAAAAGCGTTTGAAGAGATCAATCTGAGGGAACGAAGATGGGAGAAGTGGAGAAAAAAAAAGCTATTAGCCTGTACTTCCAGGTCAGAGCTGCAGGGATTAGGAAACACCCTGTAGGGTTATTTCTTCAATGCCTGTTTGACTTTTGGTAAAACACTTGGGTGCACGTCCAATATTCTGTCAGAACTCCATGGAAACTATCTATAAGAGCAGCTAAACATATCCCATGGTGTAAAACAATTAGTTGATATTTCTGCATTCCCTTCCAGCTTTTCCTCCGCAGAGAGCAAAACCAAACCCAAGAAACAATCCCCAAATATACACAAGAGGCTTATGAAACAATTCAAAGTTTTACACTATTTCTAAACATAAAGTCGGCTTTGTGCCCAGCAAAACCATAGTTTCCCACTTACCATGTGCTGGTGTTATCAAAACAATTTGAAAGAAACAGCACTACTAAAAGAACCAATTCTACCTTTTTTAGAGAGGGCTCAGGCACTCTGATACTCAAGTCTACCTATGTAGTTATTACTCGGTAATTGTAATAGACTATTACAAGTGTGGGTCACCTGTTATGGTTATTGATATGTTTCCATTTGGCCTTTTTCAGGTGTGCCTATGCTCAAGATTACTAACAATAAAAAGTAATCTTTTATTCCAGGTCATATTGGCAACATAGGAAGAGAACTCATGAAAAATAAAATTAAATTAACTATTCCACTATAGAGTTATGCTTCTTGTCCCAGGGAAGTATGAGAAGCACCCTCTGCTTGGTTCACTTTAGACCAACGTACCCAGTTAGCTATAAAGATTTAATAGGTTTAACAAGGAGAGAAACAAGAAATTGCAAACAGAGAAAGCATGTGGGTGAAAACAGATTCCTGACAAATATTATCTTTGGAAATGAGCAGTTTAGATGACTTTAATTTCTCTCTGCTTCAAAATGTAAGCAAGTAGATCTGACCTCTGAATTCCTTTGCAATTTAGTTTAAAAGTAAGTTCTGAACGTTCTCATTGTTGCAATATCCTGCCCTGAGAATGTTTTACTTCTGATATAATCATTAGGTAACTAATTTAAATATTACAAAGTGCTGCCACTGGGACAACTAGAATTTTAAAGTAGTATTAAGACTAAAGGTATAGGAGTGTGTTTGTAACTAAAGGTGCAAATAAAATTTGAGTGCCTAAGCTTTCTCCAGTATGACTGGTACAAGAAACAAATTTATTCAACAATTTCCACCTTATTCAATGCAATTTTATGTCTTCCGTTCCTTTCCTACCCCTTTCTTACAAACTCTTACCCTTTATCTTTCATTTTCACCTCTGCTCACCAGAATTTTTTCTGCCATCTGTTGAATCTGTTGAGATTTAGTTTGGATATCTTCCTTTAGACGGTTTTCTCTTCGTTCCACAGTCTCCAACCTCTTCACTTGATTCTCCAGAGAATGGCGCCGTTCCTGTAGAGCAATTATTAACTGTCATTTAGGAGAACCAACTCTGCATTATCATAAAGCAATCAGCAGTTTCTAGAAAAAGCCAGCTGAAGTAGTCAATGTATGGTTGTCTCTTATATCTGAAATCCTCATCGTGCCTCAGATCCCCTATGCTAGCCACATGCCCTTACAGACTCCTCACTGAAAATGAAAAACCCATTTTCTTCAAGGAATTTTTTTTTTATTAATTAAAAATGGGTTAATATTTAACATCACTTTCCCATGAACAGTTGCTACAGGAATACAAGCTGTTCACAGCCATCCTGATGCAGGTTCCTTAACCAAGACACATCTCTAACTCGTTTACTCTAGACAGACATTCCCCACTCACCTCTGCTTCAAGCAATTTCTTCTTCATGCTTTCATTAGAATCTTCCCGATTCTGCAGTTTCTCTAACTCCTTCTCAGCTCTCTCCTTTGCTTGACGGATATTCTGAAGAAGTTCAGTTGCCTCTGAGCTAGCTTTCACAGCCTAAAGATCCAAAGGGGAAATAAAAAAGGTATTAAAAGAAAGCCACATACACAAACTCTGTAGGTCAAAAGTTCATAACCTCGAGATGGTCAACATTCTGAACAAATTTGCTACAGAACTGGCCTGGAAGCCTAAAATTAAGACAATCTACAAACGTGCACAGAAAACCAAATTCTAACTTCTGTTACATAATGCTTTTCTGAAGTTTCCCCCAAAAACTGAAAATCCAGGAGATCTACATATTTGTCTTGTGGTACTGCAAGCTTCTAATTGTCTTCATGTACTGAAAGTAAAATCTACCCCCAAATTCAGCTCAAGTTCTTGTAAAGAACTTACAAAATACTTACTAAAACACCAGGAGAACAACCTGCTGGCCTACAGATAATTCCTTAGAATTAACGTAAGGAGGAAAGGGGAGAGGGGTTTAAAACATGACTGTTTGAAACATTAGAAGTCCTATTTCTACACAGTTCTGGCCTCCTATTCATATTCTAGATCACTAACACATGAAAAGTCCTCTCCGCAGGTGCCAAGACTGAAAAACCCTCTCAGTGGATTACTATGACAACTCCTTTCTTTTCTGCTGAAAGATCTCAATAAGAGAAGTTTCCCTACTGTTCTTACAGTGCCTTCTTAAGTGACAGACTGACCACAACTGCAAACATCAGATATTATGTACTTCCCTCAGCTGACATTGCTAAGGTATTTTAATTCTGTTGTGAACCCTTAACATTCAACACTCTTTCTGTGAATAACTGAACTGGAAAGTGATTTTTCAATTAGAGTACACTGGGAGAATAAATCAAGTCCAACAGGTATTTTACTAAGCAAGCTAAAACCATCTGAACCTTGTCCTCAGAAGCATTGCAGAAGGCATCCCCAAAGTGGCCTTTTAAGTTAGAATTTCTCTACACTACTCCAGTTCTGACTCAGCTTCATTTGTAAAAATAAAAACTGTTGACGTGTCTCAAGAGCCAAAAGCATATCGAGAACACCGATGACTTCAGATACCAGTTCCCACCCCTTTTTCCTTATCATCCCCCGTGCTATGACTAATTCTATTTTTGAGTATAATACAACGTGCATCCCTCCTCTGCGCTGAGGTTTCATTGGAAAATCCTGTGGAAAATTCACTTTCATGACCCAGACATTACCTTTGTCAGCTTCTCCTGCAGCTCCTGGATTTTGGCCTGCTGCTCTGTATTGATCTACAGTTAAATAAAAAGACAGGGGGAAAGATTGTCATAACATCAAAGAGGAAAAAATGCTCTTTACTTGCATCATCATATTTATTTTAATTCACTTCCCAAAAATCTTGATTTCTCCCTTTAAATTCTAACACACTAAAATGTTCCTTGGCAAATCTACTCCCATTTTACTATCTTCTGGTTGATTTCATATTTTGGTCACCAAGTAGATTGTTGAGTGCAAGAATACAAAGAATTTTCTTTATTTTTCATTTGCTGTTCTTCATTCATAAAGAAAACCTTGATGGATCACTAACTTAACTCCAAATTCAGACTACACATAATGGCCTGTCTTTGCCTAGCTTACGCACACAATTCATGAAGAAAAGGATATCCAGATCCAGCTTTAGATCAAATCAGAAAGAACAGAATATTGCACCGAGAAAAAGATTTTTAAAAAGTAAAATAAAATAGGGAGGGAAGCGAGACTGTGCTTGCCATTGTCCAGCCAAAACACCCTTGGTTTCAGTACGTAATATGGAAGACCTAAGAAGCAAAACCCAAGACAATGGAAGTAGCATACCTTCTCCAATTTGCAATACAACTCTCCTGCTTCATTTTTCCCTTGATCTTTAACCTGTAACTTAAATATAAAATATATAAAAGCCTCAGGAAACATTGTAGTACACTGGTCTTCTATCCAGCCATCACCTCATGCAATTTAAACACAGTTACACAAAGTACAAATTATTTTGAGTGTACAATTCTAAGATATTTTGTCTTAGCTGTAAAACCATGCTTATCTTTAAAGGACACACACACAACCTGTAAAACAGCACTAGAAAATTCAAGGAAGCATCAGCTGCCTCTCCCAAGAAGCCTAAACTACCTTTTGCAGTTTGTTGTGACATTCAGTAGCTTTACGTTTGAACTCTTCAGCTGCCAGTCGGGATTCTCTCAACTCCGATTCATAAAGATCGCTACGCCTGCGAGCTGAAATAAGATCCTCTTCTAACTGGTTCATCATCAACCTCATCTCTTCTACTTGAGCTTGATATTCCTGCAGTTGTGATAGAAAGGAAGGAAAAGATATTCCATTTTAGAAGCAACAGGGGAAATAACTTGGAGCAGCAGATCCCAGAATACTGATTGCAGGCAAGAAGTGCATTTAAGGATACATGGAAGAAAAGTAAAGTATAAAAGAAAACAATAAGAGCTAAATAAAATAACATATCCATGGTGTTCTGGTTTGAGTCTTGCCATTTTCAAGTCAATACATCATAAAGTCAGAACACTGACTTTTAGAGAGTGGCTACACTGCAGAAACACAGACACACATCTACATACAAATGATAAAAGTTACTTACATTTCTGATTTCTGAAACAGAAATGTGCCTTTGAGTTGATGTCTCTACTAAATGCCCAGATGCTCCCTCAAGATATATTTTCTCAGGCTGATAATATGACAGTTACCACAGATCTGCACAGATTGGGTAAAAAGAAAGAAGGCGAAGCAGAGGGGTAGCATGCGGTGGCTTCTAGCTGTCAGGTGCTTTCTCTTGACAGAGTTAAAAAGGATCATATTGCTCTGTATGGGAGACAACCTAAAAATCAAATATTAACTTAGCAAACCTGTCTAAAAAAGTCACACTGCCCGTAGAAGATATTTGCCTATATAGGGAGAAATAATGGTTCTGCATGCAGGGCACTACAAGGAAGAGGTGGGAGAAGAAAAGAACATGTGAATCTCAATGAGACTGGGTTCTCAAACTGAGACAAGCTCTTGAGATTGCTCCTCAGATCTTAATCAGAAAAAGAAATAATTATGTTTATTTAGCATTTCCTAAGTCCTGTAAGTATATGCTTTATAAAATTACTCTTAAAAACAACATAAAAAAATAAAAAAAAACCAAATCAAGTATTTTTAGTGAAGCTAAGAAGAAGTAGAAAACATGCACATCAAGAGCTAGGAAAAAAGATAATGAAGGACTGCCAGTGGGGGAGTCTATCTTTCTTTCCATTTTAATATCTTACAACATGCCTGACTACCCCCATATTCAAACGAGTAACTGTCTCATGACAAAATCAAGTTTGTCATCCCTCCTTCCAGCTGTCTTTAGTGAGATAAGTGATTGCAAGAACACTGACCCAAGTATCAGCCTGTGCTTCTCTAGCAACAAGGAGAGCTTATGCTGATATTCAAAGCAGGTGGGCCTTTAACAGATTGGGGACCCACTCTTCCCAGTTTCCCTCTCTATGGGTGATTTATTTTCTTGCTGGAAAGAGTTAGAGCCTTTTTATAACAAGCAAGCACACATGAACTCAAATATTCATTTCATTCCAATACAATTTCATTGTGAATGAAAAAGGCAGAACGGTTTGAAGGAATAAATGTTCTGCCCAGAAATCATGATTTGTTAAGAATTCCTAAAATACTCAGCTTTTATATCAGCAAACAATTGATTAAAGAATTACAGGTAAGGCTACAGTTGCCACTGTGCAAATTAGTGTTTGGGAAGGGAGGAGAATGAGGAAGGATAAAAAAAAGAAAGAAGAGGAGATAATTAGTAATATTTCATTTTCTCTTTTCTTTACAATTGCAAGACTATCTCTGCATCAATCTCACGATCAGGTCAGAGGAACAGGTCACATTGCTCAAGGTGACACAGAATAACACTTCTTCCATGTGTAATTGTCAGAGTTTAAAGACCAACATGTGCTTAAGCACATATCAATGGACAGCAAAGCTCAGGCATCATACCTGAAGTGAAATCACATCAGGGTAGTTAACATACAAATGAGTGGCCCTTTCAAAAAACATAAATTTATTGCAAGTTCATCCATTCATATGGGTCTTCAGCAAGTAAGGACCAGAACACAGGTTTAGTAAAAAACCAAACAAACAAAAAACCCCAGAACAAACCCAAACAAAACAGAAACACACACCCCAAACAAAAAACCCCACACAAACCCACCACGCTTTTCTCTTCAGGTACCTGGGGGTTAAGTTCAACCTATAGCCTTGCCCTGAAAATTCCAAATGTCTCATTATTTTGTAGATTCGGATTTACTGTTAATTTGACTTGTTCTCTCTCAAGCTTCAGGTTTCCAACAGCAAAACTCTAAGATACTCTTCCACCTCACCCCCCAGTTGCCTCTAACTTAAAAATGGTGCTCCAAGTCTTTAATGGCCAAGATCCACCTGCGGGTGTGAGTCAGCAAAACCATCTCCGCATATTGTGTCGCCGTGTTCTTGCACATGGGTTTCAGAAAGCTCAGACCACCCCAGACATGAAAGTCTGCAGGATATTAGATTCATTTGTTCACCTAAGCAGCATTTTTATGTCATCATGAATCTTCATAAGCCAAATTAAAGAGATTGTGGGCCAATATATATTTGATTAAAAATTACTTGCATTATTTTTCCTGTTACATATGTCTGTACTGCCTAAGGATCTATTGATGTTTAACATCACCAGAAATGTTCCACATTTCAATATTTAAAGCAGCTTTGCTAACAAAGCATCAGAACACAGAGTAAAGAGCTTTAGATCTCTTGCATTACATAAAACCACCACCCAGAAGAATGCTGTAGAAGTCTATGGAGGCCTGCTACATCCAGAGGGTTGTTTTTGCATTTCACTTCTTTTTACATAAGAGCTGCTCATGTCTGGAGAATTATTATCAAGGTTTCTGGGCTTCCTGGTCTCAAACGCTATGAAATTAGGCAGTTAATGTTTGTGAAGTGCTTTGAAGATGAAAAACAACAGATAATTGCAAAGAATTGTTTGAATGCCATAGCAAATTTCAATTTCTTTTTCTCAACACAATATGTTGCTATTAATTCATAAAACTGAGTAAGTAGGTTCTCTTGTAGACCATTTTAAATCCTAAAAATATCCACATTTGTCACCATATTTTCATTTAATTTTTGACTTTTTTTTTCCTTTTGAACTGCATGGATTAATGAGTTTTCAACATTCTTCTGGCGGAAAAGAAATTTATGAACATCTACTTTGCAAACAGATTAAATTAGGAAAAGAACAGTTTAGGCAATACAGATTCTATTTTCAAAGGCTATTAAGCATTTTAAATGGTTAGATAAGAAAGAACTGAAAAACACAACACGAAATTAAGGTTAGCTCAGTTCTCTCCCAGGTGAAGATTCATTTACTTGTGAAATTTGTATTGACCTTTTAAAATTTATAGCTCATTTCTAATGCAGCATATTTGTAAAGCGTTGCAACTTTCTTCTAAGCTGGTTTTATTGATGAAGTACTTTCAGGACTAGGAAAAGAAAAGCTTGAAGTTTGGAGTTTGTGCTTACTTGCAACATACACAAAAGTGTGATTTTATTGCTTCCCATTTTGTTTAAGAAACCATGTGAAAACACACAGATTGGGAGTCATCACACAGCCTACCAACACAAAACATAATCCTGGCAACAGAGCTAGAATATGCCAAGAGTGCCTATTCATCAGTAGCCACCCTGCTCCCCGAAGAAGCAGGTATACCTGTTCTTTGATCTCTTGCAGTTTTCGGCTTTGCTCTCTGATATCATGAAGTAGCTGTAGTGCCTTATCATCTTCCTGAGACACTTCCATCCGTGCCTGCTCCAGGCTTCGCTTTAAGCTCTGCAGAAAGCAAAATGTTCAATACACAGTCTTTGTTTTTTCAGATGGCTGAACAATAAAGGTCTTCAGCTACACAAACGCCTCCTTGACTGCAGTGAGGCACCAGTGATGGAACCCTAGAGAAGTTCATGGCCAGTGCTGCTTCTATCTGGAGTGGAGCAGCCCATTTTACAAACACTGTTTACTACACTTAAATCTTAATTCAAAGTTCTGCTCCCTCACATCAGGTTTAGAAACAAAATCCAAACAGAAATCACAAAAGGCATCCGTTATTGACAGCATTTATCTATATTTTATCTCGCACTATTAATTCACACCCTAGACACAATCCTTCAACTTCACGTTACTAACAAGCCCATTCATTTTTCTTGTTGCTGTTAAGCAAGTTAAATCCTTTGATCATCACTTAACTTCTACAAAGAACAGAAGAGCTGCTTCTGCATCTCACCACGTACCTTACCTGCAAATTCAGACAGACCAGCGGTCCTCCTATCAACTGTCTTATTCTTTAACAGAAAGATACAAACTGAATTTTATTTATTCACCTAGTAGCATTGGCTGTAGGAAAATCAGTTTAAGATATGCTTCCCAACAAACAAACCCATCAGAATTGCTTTTAAATTCTCTGAAACAAAGTATTATCTGGATTTTTGTTCTTAGTACAAGAGAGGAAACAGAGGAAATATTATGTCCAACTGAAAATACAGAGACTATTAACTAGAATGAAAATATCCTCTCTGGAATCTAGCCAGGACAACTGGGCAGACACTCCAGTTCCCCTGAAAAATGCCAAATGACCTTTCAAGATATGGTTCTAAGGCCTCATTTTTGTATTCTACCTGAAAAATAGCACCTGTCCTAGCATCACGCCTGGGGAACCGGATCAGTCTGAACTGATAATATCACAGATGGAGGCAACACCGTTGTCTCCTAATCCCCTTATTTGTCCTTGAAGATTTCTGTTTAAGTACTGATTAGGCCCCATCCTCTTCTGGCTAAGAAACCTGCAAGAAGTCAAACCCAAGCATGTTCTAGCACAGCCAGTAAGACAAACATCACAAATAGTTTTAGCGAGACCAGGACAGTAGTTATTCCTGTATGTTCTAAGCACATGACCATGAAACAAACTTTGAATAAAACTATCAAGCAAGACTCAGCAAACAATTGGAGGCTCCATGATCAACAGATATCCTCTCACATATTACTTTCTCTCCATCAAGTACCCCACTGAAACCATGATGGAAGAGAAAGGGAAAGGCCACCAGATTTCAGGCTGTCAGAGCTGAAAGGACTGGTGTAAGGGCTCACACTGCATTCTGTGATATAGGTGGCCAGGTCCTGCTCCAGGAGGGATCGCTGGGTCTCAGAGGCTTTCAGTTCCACCTCCTTTTGGCTAAGTACAGCCTCCACCTCTGACACTCTCCGGTGCAACCGCGTCATTTCCTGCTCCATCTGCAATAAACATGAAGAGGTTATAAAGGGGGCTTCAAAAGCTTTGTTAACTGCTACTTTCAGAGCTCTGTTTGTAAAGAATTTGTCTCCAAGAGACTTCTAGCTACGTTTCTCCAAATGGTGTTTAAATTCCAATACCATTGTCTCTGCTCCAGGAATGCACAGTTCTTCTTATGGACAAGTAGTAAGTCTAAGTCACCCCATTCATTCAAGCTGCTTGTTCATAGTCAGTCATTCTTCGAACCCCAGATAGCAAAGGAGACACAATCATTTTTCACCTGACTTGCAGAGATGGGTCACTTTAACCTTATCCCAAATCCATGCTGGACGAGAAGATGGTTTTCCCCCATCTCCTTATCAGGAGCAAATGGTCAAATCCAGAACAGAGCAAGGAGAAAAGTAATCGAATTTTTATAAAAGTCTCAAACAAGCAGTAAGTTTTAAAAAACTCCGCTGGGTTCCCTTTATTGGAGCACAGCAACTCTTATAAGACGCTCACCATAACCAGTGACGTGACAACAGTTATGTAAGTAGAAGCTGATGAGTTAGGAAGAGAACCTCAGAACAGTACTGCTGTAATTGTGCGTACGATGAAGAGGCACGGCCTGCAGGAAGCAGCAGTCGTCTGTGTCACGCTGAGAAAAGGACTGTTTAAAATCCAGAGCCACTTCTTGTTAAGATAAAAGCATCTAGAGCAACAGCGTGGCCTAAATTCATCTCCCTTGGTATTGGACAGGAAGCCACCTCACGGAAGGGAAAGCGTTTTGCCCACCACGAGTCTGGATGATCAGCAGCATCTGACAGATCCCTGGACATACAGTGGTTGCAGTTTCCTGGAGCAATGGAGATGGCCAATCGCATAAATAAATACCTTGTGACACTTGTCCTGGACGTCTTGGAGTTCTTTGCTCTTGATAAGAAGTTTCTTTTCCATGGAGCTGACCTTGGCTGGAGAATCCACACTTGAAAAAACAGATCTACAAGAGCAAAGCCAAACAGCGCGTGAATATAGGCAAAACGTATAGAAATTTGTATTTATGTAGCCTTGGTAAAGTCATTGGGAACTTTATACCAGGATAAAAGAAAGGCACAGCAATCACAGTCCAACAGCCATCATTTCAGATCAATCATACCATAAAACCTGATGACAGTACATCATTGTTAAATAATCCATGTGTACGTCTAGTTGCAATATTTACATTTTCCATAAGTGACTTATGCCAGAGTGCAAAATAATAAATCACAGCAACGTTTTTGTCTAGCTTGTATGGGTTTACAAATGCAACAAAAGCAAAGCATAAAGTCAATGTAACCATCAGGACAGATAATAAAAAGCACTTTTCTGAAAATTCATTTTGTACTTTATTTTCAAACAGGTTTTAAAATTGTCAAAGTACAAAAGCCTTAAAAACATTAAGATGCCATAAACTGCAGCACAGCAAGAAGAACT
Organism: Dromococcyx pavoninus; assembly: GCA_033558185.1. NCBI lineage: Eukaryota > Metazoa > Chordata > Aves > Cuculiformes > Neomorphidae > Dromococcyx > Dromococcyx pavoninus. Next base: position 111,354 of record JAUMJL010000506.1, on the reverse strand, counting down.
TAATATTCTTAGTTACCTTCTGTGAATCAAAAATGAACCGAAACTCTCCTACCCCAACTCATGTGATCCCTACAAACCCAATCAATACCAATATGATTAGTCACACTGCAGAACTACAGAGTTCCACCTACAAGTATTTTTTTTCGTGAGACACAACTTAAATGTACTACTCAAAACAATTTGGCTCCAGAAACCTGGAGGAAATATTTACATGCTCTTTAAGCTTTCTGTCTAATTGAAACTCAACATTTAAGAAGTTTACCATTTCTGTTAAGTCTAAACTCTTTCTAGAAAAGGATAGGAAGCCACTTGATGTTTTGGAGTATATTTTTAGTGCTTTGCAGTCTTAAAGATGTAATTTGCAACCAAAACATTAAGTGCACACATCAAAACATAATTTTAACAGTCACATTCTCCCTCGCATAAAATGATTCAAACCAGATATTTAAGCAGCTAATGATGGAACCAGTGTTAACTGATAGATTAAAACACAGAAGTACAATGAAGGTGCTAATAAAAGATCATACAGTCTGCCCACACATTGCTTTCTGCTTCTCCTGGCCACAGCTTGGTATGCAGCCAGTTATCCCCATGGAGAGAAAGGAGCTTTGAGCAGCTCTCTGCATATAGCCACACACCCACACACAGCAGCACAGTCTCTTCTTAACACCAAGGAAAGTTTGATTCCATCACCACCATTTTCTGAGAAAAATCTACTCCTTAATCCAAATAGATATGCAGGATAGGCACAAAAAAAGACACGTGGATTTCTATGTTGCTGCAGCAACATATCTGTATCAAAATAGCTCTTCAGTACCACTACCTTAGCCAGTCATTAGGAAGCACTGTTTTGATATTAGAAAAATCCACCAATTCTGCCTTGAAAGGACATTAATACTACTTCAGAAACCTGATGTGGGAAAACTTAGAAGGAAGTCAACATGTCAACAATATAGATATGATCAGGACTTAATGAAAAACAAATGTTAAAAGTGAATGTTTCTGTACAGCATTTCTCTAGTCCTGACCTAATCAATCTGATCCATCAGATTACCATATTTAAAAATCAATTTATAAAGCATGTCTACACTCCTACAGAGGAAAAGCAACCATCTGAGAAAGATGCATATTAAATCCCATAACAGCTGGGTATACAAACAAGGCTAAAAATGAATAGCTGAGAAAAGCAGTCTAAAAATACAAATTAAAGCTCACATTAACTAAAAAAGACACTGAGGAATCTGCTTTAAAATGTTAATCAAATATATCTAAATAGCTGCAAATGGGTACTGAGACAAGCCCAAAAACCTTTTCATAATATAAGTTTAGCTTTATGTCTGAACTGTACCGGCTAAAGCAAATATTACCTTTTTTTAACTATACTTTCAACATCACCTTTTTACTTTGACACTTTTAAAATCTAGGACTTTACCTAAGAAAATTCTAGCAAGTTCTCACAGATCTGGTTTTATTTGCTGCTTCTATTTCGTGTCTCTGAAGGGGCTAATTTTATTTACTGATAAAAAAAATATCAGAGCTTAATATTGCAGGCACCATTTTGCATTTCAACAATTTCTCCTAGCAAGCCAGCTTAAAGCATCCATATGCACTGCAACACAGCAAGGAACAGGACAGGTTCCAGTGAGAAGACAGAATGCCCTGTGAAGAGAGGTTGGTCAGCCAGGAGGGATGGGCTGGGACAGAGCACAGGAGCCTCGCACCCACCAGAGTTTAAACTTCATCAGGTGACTGCAGAGGGAGCTGCTCCCCAGGGCTGGTGTGTGTTTGGTAAGGAAAGAGAAGCCTGTAAACTAAAACTATAACCTTTTTTCCTCAGCCCTGTTCAAAGGAAGGAAGAAATTCCTTAAAAACATACGTCCTGGATGGTTTTCTTGCCACTGAAACAGTGCATCTTATCGCAGCGAAGCTGATTGCAGTTAGCACTGGACAGACATAGGTTTTAGGAGACATCCTTTCCCAGTAATCCTTCCTGTGTACAAATTGTATTAGAACAACTTCAGGAGCAGCCATACAACCTTCAAAGCATCAGGAAGGGGGCAGACAGAGGAAATCAAGAGAAATGGAATACTGGCTAATCTAATAAGCCTTGTCATGGTGACATAAGCTCTCAACACAGCATGACAAGGTGGAAAATACACTGCTGGGGCACTTCTGTTCCTCTTCAGTCAGCATCATCTCAGAAATTAAACACACAGAATCCTCAAAAGCCATGATGCAAAGCTGCCTTTGAGGTTGGTACCATCTCAGAATATTTCCTTTAATTAGCTGCTACATGTGGATCAATTCTCTTAGCACAACACAAGAGTTTCTGCTGTTTCCTCTTGTGTGAAAAAAAGATTAACAAAAGGTAACCAGCATACACCAACAAGAAAACTGCACTAAAAGACTAACCCCAAAGTCCATGGTACCAAGCGCTGATAGCACTAGCTGTGCCAATTTACTTCCCAAAGCAGCACTGACTGCATGACTGAAAACTAAGTTAACTTACAGTGATTTCACAGCTGGACCAGCAACCGCCCCAGCCAGCAGAGCCAGCAGAAACAGTACTGGTTGTGTAAAAGCTCCTTCAGTCTTAACGTGGCTGAGGTGAAGAATAAGGAATGAGCACAGGCAAAGCTATCAGATGATTCCAAGGTACGGAACTCATATCTTAATCTCTTGTGCATCCTGTCTCATACCTTCCTTTGTCCTTTCATGCCACTCTCCTAAACCCCCAACTCACCTGTGCCTCTTCCTTCTCACAAAGATTGACACCATCTGTCCTAATCCTGGCCCCCACACAACATGCCTGTAATCTCATCCCCCGTCCCTCATGCTCTATTCTTTTTAGCATTATACTCATCTGTACCTTCCACCCCCTCGTAAATGCTTGCTCAGGCCTAAAAAAAAACCAACCGAAAACAAACAGTGATACCATCAATCTGTGAATAGAGCTCGCTGAAGCGAAGCATATTTTTGGTACGCTCATCCTGTGCTTCCTCTTTAATCTATCTTTGGTGAGAGTTTACCAGAACCCGACAAACTGTTGGAAGAATTCAGTAGTCATTCTTTTTGGAAGAATAACCCATTTTAACTCTCAGTATTTCATAATGACAATCGCGAATTCGTATCAAATTTTAAAATATAGAAAAAAAGAAATCCTGAAAACACAGCTTCTTATGGAAAAGATTGGGACCATACTCCAAAGCCTCACAGGCCACAACTCAAGAATTATAAGGATTACATTTATTATATTCTGATAGATAATTTTTAAAAAATAAACCCCTATATCAGCAAGGGTACTGGTCCCATTGTCAGCCTTGCCTATGAGTGCATCTCTAGGTTCTGGATTAGCAAGTGTTCTGGATTTGTTACTGTAAGTGATCAGGCCCCTTTAGCTCCTTACTCCAGTGTAAGAGGACAGAGGCAGTCAAAAATTTACATCATAAACCATTTCTTTAATTAGTTATTAATTTTTTTAGTACTTATTTTGGAATATTTTATTAGGTATTTATTTTTATTAGGTATTTTGGTGTATTTGCTTAGCTCTGGGTTTATAATGTATTTATCTTATGCCTTAGGGCTTCTGCTGGTCACCTGCAAAGGACAAGAATGATTTTCTTTCACCACTTGATGCGTATTTCTGGCATCTAAGGGTTTTTCTCACTTGTTCTAAGCACTGGAGATCAGCCACAGTTACAGACAGAAAGTAAGGTGGGGCTGGCTTTTAATGGAATTAAACTCTCAGTTGCTTGTTATCTTGTCCCAGGCACAGCTTGCAGCCAAACCACCAGCCAGAATTGCAGTCAGGCAGGCATTTTTCCCCCACATCAAGAATTCAGAAGTCATGATGGGAGAAGGAATTAGTTGATCCTCTACAACCTGATCCTAGTCCTTAGAATCACATAGGAGTTTCATTGAACAACCACTTTGCTGGTACTGGAAGCTATGACATAAGCAATGCCCTTGACTTCTCCTGATTGCTTCCTACGACACATGACTGTCATGCCTTTTGCTCTGTTGTAAAATCTTGTGTTTGTTATGGGGTCACAAATTCCTCCCAAAACTCATGGTAGGGGCCAACATAGAAAACATCTGAACTCAATGGATCCTTCTAAATTATACACTTACTATAGAGTATTGGGCAACAGGTCTAAGTGACCTAGGTGAGCCCTTTCAACCCTAAGTAGTTGGGAGAAAGATGAGAATGGAAAAGGGAACGCTTTATCCTTCTTCTGTCCAATTTTTTTTAACTGCCTTCTCTCTGAAGTGTTTGAAACTCCTGGCTCAGCTATGGTTTTCCTATCTAGTGAACAAGAGCCAGAGTATAACCCTAAACTTCATAGCTTGACAGCCCCCAAATGAAAAGCAATTGAAGTTTCAAGGACCTTGCTCATAGCCCTCTGCAGTTGCCTGCCCTAACTCTGAGCAGCAGCAGAGGCATCGGAGCTATCACGCTGCAGACACTGGAAAACAGATCTGCATCACTTAGCAACCAGCAGGGTTAGACTTCCAGAGAAAAGACTTTAAGAAGAAAAATCCTGGACTGATAAAATTGATGACTTCAGATCTTCCCGAGAAGACACCCCAAGATTCACAACAGATAAGCCTCACCCCCCATTTACTGTTCTCTTCCCCATCTAGAATTTGATCTCCAAACTACTGTGGATGGAAACAGTACTTTATTTCCTCAAGTAAAACGTACATAAGAAAGAAGTCATCTTTATGCTCTAGGGTTGCAGTGATATTGAGAATAAAGTAGTCACTCTTTTATTTAATTACAGATATTTTCAAGTCTCCATATACTCTTTGTCACATTTAAATCACCTTCTTGGAACACAAGCATTTACTGCTAAAAACATCAACATACATTTGTCGAGATCTCTTTTCAATAAAGAAACCACTAAGATCTACTTATATTAAAATTAACTGGGGGGACATGAAGTACACAGTATCTCCCTGTTCCAGCTCAGGAAAAAACAGGCCATACCGAGCTGAAATTTCACGTCAGTCAAAGCACATCAGTCTCTACATTTTTTTGCTACACTTCTCTATTATCAAAATTCAAGTACAACTTCAATATGCATTTTCAGTACTCTGCATATCAATCGATCTGCTATATCTACGTTACTTTTGAGCCTCCAGCACAGTTACACCACTGTTTCTGAGACTTCACCTCACACTCCTCTTCAGTTCTAGTCTCGGGTCCCAATTACATATACCTTTTTAACATACCTATGTGATCACTGTTGAGCCTTTTGTGACTCTTACATGAATGGTCACGGAGCCAAACAGATGGACTGCAGCTCCCCAGGCAGAAAAGATAACACTGGAAGTTACTTCACTTCTAAATCAAGATAGATTTTAACCCCAGGTATCTATAGATATAATAACATTTCTCTAATTCTGCTGAAAATATTAGATCATTTCACCAAAAGTATACTTTTTTGGTTGTCATGCCCTCATCCTTCCTCCCTCCTTTGTCATAAAAGCAACTCTGCTGAAGAGGGACAGTCAAAGATTTGCATTTACTGGCATAACCATCATATAACCTTGATTCACGGTGTGGGCAAGATCAAAGATGTCAACAGTATCACCAGATTTGGTTGCACACCTACTGCAGAGCAATTATCGCAACCAATACGACAAAAAATGAAAACTTGAACAAGGCTGATTGACAACGAAGTCCCTTAAGGGGACTGACTAGCAACAACGAACGATGGTTGAACTGAAAACACCGTGCCTTAGTGCATTGAGTCACCAACCCAGCTAAAGCCATCACATTCCTGAGAGGCCTCATGGTAAGTTGGGAAGTCCTTAGCTCCGTAACATACTGCACTAATACTTTTCCCATAGCTCTGTCATCAGAAAGCAACCACACATCACACCAAATGGTTTATACCATACTATGGTTTCTTTTTCTCCGACTCCATTCTCTCAGAAAGCATGTTTTATTTCAACTGAAAGCCATTTTTTCTAGATCTTTACCTCCCTCCACAAATACATACCCTGCATACATCATTTGAATCTCCAGTCTCCTAACAGAAAATACAGCAGTCTTCATATTTAACTTGACCCAACAAGTCAACCGCTACGAAGCTTCTTCCATCACTGCACATTCCCAGATTAGTGGAGCTCCATTTCTATGGATCACTGATCCACCTTACACATCCGCAACACTTGGTGCCCACTCTCTGACCCAATAAAATAACAAGCCCCCCCTTTCCATCTCTGAACTCCTCTGTATTCTCCCTCTTTCAGGGATCTGCAATACCAGAAATGCAATCCCCCACTGCTCCCTGGTTAACAGCAACAACTAATTCAAAGTATCTGAACAACAATTTTAACTGTTTCAGAATCAATCGTTCCATGCCTTTTCCTCCCCTTCATCCCTGAAATAATCACAGAACAGTAGGACATGCAGAAGCCACGGCAGCAACAGATAAAGGCAGAATCTGGCAGCTTCCCTAAAGCAGAGTAGACAGCTTTTCCTCACACACACACCACCCTCTCTGTAACAAACCTTCACGTTTTTCCAACGATCCTATCCTCCTAAGCAGTATTTCCTACTTACTCTGATCTGAGGATCTCTAATGCCTTGATGAATGAAAACCCCACAAACGGCAAATCTTCACCCGAGAAGCCTGCTGGGTTCAACTGGCGCGTAGAGGATAAAACCCGCGAATTCTTCTCTGGTTCATCAAAATTTGAGGTGTCATCATCAGATTTGAGAGTAGGAACGAAGGGGGGAGGAGCTGGTAAAAAAAAATCAAGAAGAAAAGACAAAATTCAGGTACAGTTCACTCTGCAACAGTCCCGCTCATTCAGTGCTTGCAATGGCACTGCAGCTCCTGCTTTTAATCTTGCTAACACAAGCAGACTGAGCTGCTGCTCTCAAATCGTATTACAGCAACAAGAGATTAACCCTCACAGTGCCAACATGGCTACCACTCTGCAGGCAGAACATCTCCCACACTGATTAAACTGGGTGTTAGGTTGAGGAACTGAGATTGTTGGTTTGGGGTATTTTTTTCAGGTTATGGGTTTGGGTTTTTTTAAACACATAATTGAATCAAATCAAAGCACCAGGCTAAGAAAATCATTACTGTCATATAGGTAAAGTAATTCAATTCTGATTCATGTAGAAAAAGAAAATGTCTCTAACCTGTCCAGTTAGTGATACTACGTGACAGGGTACCCTGATCCTTTGCCAGCTAAGGGATATATCTACCTTTTAATACTGCCAAGAATCTTCACAGCATGGGCTTCTAATAAACAGCAAACTGGTCTTTCTCCTGGAAGACTCTAATAAACTCTAGCTACCAGAAGCTACCTGGTCTTTAGGAAGGGAAGAAATATCAGTTAGATTTTATTTCTCTAAAAGAGCTTGCTGAAGATCTGGAACTCTTGTCGGGACACCACTGCAGTCTGGCTCTGATACAATCAGCTCTCAGAGGTATAAATAGCAGGAATTACAATGTATTTCTTACTGTAATTTCTAAATGGGTACCACTTAACTTGTTAAGCAGTTGTTTAATTCCAGCCGATTTTCTCGTGTCTGCTTCAGTTTAATTAACCAAAGAACAAAAGAACAAGTTCTTCTCAATGATGTGCAGCACCCGAGCTACCTGCTGGCTTGGCTACGCGTGAAAGGAACGAATGCACAAGCCTGCTGCGCGATCCCTACCTCATTAAATCACGTTTTCCTAGATTCTTTTTATTTATTTATTTCACCACTCAGGTCCTCACTCACTGCACACCTACTCATCTCTTTTTTGCTGTATAAAGGAGACAGCTCTTCAGTCAGCGTTGAGCACACAGCCCATTGTCACAAGCTGATGGAAGTGTAGTGTGCTAAAACCGTTACCATGGATCCAGTGGAGGGCTCCTGTAGCTGAAGGGCTGAGGAGGACTAAAGAACCAGGAACAAACATTACAACCCCTGCAGTGCAGGCTCCCTGCTCCTCATCCCTGCATGCTCAGTTTAACCCTACCTGCCTGCATTGGTGACAGATGCTGATGCTTATCGAACTGACACGGGCGGAATGAGTCACGGCTGGAGCTTGGAGCTCCCTCTAGGTTGCCAAAGCCTTTCACAGCCCCATTTTAACTCTTCATTCTCTAGATAAATGTACGCTTCAACTACCCACCAGACCAGGATTAATATATTTTTATATATATATCTCCCTCTGAATGAACCGCCAAGTCACAACTCCACTTGCAGGCTCTGTTAGCAGCTCCCCACGGAGCCATTCTGATGCTGCTCCTGAGCAGGGAAGTGAGAAGAAATTCCATGGAGCAGATAGGATGCTGCTCACGTACAGTAGTTCCAAGTACATTAGAATGAGATAAATGGGGAAAATACACAAATTAAATGGGTTCTGTAGTGAGTAGTTTTACTTACTGGCTACAGAACATTCAAATTTTCTGTCAATATTATGAATTTATTAATTTCTGCTATTTTACTGGTTATAATATAAATTTAGATCCAATATAATGCTGACATTTATGTACTGTAAACATAATTTTGGAACACAGATTGTTGATTAAGATGGCTATTTTTTAAAAAATTCACTTACTGTCAGGATAATGTCCAGCTACTCTTTCATATGTTCTTAATGATTAAAAACAGAGAAGCAATAGAAACCAGTTTGTGAGTATATCATCTTTAAGGCAAATATAAGCCCAAAGTTATAGTTAATTCATAGTAGAGGATGATAGATTGAGGAACTGATATTTTTTCTTTAGGACCTCTGCTGAAAGAACTCTGCACATTCTCTACGAGGAAGGGGGTTCTGTGGGGTTTTTAACGTCATCTTTGAAGAACAGACACTGGCTATGAGGTGAAGTAATAGAGAAAACAGCAAACTATTCACTTTGTCTGGGGAAGTCTAGAATATTTCTTAAAGAGGCAGGAAAAAACCAACACAGCTGCCTTTTCATCATGGTATAACCACCCTGTTATTAGATACAATCCTCGGAGTCTGAGGGATAACTTCATCTTTGAAAAAGAGATTTAGTGCCTTGCTTCTCACTAGAAATTAGCTAAGAAGATCTTCAGTCCTCTTCAGGCCCTTGCAATTAAAAGGAAAGTCCTTCCTCTTACCAGCATTAAAAATTCCTACTCAAACCACACGCATGAAAGAAAACAGTTGAAATATGCCTAAACTCAGCAGGCACATAACAAGATGAAAAGCACTCAATAGGGGAACAATGGATGCAAAAAGAGAAAACTGAATGTGAGACAGAGCAAACCTTTGGGGCTGGTGGGAAACCAGTTTAGAGAGCACAACGTTTTACATGACATTTTCCTCTAATGTTTAATAAAAGATGCGAACAAAGAAGAAACATTGCGAACACTAGATTAAAAAATAACAAAAAATCATTTGCCCTCTATTTTGCATTCACTAGAAATTCATGAGGAACAGTCCAAAAACTCTGCAGTTTTGCAGTATAACCTTGTTAAAATACTTGTATGGAGAAATAACAGCAACTAAAAGGAAAACTTAGAACAAATCATTCAACAAAAGCACCTCCTAAGACTAAGGAGTCCTTTCTCTTGATGTTCAAGGCCAGGTTGGATGGGGGCTTTGAGCAACCTGATCCAGTGGGAGGTGTCTCTGCCCACGTCAGGGGCTTTGGAACTGGATGGGCTTTAAGGTCCCTTCCAACTCAAACCACTCTGTGATTCTATGTCCAAAATACCTACAGAATAAACTGAGTAGCCTTGTATAAACAACCTAAAACAGACAAGGAATTTGGTTCCCAAATGTGGTCACATAGTGACAGAATCTCTAGCCACATTATTATTTCTTGCTTAAAAATCAGAGGGCTGCCACACAACTACAGTGTTTTCAGAATGAAGACTGGTGAATGCAGATACATTTATGTGCTTATTGGTTGTTTCTTTAAAGGGAAAATTCCTTTAGTAGAGGTCACGATGAGCCTCTTGAGAACTAAACATTCAAACCATGCCATTGCATCTGACAAGGAAAAAAATTCACACTTTTTTTCAGACTCACCCAAAAGGGAGGCAAAAGTGTTACTCAAGAAGACAGTGAACCCCATGCTTCCACTCATACAGACTGGTTGGGTATAAAGACCTCTTTTTGTCTCAGATACGTTACAAACGTACATGTTCTGTTTACCATTTAAAGTATTTTGTAGAGAACTGCATGTTTTAAAAAAGCCAAGTGCTTGCCTAGATACCTCCCCACTTGTGGAAGGATGTAACCTTCTTCCATCTGTTCCCAAGAATGACTTTCTGAGGAAAAGGGGGTGTTGTAGGTTGCTAAGTTTAAAAAAAAAAAGAAGAAAGCAAAACCCAAACCCACCACACATGCACTGCAGTACTTCAACCATCAAGATTAGATAAAATGTCTCATAGAAAGAAGCTTTTTTTTTTGTTTAAAACCTGCACTGCTGTGGGTTTTTAGAACCAGTTCAAGGAACGTTGCCTTAATTGAGTCTTTCCATCCTTTCAAAATATTTTCATGCAAATTCAGAGGAGAGATTCTGCCATTTCCCCTGGGACAGTGAAAGGCTTGACTGAAACAGGAAAGGAAATAGAGAACATTTCTTAAGAATAAAAATGTGTCTTTTCTTGATCTACAAGTTGATCTATATGTGCTTTCTGAGGAAAAGCATCCACATAGCCTTTTTAACTAGGTTAGGCATTACTTTTTCTCAGGCTTTAGGAGGCCTTTCTAAGTGAAGTATTATGGAATAAGAACAGAAAAAAGAAAGTGCAAGCAATGTAATTTAAGGATGTTTTGCTCGAAGATGACATAAAAAAGGCATTATAATTGTCTTAACCAATCTGTACAATATTATTTTAACATCTTTTCTCTTCTGTCAAGACAATGATTCAACACATACATTTCTGTTAATGAGAGCGATTTTAAAGTTGACATGAAAGTGATCTCCGCTTAGAGAAACCAGCCAGTCTAAAAAAAAAATAAAAATCAGTCTCCAATACTAACTTCTTCTGTTTGCACAAGACATTAATTCATTTCTCCTCACGTATATAGTTTCCTCATGCAACTCCAAATACGCCATTCCATTTTCAAGACCTCCTGGACTGCAGTTACAAAACAATTCTTAAAATGAAGGATTCTTTATGCTACACATATATGGCTTACATGACAATAAAAGCCCTCTGATCATCTCCCAGTCAGCCTTCAGGAGGCAGATTATTGGTTCCAAATTAAAAATCTGATGTAATTTACAAATTTCAAATAACAAAAGCTGATTAATACCTAAATTACAATATATATAATGCAACCTTGCTGCCAATAACTCAAAATTACGATCTCCCATTCTCTACCTCTGACTTTAGATACTTTCCAAGTACTCAAATAGTTGTTACCAACTTTCCAGTTAAAAGCCTGATCATTTAGCTGAAACAGACAGCAATCTGTTTATTCTAGGTAAATAAATTCCAAAATATTTTCAGAAAATTCTGTCAAGCAAATCAACACCATCTTTTGAAAGTTTTGTTCTGTTTTCTTTTTTTTGGGGGGATGTGGTGGTGTCTGATTTGGGAGGGGTTCTTTAGAAGCTTTAGAAGTCATTAAATAGCAGAAACCAATACATACAGATAGCAAAATCTATAGATATATTTCAGTACAATAATTCAAGGAAGGGGAAAGTCACCTATCAAGACAGGTTTAGTTAAACCTGACCTTAAGATTAACAGTTGGGTTCTGTTTCTGTTACTTAAAGGCTGCTTCTCCAGACATATGCTACTTGACTACAAGAAAGCTGGGAGCTTTTCTTAGAGGCCACTCTCTTTTGGCAAGGAGTTTACTAAAAAGTCAAGAGTTTCATGGGTTACCATAACAACAAAATGTGACACTGAAAAACCCCGGAATGACACATTCTTAACCAAAATCAGTGCATTAAGAATGGTTATCCTGGCGCTCCCAGCAGAATAATTTAAATACCTGCAAGACAAGGGTACCAAGTTTTTTCCTACCTTTCCCAGTGTGAAATAAAAATAACACTAATGATTTTATACAGTGGAGGAAAGTCTGAGTGCGCTGACACAATTTATTTTGCAATCACAGAATCATGAATCATTTTGGTTGGGAAGGATGTTTAAGATCATCAAGTCTAACATTCCATACCCCCAAAACCTTTAACTAGATTAACTTGGGAGACTGAGATTCTTTAAACTAAGTCCAAATCCCGTGACCTCTTTCACCACTCAGTAGTTTTGTACTTTTCTCAGGCTGCCATTGCTCCCGTTAAACACCGCTGTCAGTGGAGGTCAAGATAAGAAAGAAACCTTTAGCTTTTAGATAGCCTGGGCCAGACCCAACAAGGGTTTTGAACAGAATGACAGCAACACTGCCCTGAATAAACCAGGAAATGGAGAACCACTGCAGAGAGCAAAGCAATAGGTGATACATTGAATCTGCTACTAAAAGCAAAAATACTGCTGTGTTTTGTGCTAGTTACAGGGGGGGTTTATGAAATATGAGACATAACAATGAAGTCAGGGGTCAAAACTGCATTAATCTTCACAGTAGGTAAGTCCTGATATTACAGAAAATGATGCAATCCACTGGCCAGCTGCAGACAGAAATGGGATTTTTCAAGTCCCAAATGATGATTTCAACATTACAACGACATCGGGGATGCCTACAGCTTGTCCATCAGTATCACCGATGTCGCATGAAATGGCAAAGCACTTGATTAACTTGTGCAGTTGTGTGAATACTGGACAGACAATTACCAAGGAAACAACAGAACATATGCTCACACGCCATTTTTTTCCAGATCTGAGATAATATGATACAAATGCCATACAAAAATTTCAGAAATTGAAACCGCTGGCTTAGGCAGGGCCCTGGGGAAAGAAGGCAGAATGAGCTGAAGTCTGGGAAACGTGTGCTAAAACAATGAAAAAGGCTCAAGGCTCAATGGCTCTCAAAGGACAGAAACAATGGAATTTAACAGAACAGCAGCTCCACAAGTTCAAAATTAATGAATCAACAGAAAAGTGAGTAAACAGTCTGTGGAGCTGACAGCTGAAGTGCTGAGATAGTCATCAAAAGTAGCAGCACTGGCTTAGCAATTTATCATGGAAAATGGAGCACAATCATTGCTCTTACAGCATATTTGATAAAGTATATAAAGGCAGATGTGTTCCTTGCCCAGATAATCTTACAGTCCAAATAATTCAAAATACTATCCAACACAAGTCAGGCGCTTGTACATAGATCAATGATGATCTGTGAAATATTTGCTTTTGCCACGGAGCTGGTGCCTCAGTACTTCTAAATATTAAATTCCATTGCTTCCATAGTATTATAAACTATTTTCTGCATAGAAAATTATTTGCTTCACTGGTTTTAATCTCTTCCTAATAGAATGAACAAATTTTTGACACAAGTTAGTCATACATTAGCCACGTTAACTTTGAGGAAAAATTCCAATGCCCCTACGACCACTGACATTTTATCTTCTACAGGAGCTAAAAAAAACCTACCAAACCTTAAATGAAGTTGGATCACAAGTAATGAAAGAGAGAAAGCTGAAAATACAACAAAAAAATAACGATATTAAGTCAACATTAAGCAAATTGAGGTGGGAAAGGCCTGAAAGAACATACTGATGCATTTTAACCTGAGGAAGGACGTGGAAAGGACTGTTATGATTTTCCAGTCTAGTGCCTGCAGTAATATGGCAATAGCATCAGCAGTTTGTATAGAATTGTATTAAACTTCATCTTACCTTACAATTTGACCTGAGAGATATTAACATTTCCTATCTAAAAAACAGAATGTATTGTTTTGTTAAAAACACCTGCTCCAGGAATAATTATTCATTATGAATAATTATTGAGATCAAACTTAAATACTCACATTGTACAAAGTTTCATGTTACCCAAAGAAACAGGATTTGTTTATAAATACACTATTAATCTACTTACAGTTACGGATATTATTCCAGTCAATTTTAGAAAAAAATGGATGGCAGCAGAGTCCCTCATAATCCAGCCTTTCCTTCTGTCCACAAAGCAGACTCTGGATCAGATCAAGAAATTCACTACTAACTTTGACATCCTCTGGGAACTTCAGAAATCTCTGTATTAGAAAGAAAAGGATCTCTGCTGAGTAGGAACACAGTCCCAGAACAGTAAGATTAAGCTTCATTATTCTGAGATATGTCAGGCACAAAGGATAAATATTTAAAGCATACAAATAAAAGTATTTTGTATTTTTTTCCAAATAGGCTTTTATACGATTTTCTGCAGTAAAGATAATAACATAAGAACAGCCATTCCCAATCAGAGAAATGGTAGACCCAGATCACCATTTTACGTTGAACAATGACCGATTTTCCCAGGAAAATTCTCCCAAACTTCCAAGGATTTGTGGTTTAGGATTTTCTGAACCAGGTGTGATGTCTTTATTTGCCAGATCTCAATGGATTCTTCTGTGAATTTTTCTAGGCACCCCTTCAGCCCATATAAACATTCAATAACTACAAATCCAACAGCAAAGAGCTCCCCAGCATGAGAAAGTCGTATATGAAATATCCTTTTTTGTTTGCAACGTAAGTTACTGCTGGTTACTTTCACTTGATGCCCCTAATTCCTATATTACACGAGATAGCAGGCAAACATTCTTTGTTCACTTCCTTCCAGCTGATTTCTTTTTCTTTCCTCCCAACTCCTACCACTCTGTGCTACTTTTTGGGCTCTTACTAAGAGCTAAACTAACATTTGCACAGATTATAACACCAAGATACTGTTCTTGAACTCACCACTGGGTAAAGCTGGGATACTTTTCACCTCGTACTCATTGGTTTAACGTTATTCACACTACATTTCACATCATGTTTTAATCATGCAGACACTCAGCATCCTCAAGCCTTTCTGCAGCTCTTCATAGCTCATATGTGCCTTTACCATCCAAAACCACTAAGATTCAGAAACTTTACCAATCCACAATTCATCCTTTCAATCCCTTTTCTAGATTATTTTGGAAACACTGCAATTACAGTTGTCTAAGATTGAGAGCTAAATCTTTTTTAATTCATTCACTGTAGGCAGTTATTTTTAGATACTTGGTACAAAAAATAACTTGATATCTACAATACAGAGACATGTTAAAACAATATAAGGCAGATATTCTAAATATTTTAAGAACATAAAGGAAGACACATCCATAAGCTTCTTCTTTCAACTGTAAAAACACAGAGTTTAGTTAACAGCCTTTTTACCCAAGCACATGGAAGGATTTCTCTCTACCTGGAAGTTCATGATGTTATTGAAGGTTTTTGCTGAAGTCCCCTCAGCAAACGGAGATCTTCCATAAATCATTTCATATGCAATGACTCCTAAGGACCACCAGTCACATTCTGGACCATAAGAAGCTTTGCCTTCCCCATTCAACCCCGTTAGCATTTCCGGTGCCATGTAGTCAGGTGTGCCAACAGGTAGCTTGGCATTTACCTAGAAGTAAAGACATACCAAGTGGAATTACAGCACTGGTAATACACGATTTTTCATCTATTTTTTTCTTTCTTTTTTCTTAAATGAGACAATTTTCAGCTCTCCAAGTAATTTTAAACAAGACTGTTAAGAAAAAAGTGGAAGGTTAAGCAAACTGCTGATAAACAAACAGGAAGAAAGCTATTTGGTATTAAAAAAAAGGCAAATTATCACAGCTAACTGCTACTAGAAACCACAAACAGCTGAAGTAGGAACGTGGCATTCTGAAAAGCACAGGGTTACCAGACACTGATGTTTTAAGCAGCATACATGCTCTAGCACTACTGCTTCAACTAGGGTTAAAAAGGACATCATAGCTGAAATTTCAAAAATAGAAAAATTTAGACAAATATTCCCTGCCCTCATTCCATTCCGTGCCATCACTACCCTTTCACCTTGTGTTCATGATCAGCAAAGTACAAGTATTTGACTTTCTGGAGTGCTTAGAAAAGGTAATTCAGGAGCCAAAATCTGCAATCATTTTTTGAGTGGCATAAAGAATAAAACAAAAGAGCAGGCAGACTAAGACAAAAAGCTGAAGATGACTGAAAAGATAATGTGGAGAAAAAGAATTAAAAAAAAATGCAGAGCAGAGAAGCACTGAGAAGGAAAGAACAGGGAAAACAAATATTAAGAGTAACAATACTAAGAAAATACTCAAAAAACAGGATAGGAATCTGGTGTAACATTTCACACTCTCACTTAGATATATTTTAATTTCAAATTATCACTTGAAATTGTATGCAGTTACCTAATTTTTCAAGCAACTTATGAAAAACACAATCGATTCACAGCTCTGAATACAGTGCCTTCTGGCGAGTAAAGCGCAGAACACTGGGACGTGACTCATCTCAACCAAGAGCTCCCCAGTCTTCAAAACTATGTCACCTTAGGTACAACAAACACAGCTTTCAGTCCAATTATGAACAATCCTAAGTCCATGTCCTCCTTTAAGTGCAGCATTGAACAGTTGTAAGGACCTCTAGAAGTATGATTTTGTGTTGCAATGCAGCAGCAGGATAAAGTAGAGTTGCCTTTACTTTACTTGAGTATTAAAATTTTAATAAGCAAATATATATCTACTGAGAGCTGCACGAGATACTCGAGCTCATGTTTGAAAAGCCATTCATAAATGGAAAAACATCATTGTGAACAGATTCCATATTGGACAAGAAAGGCAGAAGAATAAGATGTACTCAAGGAACTTCTCCCTTTTTGACTGGACCATCCAACCAAGCCACAAAGTTTAAATCCTCATTATTACCATTTTGTTTACTGTCATTTTGGCAGCTGACCCAAAGTCCACCAGTTTAACGTGTCCTGTTCGGTCAATAAGAACATTCTCTGGTTTGATATCTCTGTAAGCAAGAAGAAAGCAATCAGTGCCTTTCCATACTTTTCCTCACCATCCCATCAAGACAACAGGATATCCCTTTTCAGCTACACTCAACCATGTGCTCAGTTGCATAAAACCCTAACAAGTGGAAGTCTTATTTCCAGCTCTTTCCAGGAAAATACAAAAGTAATAAAGTTCCTCTTGTTTCCTAGAAATGTAATAATTATCAACAGAAGATGAAAATAGAAGGTGGTTTTGCACCTTAACTACACGGTAACTGAGTTACAGTGAAATAATAAGTAGTTTTCTTCCCAAATTTCCTCACAATGCAGATACCCTGCATTAGAAAACCACAGCCTATGCTCTACGTGCAGCCGGTACAGCTGCTTGGAACATAAAATACTTCATAACATTTCCAAAATGTCAAAATGGAATAAATTTATTAAACACCAGTACAATTTGAAACCACATACAGTAACAGCCTGCAAGCCTTGGTATGATCTTTAGAAAACTGTGATATTTAACTACGCCAACATCCTATACTGCCCTGTTCACCAATCAGCACACAAATTTTAACAATTACATTAATTTCCCATACTACTTGGTGCTAAAAGCAAAAATCTCTGGAAAAGGTTTAAATTTTTTATAGTGCAACATTAAGTCTTCTTTTTACTAAGCCTCCAGAAAATATATGTAACAATGCTTTCCTGAGATTAGTTTGAACTTCACATCAAAGTTAATGCCTTTAGCTACAATTATAGTTGGAGACTGATTAATTTTCTAATTTTCTTTTCTGATCCAGCATGTGAAATACTGTCCTGAGAGAGGATGGAATATTAAAAAAAACAAGAATACATCATTGAAGAACACTTTTCCTGGAATGATACTGATCATATAGGTGCAATGCAAAGCAATCTTCACCTACCGGTGTACATAACCCATCTGATGGACACTGTGAATGGCTAAAACCAGCTCTGCCAGGTAGAACTGCACCAGGCCCTCATCCAGCTGCTCCTCATAGCGGTTTAAGAGTGACAGTAAGTCCCCTCCAGGCTGATACTCCATAACCTACATAAAATTTAAAAGGAATTATAGTTCATATATACAAAAGACATTCTATTCAACCCCTCCAGATTACACTGGACACATATCAAACACTGGCATGTAATGCAGGAAAATTTACAGGAGATGAGCACATTTCAACCATCACATTGTTCCTCGATGTAACAGTGGCAATAGTGTTCAATAGAGGAGAAAAGAAACAAAGGTTAGGCATTACCAAGTAGAGATTTTTCTTGTCTTGAAATGCATATTGTAACTGTGGAATCCATGGGCTGGTGCTCTGAGATAATATACTGCGTTCTTCCTCAAAAAATGACACCTACAAAAAAAAAAAATGAAGTGTTTTGTTACTTCATGATGAAATGAGTTAGAATACTTTAGAATCTCCAAGTTTTAGCAAGATTTGAGTTCGTGCCAAAGGCACACATCACAAAAACCTTACACAGAAGATATTAAATGCTATTTCTTTGTGATGTACATCTTTAAAAAATATAATTTTACTTCTTTGTGTTTTCTGTTCTCCTCCCATTTTGTTGTCTAGCTTGCTTTCAACTGAACAGCCCCTGCAGCAAAGGCCAGTTTGCCTTTCAAACTGGTGAAGCAACTACCAGTTCAGTCTTGGTCGACTTCATCTGGACTGGTTCTAATAAAATAAAACTAATCTCAAAAGAATATGCAAACAGAGAAGAATCTAGAGTAATTATATGGTAGCATCTTACAGCTAATTCAGTAATAAATTCATTACAAGGTATTAAAATACAAGGCTCTCTTGAAATCATCCTCTAGCAACTATTTAATTATTCAGATGTGCAGCCAGACAATAAGAAATTAATTTTATTACAGAGTTACTGCGAGTTCATTTAGATCACCATTCCCTAGTTCCACAGACCCACGCTCAACAAGATTGAGCACATGTAATAGTGAGGGTAGTATCCTACTTTGCTTTCTTGCCAGCCTATGTCACAGTAAGAGTAATTTTAGTATATTTTCATTTCTGATAGCCACAAACAATGCAAAGGGATCTCGGGAGCACCCTAACTGCACCACATATTGGGAAAAACTGATTTAGATATTGCTGTATAAATTCAAAAGGTCTTTCATGGAGTATCTCTGTTCTACTTTTGTATTGGGTTTGCATGCCAAGGTTTTGGTAGTGGGGGAGCTACAGGGGTGGCTTCTGTGAGAAGCTGCTAGAAGCTTCCCCTATGTCCCACAGAGCAAATGCCAGCTGGCTCCAAGACAGATCTGCTCCTGGCCAAGGCTGAGCCCATCAGCGGCAGTAGCAGCGCCTCTAGAATAACATCTTTAAGAAGGCGAAAATAAACCCTGCGGAATAGAAAACTGCAGCCAGAGAGAGTGAGGATATGTAAGAGAAACAACTCTGCAGACACCAAGGTCAGCGAAGCAGGGGGAGGAGGAGGAGCTCCAGGCGCTGGAGGAGAGATTCCCATGCACCCCTACTGAAGACCATGGTGAGGCAGGATGAATCCTGCAGCCCATGGAAATCCATGGTGGAGCAGATATCCACCTGCAGCCCATGGAGGACGCCACACTGCAGCAGGAGGCTGTGACCCTGTCAGAAGCCTGCACTGAAGCAGGCTCCTGGCAGGACCCACAGCCCCAGAGAGAGGAGCCCAGGCTGGAGCAGGGTCCTGGCAGGACTTGTCAACACACAGAGGATCCATGCTGGAGCAGTCTGTTCCTAAAGGACCTGTGGAATGGAACCACACTGGAGCAGTTCATGAAGAACCACAGCTTGTGGAAACAACTCAGGTTGGAGAAGTTCATGGAGGACCGTCTCCAGTGGGAGAGAGATCCCACACCGGAGCAGAATAAGACCGTGAGGAGTCCTCTCCCTGAGGAGGAAGGAGTGGCAGAGACATGAGATGAACTGACCACAATCCCCATCCCCTGTCTCCACGTGCCACTGCAGGAGGAGGAGGGAGAGAATTAGGGATGGAAGTTAAGCTGGGGAAAAAGGGAGGGGTGAATGGAAGGCATTTTAAGGTTTGGTTTTATTTCTTATTATTCTACTCCAATTTGATTAGAAATAAATTATACTAATCTCCCCAAGTTGGGTCTGTTTTGTCTGTGACAGTAATCAGTGAATGATCACTATGAGATTCTCATTATATTTTCTCTCCATTGCCCAGCTGAGGAGGGAAGCGACAGAGCGGCTTTGGTGGGCACCCGGCATCCAGCCAGGGTCAACCCACCACAACTTGTCATCTCATGTCAGCGAAAGATTCGCTTCCATTTCTCACCAAACTATGAGAACAATCTCCATTATTCCCTTTTTAAGTTTTCAAGTAACATATTTTTCAAGCTAATGTGAGGCTCTCTATAAAAACCCAGTCACCACAGTTTGCCTTTGCACCCACTCTTGACACTCTAGATCACTCTTTAAGATAAAGAAATAAACATACTGAGTAGATTGCCTGAAAATTCAAATCATCATCAAGCTGATCAATACTGATCCAGTATTTTCTTCATGTGTTCTTTCTTGTCTTATAATTACATGGTAAGCTCTTTGAGACAAGTGCTGGTTTTTGGTTTGGATGGCACCTCCCCCAATGGACTTAAGGTCTACAAAGGTGGCTTTTAAAGACAGCAAAACTACACAAAAATATACTACTTCATTGAAATATAGGAAGATCCCTCTCAAGATAAATTTTAACTTTACTCTAATAGTAGTGATAGAAAGGAAATGCTCAACAAATTGTAATTTATCCTTCTACTGCCATAACAGAAGAAGATACGTACGTGCTCCTGCGCCAACAAGGACTCCTTGCTCATCACCTTCATAGCGTACACATCACCAGTAACTTTCTCTCTTACTACTTTCACATCTGCGAAGTGACCACAGCCAACGACGCTCTTAACTTCAAAATCCTTCACACTGGGTTGCAGTTCCCTTAATTCAGCTATAGTCTCTGCATCTACAAAAATAAAACACTTATCTTTACATCAGCCAAATGGCATTTCACAGAAAACACAGCATCAAAAATGGGGAGCGAAGCAAACAGACAAAAAACCCCCCAAACATTTAGTTCCATATTCTCAAGAAATGTTAAATCATTCCAGAAAATGCTTCTTAAAAAAATAGTATGCATAATAACCAGAAAAAGACTGTATTAAAGCATGGTTACGACTGAAATATGGTACATACAAAAGAATCGGGAAATGTTAAGACAGTTCCCATAGCAACCATAACTCTGTCCCATTCACAACATCATGGGCTGATGGCCTCTTTTGTTTCTCATTTCTTTCCCACCATCCTTTACCAATACAAAGTGTATTCTCTAAATACGAGGGCTTTACCCAGCCAAGTTCTACAAGTCAGGTGGCAGGGTTTTCTCCTCTGCCTGTGGGAGGCACTAGTCTATTGTCTAACAAATAGCCATAGACATTTATTTCAGTTCAAGTTTTCCACTGTTAGTTTAATCCAGCACGCACTGTGATAATCAATCCCTCTCTGTAGATTGTTCCAAAAAGTCTTCAGACTAGCAGAAAACTACTTTCCATTAAGAAATCTGGAAAGTGTTGGATGGAACTACGATAGAGAGCATGAGAATTTACTTTTAACCAAATAGCTTTCTGATATATCTAAATAGAAAAAAATTAATTTTCTTCTTTTCCCCAGAAAGAATCTGGGCACTTTACCAGTAAAATATTTACTCTTACAGAAATACTTCTGAAGCACAGAATTACTATTTATAAGTTATTGGTGCAAAATTCAGATAACACACAAAATCCAAAAGATTATTTCAAGCTGAAAGGCCCAAGCATTATCAAGTTCTCCCCTAGATTTTTTTTCCATATTCCATCCTCACTCTCCTGCTCACAACTTTCAACATCCCTCCACTGAGCACACATGGAGCTCTGCTGTATGCAGCACTCAGATACTTCCAAAGAAAGTGCCCCCTCAATTATAAATACAGTACAAACTAAGAAGGATGCACATTCAAGTCACAGCACTTCAAAAGACATTTGCATTTGATATTCTTGGACCTGAACAAAGCCTTACTAATAGTGCCAAGGTCCCCTTTGCAGTGTTGAATCTGCCCACAAAAAGTCAGATACTTAAAGTCCTGGGTTACAATCATTAATGAACCAAAGCAATGAAAGCATTATTTAAACATTCAGGTTCTTAAGAACCATCTTTTAAAATGGCACCTGAAAATTAAACTGAACAAACTTACACTTCTTAACAAAGTTCCCAATGTGTTTAATTTTCATTAAAGCGGGGTTTCTGCATTCTTCAAAAAGAACGAATAAAGAATCAAGGATGCCTTCCCGGGAGAGAGGAGACATCTGCTGTTGAGTCACAAAGAGTGGCTTCCCCTGGAAAAAAAAAGAAGCAACACCAGATGGAGTCTCAGACAACAATGAAAAGCCTCAAATCAATAACATATGTATAGAGCAGATTATACATTATCCATTTGAAAATTACTGCTTCAGAAATCAGACAAACTATATCATAGAAAGTGTGAGATAAATACATTAACTCACCGTGTTACAGGTATTTTACTTTTAGACAAAGCAATCCTTTAAAGATTGCAAAAGTTCAAATCACAGTTTTCTTGTAACTATCCGCATCCTACTGCTAACTCTGATCTGACCTTTTTTTTCTTGATGTACCATGCAGGTTTTTTCATGGTATGAATAGTTTAAGGATTCAGTATCAATATTGGCTCTAGAAGGAAAATCTCCTGAACCCATATGATCAGACAGTAGCTGGGTAGGTAAACAACAAACCCTCAGCTACATCACCATGAAAAAAATGGATTACAGGACACAAAATGCAACATTCCCTGTTTACATGGGAAAATTCAGTCAGGCTAAAACATTAACAGATGCACATAAACATAAGACCAGCTTCTTCCCACCTAACCTTCTGCTAATTAGATGCACACTCTGAACTTCAACAAGTTATCCCCTGCCTTGGACCACACTGGCATGTTTGGAGTAGCCACATGGACAAGCAGCACTGTGTTTTGATATGCTGGGTTTGGACACAGAAAAGACTGAGATCAGCTAATCCAAAACCAGATGCCCTTTACCTGGAAGAGCAGATTGAGTCGAGAAACCCGGCTGGCGATGGGCTCCATCGGTCCGGTCTCTCCTGGATTTCGGGCGCTGCATTTGAACTTCAGCATCTTCACAGCTCACCTTGTACCAAAGGGCACCTGAATAAGAGAGACAGGGCTTTCAAGCAGAGGCAGCAAGAATGAGGAGGGGCGGGGGGGGCATAACGTGAGCAACACCTGTGTTTCCCTGGAGACAAAATTTCTTAAAAGTTTCCAGTTAATGGCTTTGAACTGGAAGTGGGAAGATTTAGATTAAACATTAGGAAGAAATTCTTCACAATGACGGTGGGGAAGCCCTGGCACAGATTGCCCGGGGAAATCGTGGCTGCCGCACCCCTGGAGGTGTTCAAAACCAGGTTGGATGGAACTTTTTGCTCCCTGGTCTGGTGGGAGGTGTCCCTGCTCACGGCACTGGGATTGGAACTGGATGGGCTCTGAGGTCCCTTCCAACCCAAACCGTTCCACGGTTCTACGATAACCACCACGCTTGAGCGCAGCCGGAGCGCTGGGGCAACCAACGCGTTTTGTGGGAAAGCAGGGGAGAGAGAACGGCTGCAAATAGACACAAGCGCGGAGCCACCCCAAGAACGCGGAGGCTCGGCTCGGCTCGGCCCCGCAGAGCCCCCTCGAACACCACTCCCCACCTGTCGCCCGTTGCCGCCACCGCGTTTGAAGGCCGCGCGGGGCGGGCCCGGCCGCCACCACTTCCGCTGACGACACAGCGCGCCCCGGCCCCAGCCAATGGCGAGGCCGTCGGGGCGGAAGCGCTGCCGCAGCCAGGAGCCGCGGGGGCTCTCGGGGCGGGGCCAGCGCGCCCGCTGATGCCAGGGTGGGGCCGATAACGGCTGTAACGGCCCGGCCGCCCCGTTCCCTGTGGGCCCGGGTCAGGACTGCGGCCGCGTAGGGGTTACAGCCCCCACCGTCCCCGCTGTCCCCGCTCCTCCTCCCGCCTGGTTTGTTTCCCCTTGCCAAATCTCGACAGGCAGAAGTGACCCATCCTGAACAGCTCTGGCTTGGAGCTGCTTCAGCATCATAGTTTGTGGCAGCTGAAAGCCAGAGGGGGAATAAACGTGATTTCAGAAGCTTCACACTCTCTTCTGTAAAATGCTTTTTTGCCCTTTAGGTCCCAGTTGTTCTCAGTTGTTTGTTTGGGGTTTTTTTTGTGATATGTGTGGTTTTACTCATATCTGGGTGATCACCTTTCAAGTGAAGCATTAGTGAAATGTTCCCCTTGGCACTCCCTCCGAAGCGTCTACGTGCTGTCCATCGCAATGTTGGGTGGAAATGCAGCCCAGCCTTGTTCAGCAACGGATCAGTGCGGTGATGTCAGCGGAGAACGCTGTCAGACACCACAGCTGGACACAGCACAGGTCTCTGCTAGACAGTGGTTTGACAGGATTTAAGAGGGTAGCAGCATTCTAGGTGATGGGGCTCCTTAAAATAATGTTGCTTTAAAGTGGCATAAGACAAGATGTGTTGTCCAGCAATCATTTTAGTCATGCTAATACTGGCTTGGCATCCAGCCGGTAAAGTAATGCACTGATGGATTGAAAATGTTATGAATTTATACCACTTATTTTACAGATTTGTGCTTCCAGTCCGCCCCTGGAACACTGACATATTTTTGGTTCATTTCTTGTCTCAAATTTAGATATCTGGGTCCATTTCAAGTTACTGAACCTGAAAGAGTTTTTAAAATCTAATTTATTGTCCACCACCTTCACTGCCAGTTTGCTTTTTGGCTTCCACTCAGGATGCTGTCATTGTCTGTCACATCCACAGCCGCATTGCACAGCTCTTAAAAAGAAGTGCAATAAGGTGCTTCATTTTCACAAACAATCAATTTTCATGTAGTGCATTTTAGCGAAATACCACATCCTGCCTTGATATTCGGAACCTTGTCATGTCTAAGGGCACTCTGTCCTAGGTTTTGGACAAGTCTCTTTGTCTGCCATCCAAACTGAGAGGAGAACTTTACGCTCCTGCCTTTCCCCTTCTTCTACACAAATGTCATCAGCCTCCTCTCTTTTGACTGCCAGAATTACTGTTAAATATCCACAGTTTCTACTGCCACTTGACACATTACTCTATCTGTACATCAGTTTAGATTTAGAAAGCGGGGGAAGCAAAAGAGCTGTCCTTCTGACAGCTCATTTCCATCTTGTGTTCAAATAACAAGGTGTGGCTGATTCTCTTTCCATTTCCTCTGCTGAATGGCACAGAACAACTGATCCACAAAGGTTTCATCTCACCAACATTAGGCAACCCTTTCTCTTCTACAACACGAACACTACTGGCTCTCTCACACAATATCCTGAATGTGTTTGACCATCCAGGTGTGTTGCACAGCCCATCGTGGCAAACAAGCCTGCTTCAGTTACCTAAGTGGCCTCCCAGCTGCCCAGCAGGTGCAGCTATGGTATGAGTTTTGTTGCTCTGATTTTCATATTTATAAATTAATATTCCCGAATAAAGATATCCTTGCTTGTATACTGTTGAGTGTTTGCAAACAAGGAAGCTATTCAAAAGCATTCTATAGGACAGACTCAGTTTTCATCAAAATTTAGAGGCAGGCTTAAGTTAGGTCAGTACCCTTTCAAGAAGGCCTTTAAGCACACATCTCTCTAGAAGCAGACATGTAGAAGAAGATCACGTACTGTTTTTCCTTCTTCGTTGCTGTATGAAAGATTCACATAAACAAGAATGTCTACTAGCAAAATAAAATAGCAGCATAACAATACAGCTGCACCAGTCATGTTATTAAACATTAAGAACAGAAGCTGAAGTGGCAGATAGAGGGAATGGAGGAGAGTGAAAAGCACTTTCAGTAATAAAACCTCTGTACCCATTTCTGATATCTCAGGTCAAAAATAAATACCTGTTCAGAAGAACACATATTTCATTTTTCTTTAAATTGATGATCTGAAGTCTTCAGAGCGAAGTAATGGTTCTTTCATACTTTAGATATTTTTCTCAAGAGCAATCATAGTACACTGGTACTTCATCCTTATAATGGTCAAGTTATGTATCACTTCTTGATCGTGGTAGCTGCTTCTGTGGGTAACCTCCCTTAACTCGATGTTTGCATCAGCAAACCTGCAACTGTACAAATCAAGGGCTTATTCACTACTATTAACAGGTTATTCAGAAGTTTAACAGAATAAATACCTCTCTGGTTTTCCCTAAATGGGTCCCAATATGGTGTTCAACATGTTTTGACATCTCACTATGTGTTGAGTTGTTTACTCTCTGTTTGGTATTTTTTTTTATAAGAGTAAGGGTTTCCCTTTATTTCCTTGGCCAAAATTCTCCTCCCTCGTGCTGTTGTACAGTGCGCCAAGGTGACCATGTTCCAAAGACTGCTTGTCACTGTAACACCCTTCAGGCTTGCTTGCAGTCTAAGACTCTTAAGTAAATGTAAAAGCAAAAGATGGGGCATGCAGGTATGCCAGATTCTTGCCAAGAACCTGGCACTTGGACTCTCATCCAAACTAACATCACCATAATTTAATGGGCAGAGAGATGCCAAATCCCCCTAACACTGTCTAGCTCTGAACTCCTGTATTTATAGTGGCATCACTCTTAAATATCTTTATCCTCCTGACTGTTCCCAGGAAGCTGACTTGCTGAGATTTACCTGTGGCTAGAAGGCAGTAAAAAAGCCTTGTGCTATCACAATTCCAAGAGCCTAACTCCTGGGGGTTTTTTTGTCCTACCTTGGAAATCTCTTCAGCTCTGTTGTTTCCAAATTTTATTGCTAAACAATTCATGCAGAATGGTAGCAGTCTGTAACCCAGGCTTCCAGAGTATGTGGATTCCAAAAATGAATTGTGTTCTTCAGGGATTCTTTTGTTGAATATTATGCCTTTAGCATAGCTAACCTATATATGTATGAAAACAAAAAATTAATTATCCCTTATCAGCTTGACCCCTTTCTGTAACTCACAGGTATTTAGAAGAATCTGTAATAAATCAAGTTCTTCCATATTTTTTCCTAGCCCTAAAGCTCATTGTAGCTGAGTTACCACTTTCTGCATCAAAACAAAGGGTTAAACTTGGCTGGCTTGAATACTATCATAAACCCTTACCAACAGTAGCTTTCACCGTTGTTTAATGGGACCTAAACAGATCCTAGGCACATTTTTTTTTCACTCTGTTTTCCCAAACTGTAAGAAAATATCCAGCTTAGATGCAGCAGTTATGCACACTACAGGGGACGTACATGTTTGCACAGTACATCTTCAAAAATAACAGTTATGGAAGAGGTAAGTAGGCAAAAAGAAATCATCACCAGGAAAACAGTTTCATTGTGTGTCCTTCTGCAGTATTTTTAACTTCCTCCTTAGAATTTTTGGAAGAAGACCACTCTGCAGTTGTTCTAGGATAAGCAGAACGGAAAGTTTAGAAGGCCTAAGTGGTTGTTAAGTGTTTCTTCATAGGCTTCCACAAGAAGTTAGGTACAGAGCTACATCTGATAATACACTTCAAGGTTATTTTGATTGCAATAGTAAAGGCCTTTTTTGTTTGTATTAACAATGTGCTGATCATAGTATTATATAGGAACCGTTGCTCGGGGTGGGGGGTATACATTGTTTTTGTTTTCTTTATATTTACAGAAGAAAAACCCATTAAAATAGTATTTTAAATGCACATGGTAGCTTTCCTATTCGATACTTAGCCATCACCTTTTTATTTATATATAAAAATGCAGACAGACACAGGGTGCTCTTCAGACCTGGTCCCAGTGCAGAGGATTCCCTTGCAGCACACACTGTTCAGTGACCCGTGTTTTCTTACCACATTCCCCTGACATTTCAGCCCTATGTTGAATTTATCTTTAAGCCACAATATAATCATGCTAAATTTCTGCTGTGGACAAAATGGAATAGTAACTGAATTGGGTCACTAACGATCCTTTTTATATGCAAACTGAGCATTTAACCACATGAAAGTGAAGGGCTTTTTTAATCCTAATTGTTTTCCCCATTCATTTTTTTAATATGTATCCTAACACAAATACCTCATTACTTACTGGAGAAATAATTTATTCATTTTTAGATGCAGCAAAAAGTAAATGATCTTTTACATATCTCATCTTCAGGCTTCCTTTATGCTATCACAGGAGCACTTCTGATTCCACAAAAATTGTTTTATAGAAGGCAATTTATTAAACCTCACGATCTGTCAAGACACATGAATATTGAAGTGTTCATATTAACATCTCTTGGAACTGCTGAAAACTAAATTTGTCATGACTTAATGGGAATTATATGTTGCAGAGCAACAAGTGACAGGGGCTTAATTAAAGCAAAACTGATAAAGAGTCTGAGCAACTACAATGAACGGGGTTTTTTTAAATGTAGCTAAAGAACTAGTTGCATGTTTTCTTTGACATGGAACAGCAGACAATGTTGAACTCTGTTTTAGAAGATAAAACCTCTAACAAAATAAAGAATTACTCTGGAAATTAAGTACAGTAATCATGTAAAAGATGGGCACATTGAATTATGTTTTACCTAGATTCCAACAGAAGATATAAGTTGAGGTACCTTTGTAGTGAATTTACCAAAATCTTCAGAAAGCACAATTAAATCTTATCATTAGAATTTAATCTTACATTGGTCCTAGGATGAATGGATTTTAGATGTTCCCAGGAAGACTTTTTCCTTGCCTTAAATCAACAAAGCCACAGGAAAGACACCCTTTAGTCTACTACAAGAATCATTTGCTTGTTTGTGGGATGGTCATCTGTGCTTCATTGCCGTGTGTTGGAAATGCAGTTAGAAACCTGGCATTCCCTGCCCTCCTGTGAGCTGCAGAACACTCTGTATCCTGATTTGTGGTGAAAGAATTTCTGACTCAATCCAGTCCATGCACTATATTTGGAAACTGGAAATCTGAAAGGGCCCAAAAAGATTCATTCTGTCTTAATTTAAGTAGTAGGTTCTGTGTCGATGCCTGTCCCTGAGATCAGCCAGAAAGAGAGATGAGCCAGCCAGACGTCTCCTTACCCAGTATTGATGAGTAGCAGGGCCACGCATACCCATAAATCCCTTTGGCTGACTTCCAGAAAGGTGTAAGAATGTGAATTAATTGAGGAGTTAGCTGGATGGCATTGATAGATATTCATATATTGCTATGTCATTGCAATTTTGGGGACAACAGGGTCTAGTTATTGTTTGCAGTTCTCTGGAATAGGTAAGGGTAGATGGATGTGGAAGCGACACTGTACCACAGTGGCACAGCCACCTGGGGAGGAGGCATCGCTGCGTCAGTTCTCCACTGGAATGGAAAACATCCCCCTTTTTGAAAGAGGGATGCTTGTTAGTTTGTTTTTTCCAAAGAACAGGTCCATTCCATGCCATTTGCAAGGTACAATTGAGTTGGGAAGAGCTTGCTCATATCAAATCCACCCACTGAGGTGATTGCTCCGGTCGTCTCTGCTGCAGAAGTTGTTGGGAAGCACAAGGTGCTTTCGTGCTGGCTGACAGCTGTAGCCACAACGTACTGCAGAGTTCCAAGATCTGTCATCTAAAAGTAAAATAACACCACTCACTCTTACCTACAATCTAGTAAAACAAATACTGTCAGACTGAAGGATGAAAATAGAAGTATTAAAACAGATTCAACAAAACATGTCTGTTAAAATTATGTAAGCTCTTTTAAAAAAAGCAAACTTCTTTACCAACTCTGGTGAATTAAAACACAGAGGTAGCCTTGGCTTCTTCATATAGCTGAACTTGAAAGAAATTATCTTCTCTTTTGAAGGTTTGTTCCAAGGATTCCAATAAACTATACGGTGTGCACTGCAGCCTTATGGGCACGGTAGCCAGCATGACTAGGGTAAAAAAAGAACAATAGTATAAATAATCATCAGATGAGGCAATGACAGCTTTAATGTGGAAGGATTCTTCCAGGTAAGACTAAAAGAAATTTAGATATGATTGCCTGTCTTTTTTTCAATTTGGAATCACGATTTTGGTACTTTTCAGATTTGAGATGTTCTTACTCTGAGTGGGTGCGTTCATTCCTGTCTTGAAGAACTCAGCAATGACAGCCCACGTGTTACTTTATTTAATTCTTCTAGAATTAGTTCTATACTGTTTGCTTGGAGGCCAAGAAATATTTTACAGTGACTACTGTGGGATTCTGATTTTTAAACATTTTTTTCCATGTTAAGAATTGTGATGAATAAGTGATTAAGACGTAACACTGACAAACAGTGAAGTAACTTGATGTTCATATAGGGACTGAATGACAATTTCTGGCTGCTCTGGAGGTCGCTGCATGGTCAAATCACTCTTTTTGGAGTGCCATTCACCATTGCTGATGTGCTACAGGCCTGGCTCACATTGTTTTGTTACACTTTTAAATTTCCTTTGCTACCTGGAAGGAAAATGCTACAAAACCAGTATATTCCTCCTCAAAGAGAAAAAAAAGCACGATGGGAGGCTGTTGCAATGATGCAACATTGACAGTCTGCCAATGAATTGCATTTGGCTGGTTTTAGCCAAAGGCTGGACACTAAAATACATGTCTTGAACAAAGAACAGAAACTCCATGCAGAAGAGTTTCCATGGAATAAGCATTTCCTGGGGGGAAAAAAAAAGGCTTAATGCTACTTTTCTTTTTTTCTCTGTTTTTCAAGTACTCAAGATGGACTTAAACTTTTTAAAATCACTGTAATAAAAGGTGGGTTAATGCTACTATTTCAAATTCCTCTAGAACTGACTGAAGTACAAAAGCACTAAGGTAGAATATTTACTACTTTCTGCTCTTCCCATTAGTCAGTGATCCAGTTTTCCTACAAGCAATGAGTCTTGTGCACTGGTTCTCTGAAATTTTGAAATGGACCAAATGCAGTATTTGTGCATTGGGACAGTAAGTGAAAAGAGCTGATAGAAACTACTGTCTTGGAAAAAGCCTGATAGACAACCTCAAAATGACAAAAAAAACCCCAAACAAATAAATATATGCTAAATAATTGTTATTTGCTAACAATGTTTCTAAAGTAGAACACCAGCTACCACCTAAAATCCTCCAGAAGATGGCTAGAAAAGCAGTGGAGGAGCCTGAGTTCTGCATCAACTCAATCCACCGTGAACAGATGTTAGGAAACAAAGTTTTTTCATTTTAGAACACAGGATACTGGAATAAAAGAGCATTTGCACAAAGGCTGCATGGTTTGTCCACTCTGTCTGCTCTATATTCTCCTGGGTTTCATTCTGATGACTTTCAGTACCCCAAAACAGAAGAGGATATATCAACGAGTTCCTGTGAATATCAATGAGTTCCTGTGAATAAGCACAGCTATTTCTCTCTTGAAAAGGGCTCTTTAAATCCTAATGATTTTCAGCTTTGCCAAGCTGGGATTCTTCATCAGCAAACTGAGCCAGAGGCACAGACAGGCAATGCTGGCAGTGGTGTTCAACAGCTGTGAGGAGTCTGCTAAAGGATGGCTGTTCTACAGCCAGTCTTATATGTAGCTTCTTGGGGCAAAGAATGCTATCAAGATATGCAAAATGATCCAATAAGCAGGCTGATACAAGGTATTTATAAATGGGAAGGTGCAGGAACAAGCCTGACCACACTGCTGTCAGCTGCCCAGCTGTGCTGTGAGCAGGAGGACTGCCACAGCACGAATCAAGAGGACCAACACGTCAGGAAATGGCAAGCACTAAATAACATTATTCTTTTCATTGCTATCAAGTCCTTTCTAAGGGAGTATTTCTGCCCAAGCTGCCTGTAAATTGTACGTGGTTAGTGGAGTGATGCTCTCTCGCTTCATCTGCGCAGAGCTTCATGCCAAAACCACGAGACTGCAGGACTTCAATCGTAAAGAGAAAAGTAATCAATAAGCCTGGGCAGCTTGTGACGCTCAGTGACAGATTTTCACTGCCTGTATGGCTGTATTTTAATTTAGACAAAAATAGTTAACACCGCACTTGCATGCAAAAAGAAGTCATCTGCTTCCTATCTAATGTGTAATTCAATAATTCCTATAATTGATCTTCATTGACAGTTTATGCAGGCTCACTCACCCACACTGCACATATTGTGCTTCCTGACATAATTCCCAACATAGACTATGATATTTCAACAGAGGAATCTTGTTAAATCAGGTCAAACAAAATAAAGAATCAGAATCTGCCGCAAGTCCTTGCAGCTGTCTCCCTTTTCACCTTCTCCCCCCACCAAAAACAAAAGAAACCCAACTATTCTCTTTCTGTAATTGGCTAAAACCACAAAAAACGGGGTTTTTAAACGTTGATAGGCTTCAGAAGAAAAATATATCACCTTTTTTTCCCTAGATGCTGGACAATTACTGTTGATCAGACATAACTGCTGCTCTTTATTGTTTCCACGTGGTTTGATTTTCCCTGGAAGTGCCATACATATTCTAACAATCTGCTGAATTAAAAGAACTCTAAATCAGTTCCCAATTGATGAGATGCTATTTCTGAGATAGGCCAATAAAGAACATTTTCTCTCATAGACAAAGAAACACGGGAATTATGGAGGTGATAATGGGTCTTCAGGTGTCTAAAAGAGTAATATGCAGTTTCAGGGAAACACAAACAATAGATGCATTTTCCAATTACAATAATTGTAAATAAAGAGGAACATAACGTTTCTGTTTTATAAACACAATCACTTGCCTGGCTGGCATTCTCCAACGATTTCAAATTACTCTCATTCTCCAAAGAACTGAGATATAGGAAGAATTTAACAGACTAAAAACTAATAGATACAGTTAATGGCAGGAGAAAGCCAGACAAAGTTAAATAGAAGCGTGCTAAAATACTAAACACAAAAGGCTGGAAGATCACTGCCAGAGCATATCCTAGCACAGGGGAACCTCTGCTTTGATTTTCTATAGAAACAAAGAAAACTCCAGCTTTTTAAATAAAGCATTATTTGAAGCTCAGAGCAAGGCACTTTTCCAAAGTATATTCCTTTATTAAAAATCCTCTTTCCAACTCTAAGACCTAATTCTATAGCAGTTGAGCAAATGATTCCCATAAATAACCTCCTTCACCCACAAGCTGGGGGGAGGCTCTTGGGCTAACTGCTGACTGTGCTGCTGAATGGTTTTC
This sequence comes from Dromococcyx pavoninus, assembly GCA_033558185.1. NCBI lineage: Eukaryota > Metazoa > Chordata > Aves > Cuculiformes > Neomorphidae > Dromococcyx > Dromococcyx pavoninus. Next base: position 78,264 of record JAUMJL010000506.1, on the reverse strand, counting down.
CAATTTCTGATGGCTATAACACTTCAGGTTAGTTACGCTAGACCTTATTGAGCTAGTAAGTCATCAGGAGAATAAGGGAAGCAACCAAGGGTGACACATGTACAGATGCAATAAAAATCACAGTAGCCAGCTCTTACTGTTCACGCTCCCAGCAAGTTCCTAGGGAGGCTTCTGCACAGGAAAGAGATGCTGGTGGGCTTCGAAGTGAGGCAACATTTCATGAGCTCTGCAGACTCATCATTTTATGTGGCAGCACCTTATTTTTTCCCACAGAGTAACTTCTGAAACACTAAACAAACAAAAACACTTGAAGGGCAAACCCATAAACATTTCAGTTATTTGCATATAGGTTACTCTTGTGGAGTGAAAATGAATGAATAAAACCAACACGGCTTGTGTCTTACCTGTCACTGACCCTGAAGAGCACAAAAATGACCCAAGGGGTAGCAAGGATTACTAGTGCTGGGTCAGACTGTGTGGCACAGGCAAGCCATCCAGCCTCTTTTTGGAGGATATTCAATAATGCTTATGGAAGGTCCTTGATTCCCTCCCTTTTGGCCTTTGCTGAAATTTCTTCACTTGAACATAAATTTGAGGAAACAATATCCATCTGTCTATACAATGTCCTTGAATGAAAACGGTGAGGGAAAATATAAAAGTTAATTAAATTCTTCACCTAGGGCTAACATAAAAGAGGATGACTAAAATAGGCAAAAATTACATTCATTTAAAGCAAGATGTTCTTTTAATAGTAAAGTGTTTCTGAAAGAAACCGGATACCCAAGTATGTGGGGGAAGATGCAAACTAACCCACTGCACTGAAATAACACACATAAGACTTTTGATGACTCCTCTCTTCCTGCCCATCAAGGCTGATTTCACGTGGCTCAAAAGATCTTGTCAAGGAAAGATCTGGAAGTTTTATAAAACAACCTGATCTCCAAGAGAGAGGAGAGTCACGATCCAAAGCAGGGCAGGTATGAAAGGGCAGGCAGCCAAACCAAGCCCTGCTGGAAATTCTGAATTGCTGTGGAGTTTTATCTCTGCAATCTAAGATGAAAGGCCATCAAGCATACAAAATATGCACGCAATCTCTATATCCTTTTACAATAGCACGTTGAAGTATTCATCAATCCCAGTGAAGAATATTTGGCTTCATGTTTGCCACATCTCTCATTTGTCACGTTGCAGGTCATGCTGCTTTCACACCCACCGTGGGAGAAGTTCGCCGTGAACTCAGACTGGGGCTGCACTCAACGTTCTTAAGTGCCATTTCTGATGAGACTGAACTTGCCTGGCCTCTGCAGGCACGGGATGCTAAAAGCAACATTTAAAAATGGGAAATAAGAATAGAAGATACTTTGTTAAGGTAATGTTCATATCTGAATTTCACCCCCGTGTAGATCATGTGTGGGTGAATATTAGATTTAAGCAGTTAAGTTAATGCCGAATGTGTTACTGACAAATATGGTCTGTGCACTTCCTAAAATGTCTAGAATTATGCAAAGCAATAACATGGGAAAGATGAGGCAGAAAGACAAAGGAAACTTAATCCTAAGGTTTATTTTTAGGTCATATATTGAATGAAGGACTGGCTTTTCCATAGAACACCCACACGTGTGCAGCAGAGCAAAGATTCTGATGAATGTGATACTCAGTATCACAACTTTCTCCGTGGTTGTTTTTTTCATATAATGCAGCCAGTTAATTAGCTGTCCTCTGATCAATCATTGAATTACTGCTTCCAAAGGCATTATGATATGATGAGAGTGCCTCACAGCAGTTAAACACTTTGATTTTTCTGTCCTAACACATTTACAGCCAGTGTGAACTAAGGCCTCCCAGCAGGAATAAAGAAATACTTTTTAAAATTAGAAGCACAATTTAAAAACCGACCGGTAAAGTTACTGTAATATGGATTCACTTTCTCCTGTTCTCCTTTCTGGTGTTTAAGATTAATCCCTTTCATGTTTTCTATGTGTCTTACATTTTGATCTCAAGCTCTTTGGAGCTGCGACCTTCTCTCTCGCTTGTGTTCTGTTCAGCTCCTTTAATACCATCACCATTACGTATTTGTGATTTCAGCTGTGTTATAGCATCTCCTTCCTTGAGCCTCAAAAATCCGTCTCAAAAATCAACTAAGTGTCATCATTACAGGAAGATACGAAAGGATCTCTCTTGTTTTTCTCTTGCAAGTTTGCTCTTGAAGAGGAATTGTGATTTAAGGGTTAAGGCTGTAAGTCACAACTTCAACGTGAGATCTGTGCATGACCTGGCATGAGGACTGCTGGCTGGCTACTGCCCTGGCTTCTCTTCATCCTGCTGTGAAAGGGGAACGGGAGTTACAGGGCAGTGTTATCCCAAGATTTGCCTCATTATATTTTCTATGAAGAGCTTTGGACTCCTCGGGAAGAAAACAGCATGGGAAGACATGATACATCAGTTTTTATAAAAGTCTGGTTTTGCTGCCTCTCCAAAAGCAGATGACATTGTGTGTGTTGTAGTCAGGGATCTATGCATAGTGCTGTATTGAGGAGTTCTTACGTTGGCAGTAAAGCAGACAAATCTAAAAAGGTTCCAAAGTTATGTCTCTGTTAGTGATACAAGTCCCCGAATGAGGACAGAAGATGCATTATGGTTTTGAGCAGAATGGAAAATAATTTATTTGTTAATCCTAAAGAAAATCACTTGCCAGATGAAAGAAAGCTGAACAGTAGTATAGGAAGTTCTGCAGTTGCCTTTCCAATAGGATAGTGTAGTCTGCAGGTAATTAAACAACAGAAACCAACACCCAACGTCCAATGAGATGTCTTCGCTATTTTTTTGGCAATCCTTTTTCTCTTGAAAACTCATATATAAGCTTAACTCAGAAATTATTCACAAGTTTTATATCATTGTGAATTGCTCTCATACAGCAATATGCAATCACATTTCTAAAAAAAAAGCAAATCTCTTCCTGCCAGCCAAAGCTGACCTGATGTTGTGAATTAGAATGCACTACCTGTACCGTGGGCAGCAGGACCCAGAGAGATGAAGCGCCAGGCTGGCAACTCTCCATTCCGTGAAGCAGAAAGGTGCTGACAAACTGAAGGGGATTTAGAAACCAGCAACCAGAACGAGAACGCAGAGGATTTTCATTTTTCTGGAGAGATTAAGACTTGGGTATGTTTAAAGCAAGGCTGATTACAACCCCCAAATTCAACCCACTACTCAGACAGGGAAACAAATTATCATCTGGAAGCTCTTTTCCTAGTACTTGCAGTGTTCCCCATGGCCAGGCAGGCAGAGGAAATACAGATTTCCAGGTGCCCTTCACAGCCAAGAGGAGGAGAAGTCCCTGCAGAGCCACTTTTCCTGGGGCCTGGGGAGGCTGGTGACCCTGCACAGCCCCTGTCCTGCAGAGTTCACAGACACTACTTGACTTTCTGAAAGCTATTTCAGGAGGAATGGGCATTTTGAGCAGAAGCCACTTGGACTTCTCAGACTTAAATATTTAATGTTTAGTTACTTCTTTCCTTTTTTTAATATTGATTTCTTTCTGAACACCTTTTTCAACGCAGAGGACTTTTTCTCATGAGCTAGTATTTAGTAAATACCACAAAGCCATTTTGTATTTAGTCAATATTAAGAAGAAACACCTGGCTTTTCCAGCTTGAACTGATATGGGCAAGGTGAAAACCAGGAATATTTCTAGGTATGGTCCTGTTACCAGAACACACAGCTAGACCTCTCACCCTGCATCTGGATGCCAAAAATATCAGGCATTTAACTTCATGCTTAAGATGAACATGTATAGGGTAGCAATGCTCTTTTTAGTAATGGAGCTGATTAAAAGAAACAGAAGTAAAAAACCCACAGTTTGAAAGCATGAAAAAGAAGAAGGATGCTGGGCAGTAGGAGTGAGTAACTCCTGCTACTGCAGGGTCCCACAACCATGCAGAGTGAGCTTCAGCTAACAAGGAGTAACTTAATTACTTCTGTTTGATGGTTTCCCACCCACATGTTTATCATAGTTTGCGCTCTTGAAAAGCACTGTAGAAACAGCTCTGAGGATGAAAGGCTGCTCATCTCATAGGTGATGGGTGCTGCAAACACTCTTTCTGAAAGCACATATCCACGATGCCTCCACTGGATTTTCTGGCTCCTAATGATGCGACAGTTCAGGCTTTGTGATTTTTTTTCCAGTGCTTAGGATTAGTAAATAAGGGGATCCCTTTGCACCAGTTGAAAGGGTAGGTTTTCTGTAAACAAAATACCCCAAACCAACCCCCCCTGAGGCTGCCCATTCCTTTATAATAAGGCAAGGTACAAGTAGTAGATGGGAAGGAAACTCAAACTCTGTTGCACAAAGCCTCTCTGAAATGTTTAAATGGTTGAACAGGAGGATGAGGTTTTTATATCAGATTATCAGTCTTGCAGTGCCCAGTCCCCCATAAATCTTGGTATCATGACAGAAGGACACATCAGTCCTGCTACAACCATATGCAGCCACGGCCAGGGCAAGGTTCTTGGAACTTGTGAGCCCTGCAGTGGGATACAGAAATGTTCTCCAAATCTGTCAAGGTTGGCAAGAGGGTCACCTAAACATCGACAAGATCAAGCTCAGCTTCAGTTGTGCATATCCACTGGTCCCTGATGAGGGACAACTGAGCAGATCCTACACGGATGTGAAGGTGGCTGGTAGGTGCACCAAGTGATTAATAGACCCTAAGGATCAGCAACTACACACATAAACACATAGCTAATTTAAAAACTGTTATCCTGTAATTCTACTTTTAAACTTCTTGTTCCCAAGAAGTAAATCAGGCCTCCCGTCAGATAATTTATAGAATACCAGTTTCCATAACAACATAATTGTTGTATGAAGTGAAAATACCTGGCAAAGCTGCCCTTATTGTGAAAGCATTGACCATAGAGTGAAGGAGGCTGCATTTCAACCAAGATTGCTTCATGTCAACATGGCCAACTACAATCCAATAGCGCTGGACCATCATTCCTAACGTGAGTCAGTACAAATTGCAGCACATACAGAAGAAGCAGAGCAATAGAGCAGTGAACAAATATTTCTCCCCGCAGCAAAGCACAAAGTCACATTTGATCATTTAATGGTTGCAGAACTCCATGGCCAACACCATGACAGGTAATTTTAGGACCTAATGGTTTCCTATGGAAAAATGCAAGCAAGAACATCTCACTCAGTTTGTTTCTTCGTATGAGCAAAGGCACAGGCTACTTTTTCTTTTTTTAATAGAAGCATTTGTTCCACAAAGACTTGTCAAACGTTTTCACGTTGTAAAATTCAAGAGGGAGTATCCCACATCCACTGCTAAAAACACCTACTTCATTAAAATAACAACCCCAGTCTAGATGCAGATCTACATCCTTCTCCTTCTGTGGACTGCAGAAGCAGCAAGCCCAGGGCCAGGTTTTTGTGGAAGTGCTTAAACCCAAAACCTCTCAAGTGGGCGTGCAGTGCCCACCCTGTGTGGCCCCATTCCTGGTCTGGCACAATGCTGAAGGCACGGGTGGCAATCTTTGCAGCTGGCACAAGACTATGTGAGGATGGGAGGCCTCCTCAGTAAGTGTTGGAGCATTGTCCCAGTAAGAGGGAGCCAGCTTGGACCCTCTCTGTCTCCAAAGTCTGCCTGGAGCATGGTAAATTGAGAAGGAGCCCTAGGTGCAAAGTGGCTGGTCAGGGACAGGAGTGAAGCAAAGCCAAATTGCCAGTGTAGCACCCACACAGGTCAGGCTGGCCTGAAATATCGGCCATGCAACTCCATAAACTCCAGAAAAGTTTTGCTTGTTCCCAGCACTGTCAACTTTGTTCTGGAGAGATTGTTCCCAAACTTCACACTCCAAAGCAACTGAAAGCTGTAGTACAAATTATTTATGTCTCTAACTCATAGATGTCTCAGCGTGGTACTCACACATGCCACGTAACAAGTCAAAACTATTACTCTATCCTTTTCCCTTTGCATCCCATATTCTCCCAGGCAGGCAGTAGAGTGAGCACAGTATGGTGTCAGCTCTGTCCTTAGGCAGTCCTGAGTCACCCAGGCCATGCCTTGGACCCTTAGCAGTCAAGGGATTTTTCCCCTGACTTGGATGTTATGAGTCACCTTGGTGGACGAGTGCTTTTTCTGCTCTAACTGACATCATACTGATAACTCTGGGAAACAACAGACTGGCTGGGAACTCTGTGGGGATCTTGAGCCTTAGGAAGAATCAGGATGGTCTTTTATTTTACTACATGTTGCCTGGCTAACACACTAACAGCTTTCTTTTCCCTTCTGTTCAACCAGAAATTTCTGTTCTCCCTTACCAACCTCTGCAAATAAACTTTGCTGTCTTGTATTTTCTCTACCCAGCACCAGGGAAAAACTGGGCACACTCATACTGAATAGCTTTGGACATTACAGAAGCAGAGAGAAAAAAGGTCACCCATGAGTCTTATCTTTGGCTTTGCAGTTCTGGCCTGCTTCGAAGGCAAGACACGTATTTCCTTTAATTATTCATTTGGGTAACTGCAAACTCTGAGCAAACTCTCTTAGGCTGCCTCTTGCAGCAGCAGGAGGCTGTGATACACTGAAACACCTCAGCACAGAGGTACACAAACTACCAGAATAACCAAAACATTCATCAGAAATGAAGTGCAGTAAAGCAAAGAGAAAAATAAAGCAATTAATCATTCAAAAAGGTGAGAGAGAGCGAGCGAGCATGGCAAAAGAAACCTGATAGCTTGTGCTGCCTCTCCTGGAAGGCTGTCAGCCCACTGACAGGAAGATTAAGGATAGTGATAGGAATTCCTCTCTCACCACAGCCAGCTTTAAAAGCATTGGACAATAATCTACTTTTACAGATACGGCTGTGGCTTTCCCGCACGCGTCTTTTTCTCCCCTTACTCTAAATAAAAAAGGATGATCCTTTGCAGTGTTTGTTTTCTGAGTGCTGCCCTCACAGCCGAGGTGAAAGTATTGATTGAAGCTCTTGGACATGTATTGGATTTGCGGATTTTCTGATGTGTGAAAAATGTTTTGTCCTTCCTAACTGATACAGTCCTACGTATTCCAGTATTTGTTGGTGCAGACCCTCTGCCACCTTTCCTTTGTGAAGAGACCAGCTGGTGAAATCCCTGGAAGGCACAATACTTGTTTCAAAGCATTGATTTTACCCATATACTTGACATTGGGCTTAGAGTCCACCTCTCCTTAACCCTGTGGGAAGTGCAATACACCTTGCCACATCCATAGCTTAAGCTGGATCACCTGTTTCAGTGTCTTCCGCCTTTGGGAACCTGTTTAGCAGAGTGATCTGCACTGGCAGATTGCCCTGAATGGCTCCTTGAGTTAAGTTCACAAACCATCCCCGTGGATTATTTACTGAATTGGGTAATTGTGGGATGGAGAAAAGCAAGAAGAGGAAATCACTCAGCCGCAAAGTCAGTGCTGTCCTTTTTCCCCATACAGGAGAGAACTTTTTGCTACCTGCTGTTCTTGAACAGCCCTGTAATTGTCACCTGAGCAAGAAAAGAATGATTGCTACTCTTATAAGCATCTCACACCACTCTCTCACACCAGTGCTTTCTTTTCACCCTTGGTTCCAAATACCACAGAGAAGGCCTTCATATGTCCTGGATTTTTGTGCTATGTGATGACATCGCTCACAGCAGTCACTTGCTCTCAGGCCCCTGTGTGCTCAAATCAGTCTGGCCTTTTAGCATCTTCAGAAAGGGGCATCCCTGTAGTGGTATCCTTGCTGAAGGATAATTTATACTCTACACACAGGAATGTTCTGCACTGCAAGAGCATCAGCTCCTGAAATGCTTATCTAAACAAAAACTACCCACTATTCACAGTTCTTGAGTAGCAAAGTCTCACCTCAGGCTTGAGCAGCACAATTAAAAAAATACCCACAACTTGTGTTTGACTCATTTCCCTTAACTCATTCTTCTTTTTTTTTCTCTAGGCTGAGGTTCTCCAAAGGACATAACAAAGCCTAACTAGGGGAAGAGGAGCAGAAACAGGAGTCAGGTGTCCACCTGTAGGCAGCAGCTGTCGCAGCTCTCAGCTGAAACACATTTTAGGATTCTAATGGATAATGCCACCATTCAACTGTAAAGAAACTGTGTTGTATTCTGTATTAGTTTTTCATGGATATTTGACTGCAATAACACATACAAACCAAAACACTAGTGAAGTAACATACAAAGAAGCTTAAAAAAAGCAGCAACCTAATATATTTCTAAAAAATCAAATCAATAATTGAATTCACAGGACAATGGATTTTTTTTTTAAGTAGAAGTTAATACAGGTCATGCTGTGAACAAAGCTTTAATCCAAGGTTGCTCCAGATAACACTGTTACGTTTTGCAGTCAGTAGGCCCCCCAACAAGTATTAAGCTTGTGTAGATGCCTCACTGCTTCTTCTCTCCATGCAGGCAATAGCTTTTTTCCCCTCCCTGTCCTAAGAGCTGCAGCTGAGTTTTGTTTCAGGCTTTGTTTGGGGGATTAAAACCATCTCAGTATAATCTCTTTTTTTTTATATACACCGAAAGAAGCATTAGAGATAAAAATTAATGCCACAATGGATTTCATTAATCACACCAGAAGGCTTGGTTTGCTGTAGTAGGCACTTCCAGCAGAAGGTGCTCACCATCAGTTTAAATATTAAACGCCCTCCTCTGTTTAAACAGTCATGATCAAATCTGTGAAAGTACAACTCCCATGTCGGGGCAGGGGGATTCTTTTAAAAGGGCCAATACTGTTCAAATCATCTAGCCTTATGGTGAGTCCTGCTTGCCCACAATGTATGCATCAGTTGATTGCATGGACAAAAGGTCTGGCAAAATCGGTGCCCAGGGGAACTCCTATGAGATAAAGAAAGCATCACCTCTGGGTCACCAGCACAAAAGAAATCATGGTTGGAATAGCCAACGGTTACTGTTGTGGGACAGGTGCTAGCAGCATGGCATGAGGTAGCAGGTCTGTGCCTGGTCTTTGGAGAGCAGGTGCTCACGCTACAAAAAGCATCACTAGCATTAACTGATGCTGCCAGGAAAAGGGCTGAGTATTGACAAGTCCCACTAGCTGGGCTGTTGGGGCACATCACCCACAGAAAGCCAAGTCCCGGTGGCAGATGGCCAGAGGGAAGTTTGCATTCCCACAATTCGGTCTCTGCCCATTACGAATAATCAGTAACTCTCCAGGGCCCCGAGTCTGACGTGAGGCAGGAGCCAGTCCTGCTGTACAACTGCATCAACCATCAACTGTCCCAGCCAAAAACCCTGTTGTACTGATATGCTGGGGCAGTTGCATATAGATGAACATGGTCTAAGTGAATCTTCTGTAGGAGGAAGAAAAGCAAGCCCTGTGGAAGCCGGGTCTAAAGGAAAAGGCTGTAAAGCTCATAATTTTTTTCTGCAGAATCTGGAAGTCAAAAACCTAGGTTTCCTTAAAAATGCTTTTGTTCAACCACTGTTAAAGCCTCGCTTGAAATTAAAGCATAATCACAAATTGAGGAAAAACAGTCTTGGCAAACGTGACACAATACAGCCTTACTCCGCCTCAGCCTCCCTCCCGTGGCAAGAAAGAAAATGATTCCTGTATCTAAGTGGGGAAGAAACTCAAAACTGAAAAAAACAGCTGGTCCTGCCCCCAACAGGGAGTCCTTCCAGAGAGGAAAGTGGTACGAACAGAGTTCACTACAAGTCCCAACGTTCACTGAGGCTGCTTTTAAAACAAATTTTATCCGGGAACATCCTCAACAATCTGAAATTGAAAGCGAGCCCCGGTGGTTGTTGGAAGCTGTAGTCAGCTTTCTAGGAGAGGACTACCGAGTGGAAAGATCCGGAGAGGTGCTCTTATAACCAAGAAGAGCTCCACAGGGATCTGGAGGAGCAGGAAGAAAGCGCTGTGTCCCTTCGGGGAGTGCCAGGCTCCCTCCTGGGACTTTTCAGGACACCCCAGTGTTTTTGGAGGGGCTGGTCTGGCCTTGCCGCAGCACCAGTGAGGGCTCCCGTTGGAAAGCACGACACCCCCCCCCCGCACACACACAAACGCGCGGCTCCGCTCGCCCCGTCCCCGGCGGATGATCCCGGCGGCGGGGGGCGGCGCCGCTCCCCGCCCAGCAGCCGCAGGCGCGGGCCGGGCGCGGGGGGCGCAGCGGAGCGGCGGCGCGCAGGGCCGTGTCGGCGCCGTGCCTGCGCCTGCCCGCCGCCGGGTCAGCACCGGCGGAGGCGGACAGCGCCCGCGGCATGGAGCCGCCCGCCGCCGGGGCCGCGGCCGCCGCGCTGGAGCTCGCCCTGGAGGAGGAGCTGGCGCTGCTGGCCGCCGCCGGGGAGCCGCCGGAGCCGCCGCCCGCCGCCGCCGCCCGCGACCCCGAGCTGCTCTCGCTCATCCGGCAGAAGGAGAAGGACCTGGTGCTGGCGGCGCGGCTGGGCAAGGCGCTGCTGGAGCGCAACCAGGACATGAGCCGCCAGTACGAGAGGATGCACAAGGAGCTCACCGACAAGCTGGAGGTGAGGCCCGGCCGTCCTCCTCTCTCCGTACCTCCCTCCCTCTCCGGCCCGCAGTGCCCCGCAAGGGCGCGCGGAGCTCCCCCCCGATCTCTCCCCGCGGAAAGCAGCCCCTTCCCCTGCAGAGCCCAGCTCTGCAGCCCGCGGAACTCCCTGTGGTCGCGATGGGGAAGGGAGGGTCTGAGGAAACCCTCTCAGGCCCGAGGGACGCAAATCTGGCGTTCTTGCCTCTCCCCGAGCTCCCCATCGGCCTGGGGATGGGCTGTAGCGCTTTGCTTCGAGGGGTTCCGTGGGTGCTGTTCTGCCCCAGGACCCAGGTACCGCCCGGGTGAGGAGACGTGCGCTGTGCTCGTCATGGAGATGCCTCGGAAGTTAAATTTATACAGCAGGCACTGAGCTACAGAGCATATGCAACCCTTGTGCTTAAGCTGTTGCAGCCAAGGCATTAGGCATAGCAGGAGATAAGCCCTAATGATACGTCTCTGTTAGCTGGTCGCTCTGAAAAACACCTACAGGTATCTGGAGAGAGCAGTTTGCCAGGAACTCAGTGGATTGAGCTATTTATTGATTTCTAAGGATGAAATAGAGCTGTTATTACAAAGAAAAAGACTTGTGCAGGCAGTTTCTTTTTGAACTCCCTTGGACAACCGTGTAAGAGAACTGGTATTTTCCCCACTCCTTTTCTCAGAGATACTCTTGAAATTTTAATTCTCCCAGTAAGTAATACTGTTTGGAAAGCTGAAAAAAAAGCTTCTCTCACCTTTCTGGAGAGAGTCTGAACAGTGCTGGATTAACATTCAGTTTCAAGTCACAGCCACAGACCAGTTCTTTCTGCACAGCCCTGCACATTCCTCTGCTCTGTCCTCACAGGCTTAAATCTCTCAGGTTCAAGACGATTTGTGAAATTACTGTATGGCCTTTGTTCTCCTAACAAAATTCCTCTCTGTTATTCAACTTAGCTCTTTACCCTAGCTGATCCCTTCATCTTTGTAAGAAAACCTTTCTGCATTTACTATTCTCATAGAAACAACAGTGAAGGTGACATTTGCTCAAATTGTTGCTTAGTGACACTATTTATCAGATTAAAATTCCCCAGAGTATTAAAATTTGCAAGAGTGAATGTTAGCAGGTTTATCTTTAAGTGAGAACAGACGTATGTGGTATCGTGCTGACGTGGTTTTCCTGGTGAGTTGGAGTAGAACCTTTCCTACCATTAAAGGAAAAATGCATGAGTTTAGGTACCGGCTGAGATGCCTGTTAGGGAGTACAGGAGTCTCAAATACCACTTGATGCAAAATGTAAATATGTAAAGGAGAGAGGGAAAAACTATGACTTTATAGTACTTTAAATGACATCCCCCAAATGATTACTTCAGCTCTTATAGGCCCTTTCAGAGGTGAATGAAGGGGTGGTATCACAACAAATTGTTTACATTTTTATTCACCCCATTACTATCGCTTTTAACTTTCCGGTTGAATAAGACATTCCTATTTTCCAGGCTGCCTGTCTGATAGGAGTTAGTGATATCTACTTAAGGGTCAGATTTTTTCCGCTACGTTTGGCAGACTTAAGACTGTGCTCTTTCACACAAAAAAAAAAATCAAACTTGAAGAGTAATCTTCTACAACAGCAGCCTGGTTATCCTAGCCCCTGCAGAACTGGCCACCTCCTATTGCCACTGAAATAAACAAAATTTCACAATAAGCTTCTAAATTTCAGAGGAGCAGGGAGGAAGGGCCCACGTCTGTTGGCTCCTTCCCTATGGTATGAATTTTCTGATGATGGCCATAAACAAAGTCTCAGATGAGATCCTTGGTGACAATTGCACCTGATGTAGGGATGGTTAAGTAGCATTTGGGAGGAGAGCTCAGTGAGGCTTCTCCATTTCCCAACAGCCAATGTGCTCTCCTGCACCTCTGGTGCTTTGTCTCAAAACTAAATATGCTCTAGTTTTATGGGTTCATTACTGAAGTTCAGCACCCCTGCCATACACCTAATCAATCTGGAAACTCTTCACAGCCTGATTTTAAATTCATTTCTAATCATGGAACTGAAGTCCTGTAATAAATTCTGGCATGTGATCCTAGTCAGTTTACCATCTGTAAGGGATTAAAACAGCTAATACTTCTGTTCCTCTGACACAAAGAAGCTTCCTGTGTTCAAGCATTTTACAGTATGAACCCTCTTTTTCAGCTGGGAAACTGCCCCTTATTCTCACCTCTTTAAAGGAGGCCCAGCTCAGCTCAGTTAAGTTGAAGAGAAGCTGTTTTCAGATGAAAAAGTCTTCTAGGAAGCAGTTCTAGGTAAAATTCAGTGAGCAGCTGGTGGATGGAGAGACACTGGAAACAAGACTGAGAACAGCAGTTGCCCTGCCATCACTACATGCAAAAAACCCTGTCCAGATCTGCAGCCATGCAGGTGCTGGGGTGGGGGCAGGCGAGGGGGGTGGCTGCTGGGAGAGGAAGAGGCAGGAGGAATTGGTCAGCATGTCCCATCTGGTTTATCCTCCCTCTTTGCAACAGCCTCTCTGTGCTTCATGCACTGTTCTGGTTTCTCCATCACAAGGGAATAAACTTGGTATCTGTCGCCTCCCTTTGGCTCCAGTCTTTGTGATGGTTGCTTATTTGAGCTATATGTAGTGTGGATTTTGTTTTGCAGTTAAGGACTAAAGTGGTTTTTAAATGATTGACAAGGCTTATCGTTGCTTTTAAATCACATTTGAGTATGTCTGGGGAACTTCAGCTGCAGTGCTGCTCCTCAGCAGGCTGAAGTTTCATCTTCCATTTAGAGAAGGCCCTGATTCTTTCTAAACATTGCCTGGCAGAGAAGGAGACTAAGCTATAAAAAACATTTTCAGTGTGCTGCTGAAAGTGAAATTGTGACTGTTCCAGCCACGCTTAAGCTACAAACAAGATTCCTTTGCAGTGGTTGTCATGGGCCTGGTGCTGGGATCTCATACCTACCTGTTTTATTAAAAAATATTATAATAATACTTAGCAGTCTAATTTGCAAGGGGCACTCACTCTTTAGTGGCTGAAGCACAGGGACATACTTTTGCTTTTGGCCAGTGTTTTCAATCAGCCTTTCCTCACGTTTGAGGGTTTTCCAGAAAATCCTGAATTTGTAGGAAGATTTGGAAGGACACAAGCAGGGTGCTGCTACACTAAGCTGGTAAGGAGCATAGGAAAGGATTTAGAGATAAGATCAAGAAAGAGAAAACAAGACATCTTCTGCAAAGCAAGAGAAGGAAGGTCAATGCCAGAGGGCTGCTGGAGAAGTGGAGAGCTTTGACATTCAGACCTGCTCTGGAAGGTGGCAGAGACCCAGTGAGGGAGGATGTGTGTCATCAGCAGCAGGCACCCAGGGGAAACAGCCAGCTCACAGCTTGTATTTCTAACAAGCAATAAAAAGCCAGTTCACAGAAATGCAGTGCAATTTTCCTTTCCTCCTAGTAGATTGTTTTCTGCTCATGTTTTAAGTGCCATGGGGATTGCTCACTGGGGATGACACCCTGGGAGAAATGGGCGAGTGCTGCCAGCGCTAAGACACATTCCTAAAAGGCTGGTGAATCAGATAGGGAGTAGAAGCAGATTATTCTGGGGGACAGAAAACAATAACAGGCAGAGGGCTCCTGTTCTTCAGGTTTCTCTGCTAATCCTGGGACATGTCCGTGTCCCAGTCTGACTGTTCTGCAAGTATGTGCATGGCTTCAGTCACCAGGGGAAATTCAGGCTTAGAGTTTCGGAGCTAGGATTCTTTCAAATGGGCACAAGATAAATCTGTTTTGACCTGATTTGCAGCTCTGTTTCAGTCAAGCCCTCATTTAACTGAACCTGTAAAAGAAGCAAAAGTTCCACCAAATCTGTCCTGTCCCTCATTTTCCAGCCAGTCCTAAGCAGAACAGAGTCCCCAGAACCAAGAGTGCTTTCTAAAAAATCTGCAGCCCAGAACACGCACGTACCTAATGTCTATAGAAACTACTTCATTGCATCCATTGCCATTCCAGAGGAGACTGCATCATACAATAGAGTTACTGTGCACTATTAAACTACAAGACAACTAATTGGGTCAGGAATAGAGGAGCAAATGGATAGATGATTCAACTGTTGTTCAGAAAACCCATATGACAAGAGAGATGCCTCATCTAGATTCCTCATCAGCAGTAAGGATACAGCTTGTGTAGTTTTGACTATAAAGGCCATTTTAAAAAGAATTATGCTACACCCCGCAGAAATATTGTTTTGGAGTTGAGCAAGGCTGTGTTAAATCAGTTGGTCTGCCTGATCTGTCTGTTCCACCTATTGACGTTGCAGTCTGCTTTACTCTTTTGGCAGTTGCTTCTGTAAAAATTCAATATGCTCATTGCAGAGGCCAAGGACAGGCCAGCTGCTGGAAATGGAAAGGAAGTTTAGTGCCAGTGATCTGCCCCGACATGGGATTGCCACCTCCATGTGCTCTAGTCCCATTATCTTTCCTGCAGAATAGGTTTCAGCCCTAAGCATAGAGGAAGAAAAGGAAGCAGCATTGACTTTCATCTTCCCTTCCTAACTTCTTCTCACCCTGTTATCTAGCACTTAGAACAAGAGAAACATGAACTAAGGAGGCGGTTTGAGAACAGAGAAGGAGAATGGGAAGGAAGGGTGTCTGAGCTGGAAAGTGACGTGAAGCAGCTGCAGGACGAGCTGGAGAGGCAGCAGGTTCACCTGCGCGAAGCCGACCGCGAGAAGACCCGGGCAGTCCAGGAACTCTCCGAACAGAACCAAAGACTCCTGGACCAGCTCAGCAGGGTGAGTCACCGGGGCACGGTGAGGGCAGGCACCCAGCCACCTTGGTCCTGGGAAGGGCTCTGCCATAAACCACCTTCCAGGCAAATGAACAGGAAAGCTTCCTCTTTAAGGTTAAAAAAAATAAATGGTTCTGCATCATCTTACACAGACGTCCCTATAAAACATGCTGCCTTTAAACTGAGTTTTACATCTTTAAGGAGTGCTGCATTTCATTGGCAGAACAGTTATGTTTCTGGGCTGAACGGTCATTTAATGCATAGATGTCTCTCAACTGTTTTTATATCTAAAACTGATTTAGAAAGTCTGTTTCTAATTTTCAAATAGGCTGAACAAACGTAGCACACAAGAAAAAGGCCTGTGACAGTGAGGTGAAAGGATTTTTGCTGGCCTCCCTTTTTTTGGTATACATTGGCTTTGATATTGTAGAAGTGAACATACTGTGTCATTCTGAGATGGTGTGACCCTGCAGATAACTTTGCCATAGTTAGAAGTGTGAGAACCTACTGAAATTCCTTGAAATAGCATGTTTCAGCAAAGGGCTTAACTTGCCTCTGAATGAAAGAGGATTTATAGTGAGGCTGCTACAAATCAGCCTAATTGACTGAATACTTCTAGCATGCGTTTCTTTCTGACAGCAAAAGACAACAGTTTCTGCCTCCTCCCCCAGAAGTTAATCTGTCTGCTAGAATTAAGAACCTCATTTTTTCCTCCCCACTGGACAGTTAGTACAAACCATAATTTTAATGCTTGAGAACACAGTTACTGCAGCAGATGAAAGCATTTTCTTCTCGCCAGTTGCTTATCCCCAAAACAGGATAGATAAAAACACACACCACAGACTCATGCTGAAGAGGCCAGTCTAAGGTTGTAAGAGCACTTTTCAGACTAGATTCTGTCAGAGATGAGTCTCTGGGGCTGACATGGGGATTACCCTAGGGAGGGCTGAAATCTCAATCACCAGAACGCTCTGAAATGAGCCAAGTGTACAGGTTTCTTCACTTGATCCAGGTATACAGTTTTCCCGTGCCTCTGGAGGTGGGAAGAGCAGGTCTTGAGTATAACACTCTGTACTGGCACTTGAGGAAATCATTCCTCATTCTGCTACAGATTTTTCCTGTTGATTATTTAAAAAGCCACTTAGTTTGTGGATTTGGGGTTTAAATGGCTTTAAAAAAAATCCAGCTTCCTTAACTCAGTAACACTGCTAACTTTATCAGTGTTTTTTAAACCAGTATCTCCCACATACAGCAGATGAGCTTGTGAAGATCTTTCACCTCTTCTCTGGACAGAACATATTTCACATACAACATGGATGTGAGATTCCACCCAAGCCCTCTCAGAGCTCCAGTGTTGTTTCAGGTTTCTTATCCAAAGCTAAGAACTTGGCTCCCATCACATTTGGTGACCCTCAATGATTTTCTATGTGTGCATGTTTTCCACCACTGGCCGGGAAAAGCAAGATTTGTTATGGTCCTGGCATAAACACAAACTGAAAAACTAGTGTAGAAGATAGGAGAGGAAAATCAGACAGCTTTCTCTGGGCTTTAAACTGCATGGGATTATTCTCACATGACAGTTGTGCTACAAGAGCCTGATGCTCAGAGGGCCATTCAGCTAAACTTTGTGCAAAGGAACCACCAAGTTAGATCTACCAGCATGCTGTGCTCAAGCATAGGTTTTGTTCCCTTAGCTCCCTGTTAATGCCTGAAATAGTTTTCATCCACCCATTTCAGAACTGCCACATCCTGGGAAAAAGTTGAGTCTTAGTGCTGCCCTCCCTGCTCCAGCCCAGCCCTGCTGCCAGCTTGGAGAAGGGGACTGTTGTTCTCCAACGCTTATCCTTTTGAAGCACAATTCAGTGCTCATTGAGTTTGTCACCTGGCCATAACTCAATAGTAACTCAAATACAGCAATGGATATAGCAAAGGTGTAAACAGCCTTCATGGAGTCCTGAGAATCTAGGCAAATCAACACAGAGCTGGGAACAGTTTGTTATTGTTAACCCAGGGCTTTGGTTGTGAGGCTTTTAAAAAAAAATCTCAGCATTACATTAGCACTTGATTACTGAGTGCTTAGCAATCCACATTTGCTGTTCTATCATGCAATTGCACTCGTTTGCCTGCTCTCTTACTGTGAAGAGGTTATGAACACACTCCTTGAGGCAGTGGTAATGCTTAAATCTTGCACCCACATAGTTCTGACTCCTGCTACTGCTTAGGCTTCCAATAAATGAAAAGGACAAACAGCTGCATGAAGGTGCTTGCCTGCAGGAATATTGCCATGGGTTGGAATCTTGCTAGGGATCATGAACTGAGCACTGGGAGAGGGCAGATCCCACAAAGAAGTCCTGTTACATCTTCTGTGAACTTTGACATGTTGCTGGTATCCTTGTGTTCCTGGTTCTGTGTTTTGCATCTGCATTTTACATCACAGTGAGTTGTTTTGGAATAGAGGTTTATGAGAAATCTGGGATAAGGCAAGTGAAAGCCTTATTGAGAGCCTCAGCACTGCCCCATCCTACACAGTATGGCCTAGCAGGGGCTTCACTCACAGGACAGAAATGAAGGTTGCTCTCTGTTATGAATCATTCTACACTAGTAAGCATTAGCTCTTTAAATTTGAATTTCTACGCTTTTTAGCAATTAACACCTCATGGTCCAATTTCACAATGCTTGAGCATCTCTCTCCTGGGGAAGGTATTCCCTTGGCACTAGGCTCTCTCTCTCAAATGACAAGCCTCAGCCTCAGGAGCTACCAGCCCACGTGGTCCTGCTTTCTCCTTCCAGGGTCCCTGGGCTTCAGCTCCTTTTACCACAAAGCAGGGCAGCATCCACCATCTCCTTCATCCTACTCTTCCTTCCTGCTGTTGTGATATTCTTTCAGCAACCAGTTAAGCCTTAGGACACATTTTTAACCCTGCCTTCCCCAGAGAGGAAAGGCCAACCCAAGCACATAAATTTTTTGTCTAAACCTGACACAAATGCTAACCAACCAAGCATGCTCTCCCACACGCCCACACAAGGATAGCAAAGGGACCTGGAAATCTCTGTCTTGCAATTAAAGCAAGGGACTGAAAAAAATCCATCCTCAATTCTGGCAAAGGCTGATAAGGAAAACTCAAGGATAGGGACTTTAAGTCTTTTCCAGTCTCTAAAAAAGGGGATAACTGCCTTGCCTCAGAGTCACCAAGAGGCTAAAATAAGGTTTGTAAGAATATTTGAGGACTTCAGACAAGATGGTGATGTAGGAGAACTTTACATATCTAATAATAGTAAGCAGGCTATAAGGAACTTTGACACCTCTTGAAATACAGCCTTTGGCGTGGTTCTCTGCTCTTAGCAGAACAGAGATACTGCCCAGGGTTAACAGTATTAAACCATGGAGAAATTCAGTGGGCTGGACTGGGAGCTCACAGTGAAAGGCACAATTCAGATGCCAAAGATCAAGTTTTAGATCTCCACAGTAACCTTATTTTTTAATTTGCTAAGTGATGATTAAAATCCCTTCTGCACGCTGATTTGATTTCCCTCCCCCTGCCTCAGCCTGGCAAAGCATGCAGTAACTCTCAGCAGTGTGTCCTCACCAAGCTAAATGCCAATTTTACCTAGGAAAACCACAGAGCACATTACAAGCAGCATGCCAAGGTATAATACACACCACTTACCATAAATGTTCAAACATAACATATAAGAGTCAGTTTTGATGAGAAAGTCGTGGCTTGGGAATTATTACATGTTCTGTTTCCAGCTCTTTCAAGTCTCTCCCATCTGTTTCAGTTTTCCATTTGGAAAAAAAAATACCCTATGCTTTCTGTCCTTTTAGGTTATAAAATGTGGGGGATTGGATATGGGGGGAAAAGTCTCCTCTTACACATGCCCACAGCACCTAACTCAGCAAGAGCCTTGTCCCCCCTCTTGGGATTCTAGGACTAATACAAATAATAACAACCAGCAACTCTCTTCCTATAATGATGCAACATATTACTACTTTGTCAGGAAGTGAATGAAAAAAAAAAAAGACTTTCACACTGTTTTTAAGTGGCTTCACCAGATGGCTTTCCCACACATTTCCTGCTACCAGGCTCTGGGCTCCTGTAGCTGTTTGCTGCACATAGCTTGGGCGAGGATGTATCCTTCCCAGTTCACTTATGGTACATAGAGCATAAGGAAGTAATTTCACAATGTCAAGCTCAGGTAGTTTTTGCAATGAAAATCTGCTTTCAGAGGCAGGAAGCAGTGGGTCATCTTGCTCTGCTGAAATAGCTCTTTGTGTTTAGAGGGGAGCGCTCGGCAGCCACGGCATCCCTGAGGGGGGCCCTCCGTCACCAAGGTCTTATATTCAGTCAGCATCTAGTGCCAATGTACAAAGAATGAGGTGTTTCAGTCAATCCCTCTGCTACAGCAAGAAAATGATCAGCCAGCCCACAAGTCTCCAAAGGAAGTTTTAGTTGCTGACCACAAAACCTTCCTTTCAGTAATATTTCAATTGAAGGAGTTTAGTTTCTGACTTCATGCTGTAACGTGGCTTTAGAGGACTGGCAGGCACTGCCTGGCTTTGGCTGGAGAGAAACATGATTTTATTTATGAAAGAGCTGCCCGTACTATATTCTCCATTCCAAATCACTTTTACTTTAATACTTGTTTATTAAGTTGTCTCCAATAGCCCAGCACTGTATATTAGAAAATGCCATGCTTAGCATAGAGGCAAGTCAGACTGAACTTTAACACTGCTTCAGGGGGGTTGCTTTTAAACAGAAGAGGATTCTGAGTGGACCCAGGCTTGAGAAGCATTGCTTTGACTGCCCCACTAGTGCAGATGAGTCTCTAAGCTGAATTCCTTTCATAAAAAGCCACTAGTTTTTGCTGTGGCACAAAGTAGTGGGGCTACTCAGTAAGGAGCCTTAATAATCCTGCAGAGCAAATCTTAATCTGCATCACCTTTGAGCAGTCTAAATTCAATGGAGAGGGGAGATAGCATGAGAAAAGGCAGCATCCTTTCCTGTTGCAGGGCCTGAAGTGCCCTTACAGTACTGCTTTGTGCTTGGCATAAGGCACATTTACACATGGTGGGATGAGAGGAAAGCAGATACCAGCACAAGACAGAGGCAAACACTGAAGCCTGCAAACCTCCCCTCAATCATATCAAGAACCCTGCAGCTCCCTGCCCCTCTGGAGCATCAGCAGACCCCAACACCACAGAACCAGATGCCCAGACACCCAGTGAATACTGATTGGTGCACATGCAGAAAAGGCTCCTCCTCAGCAGCTAATTCTCCCCTAGCAGAGAGCACTTGTTAATAATTCAGCTTCATGCCACATCAGGACTGGAGTGCTGAGGCTTTATACGCTAAAGCTGTAAATATAGGACGTGACTGCAGCTGCATGTTCTCGCCTGCAAAGTCCTTCAATGAAATGATTCAGTGCCCTGGAAGGCAATGGAGAAACATCTTGAGGTCACTGCTGAGTGGCAGTCACCCACCATCCATCTGGGCAAAGGGAGAAAGGCAGGGAGAAGGGCTCAACCCTCTGCTGAGAGTCTGGCCAAGCCTGCAGCACCTGTTAAACCCATCTTAGGGCACCTAGAACAGGGCCATCCAGACACTGAAGCATAAATGCAGCAAACACCAAAGAAATAATTTCAGCATGGATGGGGGAGGCACTTCTACAGAGTTTGCCTGAAGACTTTGCACCCGCCTATTTCACACAAGATTTGTACCCGTGTATCGTTTGGTTTAAGTACTGGTGAGCATTGAGAGCAGGGGCAGAAAGCTGTACACAAATTAAAACAGGAGCACACACTGCTACTGAGCCACAGTGCAAAGCCCACCCTAGGGAAAAGGTTAAAAATTACTGTTAAGTTAAAAATAAGTGTTACCATTAAGGCAGTGGAACTGCAAAAATCCCTGCTTATAGGGGAAAAAAAAACCAAGATAGCATCCATCAGTCCCAGGGGCTGGGGGAGACCCTCCTCTTCCCTCAGGGCAGTGGAGTGGGCACCCTACCATCCCTGGGGACCCCTTGCTGGTTGCTAGGTGACAGCACACCACATCCTAGCTGGTGATGTTGCTGTGGCAACCGGGTGTGATTTCTCTGCTTGTAACGCCACAACAGTCGCGGGCACGCGGGAAGACGCACTTGTGACGTCCAAGGCCGGCGGGCGAGCGGCACAGGCCCGTCTGCCACCCCCTGGCCTTGGCTCGCTGCTGGGATACGTCCCCAGCATCCATTGCTTCATCTCCCCGTCCCCTTCCCCGTTGTCAGTAGTTTTTCCCCCCAAAAAACCACTCTGGAACTGTCCCAGCCCTGGGCAGCCGGTTGTCCACATCACCCACGCTGCGGGTTTGAGCCTGCTGGGGGAGAGGTAAACATTTTATTTCCTTGGTAAAGAGAGCTCCTTGTGAGCAGGTCAATTGGCCAACACAAGGATGACTGCCAGAGCTTGGCATAATGCCCTCCCTGCAGTGAGTCCAGCTCAGGGAGCACAGCACAACAGAAATCATCTGCCAGAGCCACTTAACCTCCGTGCCGTGTACGGCTCAGCTCACATCCTGAGAGGCTTGTGGTACCTGGATGGAGCTGCAGAAACTGGCCCCGAGAGACAGAGAAACACCTCCAGAGCCCAGACCTCCTACCCCACACACCCTGGGCAGCACATCAGCTGGGAATGATTGTCCAGAGCACTATCCAGGATAAATATACAACAGTGTTGAGCACCTGGGAGTCAGCCATACACTGTTCTTCCCTGCACTTCTGAGCCCAGCTCACAGCCCAGCTTTCACCTCTAGTAAGTGGTTCTGGAACAGATTCCAGGAGTTTCTGCAAGGCTTCTGCCTTGAGACATTAGCAGCACCACTAAGCCATGAATATCTGGAAGCAGGAATCCAACCTGAAGCTGAAGTTGAATTTGTTTTGGGGCAAGGAGTTAAAAAAATCTGAACAAGTCCCATCCTCTCCTTTTGCATCACACTAAAAATTTCAAGTGGCTGTTCTGTTTGGGTCCTGGTCTCTATGTTTGGAAGAATTGTTTTGTTATGCAGTAGCTCAGAGGTAAGAACCCGTGGGCAGAAGATATTTTTTCAAAATATTTCTGCTTATTCACACTTGCTGTAAACACTTCTTCAGGAGATTCTAGAAAGTAGGACACAGAAGGTGTTTGCATCCAGCCACTGCATTGCTAGCTAGAACCAGAGCTAAGCATGATTGAAGGCTTTGCAAATATCTACCCAAGAAAAACTCATTTTAAAGCATTTGATCTTTAAAGAGCCATTCTGGATTATAAAGTTTGCACACCTTATAGTGAAAGTCTTTAAATTTCTTCTTTTTTTAAGCAGGACTGCTTTTTCTAAAGGCAATTTAGTAGACAATAGCTCAAGAGGTAGGTCTCTTCTACACTGAGTTTTTTCTGCCAGCTGTATTAGGTATTCTTATTACCCATGAAATCAGAGAGGCCCCTTGCAAAACAGCCTAGAGCTTAATCAACATTTTCTTTAGAATGGCATTTAGCAAAACCCAGTTTATTTTGAGCACTTTCTTGCTGGCTTCTGATGGATGTTGCATTGCAATACAGAACTGGCTTATGCTTGGCAGTACCACCCATGGGGATGGGAAATGCCACCAGAGATGGGAACAAGAAGCTGTCTGGAAGTGAGAGTACAACAGGAAAAAACTGACAGATCAGGACATAAATCCACTAACCTGCATGACAAGGTCTTGGATAAAAGGTTGCTCAAGAGTAGAATAAGAGAGCATTTCATTTGGAGGAGATACAGGTTGGCTTAACAATTTTGTAATGTATCCACCTGTAGAGGGTCAGTTCTGTAGCTGCAGAGGTTTGCACCAGTTTTCCTTCATGGACAGGATCCTCAGCAGTTTGAGTGAGAAACTGCCAAGATCAGAGATGCTGAGAACATTTCCATTAACTGTTCTGACCATCTTCTGACTGTTCTCCCCTGGAAGATCCTAATGTTGAAGCATGTGAAGAACATTTTTAAAAGGAAGAACTACTGGGGCAGTTTCAGCTGGGTAATGATTAGCAAGATTAGCACAGCAATGCAGATGTGTAATACATGTAGAGCTATCACAGAACAGCTACAGGATCTGGGGATACAGGAGTACCTAAAGCATTCAGCTCCCTTGAATTTGCCCTTTGAATACCATTTACTGGTTCCACTGGACTGTTCATCTGACCTAGAAAAAAGTATATTGTATTTTATCTTCATTACTTCCCCCTTCCCTTTTGTCCTTCAGTTTCTCTCTCCTCCTGGATACATCTCAAAAATCAGTTGAAGCTTTAGTTCTCACCAGCCTCAGGCTGGCAGTTGCCTCTGCAGTTTTGTTCCTTAAGCTGATGTGAGACCATGTTATCCCTCAGTTCCTTTGGGATTAGCTTGGCCTCCACTTTCAGTGCACAAGGAGGGGGAAATTTAGCCTTGTGATTCTTTTGTTCTGTATATCCTTGGAAGCCTCTTCCTGAAGCCACTTCCAGACTGGGCACAGTTTTGTACTAACAGGGGTGTTCTTAGAAAGCTATTCCACTTGGCAACTCTTTAGCCTAAGTTGTTTGTGTTTATCTGTTGAACACAGCACCATTGTACTTGGTTCTCTACAAGTTCAGATCAAAGGAAACCAAGGCCTTCTGCCACCAAAGTACAGGCAGCAGATTTGTTGCTCACACCAGGGCCACAGGGCAGGTACAAACCTTGGGACTTGCTAGAGGGAAGGCTCTGTACTTAGAGAGATCCATAGTCCCATTGGCTTTTGCAGGTGAAGTATTTCAGGAGCAAGTGAACACACACAAGTTTTAACAGAAGGAGACCTTTCAGAGAAGTACTTAGAGTCCTCCTTTGTTTCTTTACTTGGTTAGCAAGTGTTTTGCGTAGATTTTATTGCAACACCAGAAGATGGAGGCACTGAGAGTCTAGGCAATAATTGTCAGTGTAAGCCAACAAACAGACCCCAGTAAAGGAAACATCTCCTCTCCACTTAGACTACAAATAGTTTGAGCTTTTCTCTTGATCTTACAGAATGGGGATAAATTGGAAGGATTGTGTGTGTGTTTTTAATGTGTAGATTAGGAATTTAGTGAGCAATGTCCCATACTGAACATGTTCCACCTCAGGAAAACACTGGTAGGGCAGACATTACTCCATTATGGAGTTTAAGCTTTATTCTCCATATCCCTTACACAAAGGGAAATGTCTAGCAGTTGCAGGATAAGAATTAGACCAGACATGAAGAAAAACATCCTAGCTGTAAGGTTACCAGAGCAGGAGAACAGATGGCCCAGAGATGCTACAAGGTCTCCCTCAAAGGAAGCTTCTGGAAAGTGGCCAAGTGGTCACCAGTTAGGCAATGTTGACCAGTTTTTGCCTTGGCATGAGAAGAACTAGACTAAGTTAAGAACAGAAAACTAAGAACTGAGAGAGGCCTTCTGAGGGTTCTCTTCTACATAGGCAACTCTTTCAGTAACATCAGGTAAAGCCTTTCTGCTATTTATAAATAATGATGGAAAGAGACAGAGAAGTCTGAAGGAACGCTCAAGAAATAAGTGATCTCTAAGGCTTTGGAACAGACTTGCATTTTCACTCTACATGGGCATAAAGTAACTAGAGAGTGAAAACAAACATAAACAGGGGACTATTCAGAAGCAGGTTCCTGCCTTCACTTGAACATAAGCTCTTGAGCAGACTCAGATACTGGAAGAGTTACACTTTCCAGCAAATTTATGTTTAGATGACGCCAAATGAGGAAGCTTGAAATGGCTGTGTTTGTTCAAAAGTGATAGTAGAATTTAGCAGTGTGATATCTGTCCAAATAACACCTATTGATCGGCTATGAAGTTGCACAGGGAATTGCTAACTCAAATTATTTCTGCAGGTTTTGCCTCTAATCCAGAGAGATTTATTTCCCTAGGCTTTATTGAATGTTGTATTTCATTTTGTTCACAAATTCTTCCTAAACGTTGTGCTTTCTGCTCTTTATTTCCCTCTTCACCTTAGCACGAGTGTCCAGACATCTTAGTCTTGACTAACTAATAAGTATTCAAAGCTTTAAGAGCTCAAGGCTCATGAAATTGATGATTGCATTAATACTACCACCTCTTCCTGGGGCCTTTCTGTGCCCGAAGCACTGGTGCCATGGGCACAGGCCCTTACCCTGGACAGCTGCAGACAAGAAGGGGTCTCCTAGTCTTGGACTGCTTTACCAATCTCTGATGCAAAAAAACACTACTCCCAGATCTGCTGAGCTACCCCATGTTGATATCAGTCAAGGCAGGAAAGGCCAAAAAAAGCCATTATTCAACCTGCTCAGGCTCACCTGGCTTGTTTTCATGGCATGGAGGAATGGGTTCAGCCCAGAGGGAGGGGTGGAAAAGGATAATATACACTTGGAAGCAGCATTTTTTCCCCCAGTAGATGCAATTGCACATTCCTAGCAACTTTTAAAGCTAAGGAAACACAGGCACTTCAAGATCGCCCAGGCCATTCCCTGCCTTCAAATAGAGCCCTTGCTGGACACACACCTCAAAATAAGCAGTGGTACCATTTAAGAGCAGGACTGGAGGCAGGCAGAAGGCTTCCTTACAAGCCAAGTTCTTCACTGGCTGGAATAAATTGGCTAAATGCTATTTTACTTTGAACCTCTTGAAGTGGAGGCATGTGCCACTGTGGAAACCTCTACTGAGATTGTAGCCACCAATTTGTATAATCTAAAACAACTCCTCAAAACCCACCTACAGAGGATTAACAGGTTGATTTACTTCAAATGAAGAGGCCTCCTCCATTCCAGGCATTATCCAACCCAGCGGCTCAGAGCTGCTTACCAAGATTAACTCTGGCACCAGGAGACGCAGCTCATCAGCTGCAGGCTGGCTCCCAGCAGCTTCTCCCTTGTAAAGGAGTCCTTTGCATCACGCTTTGAAAACTTGGGAAGTTCCTTCTCTCTTCCCATCCTTCATAATCCTCCATGGAGACGCAGTGCCACAGGCTAAGAAGGTCATGTTGGGGAGAGGGGTGGAGACAGGCAGCCTTTCTCCCTTCATTACAGGTCACTGCCTCACCTCAACACAGGAAAGGAAGAATTGCCCAGTGTGGGAGACTTCCAGACCACATAACTTTAGTGTCCCTCATCCAGATATGGGCCTCTTCCACCAATCTCTGCCCCTTCTCAGTGCCAGGGAGCACGCTGCCAACAAAGTATTTTGCTGTTTGAAACAGATGGTACAGAAGCCTTTCCAAGCATTTTCAGGTGAAGATATAGCTCTCCTGCTTCTTTTACTCTCCATAAGCCACCCCAGGTCAGTGAAAACAGCCTAATCTGACCAAAATGCCTGTTCAGACTCACATAGCCTGTGATGTTAACCCCTCCCACAGCTCAGGGAATGTGACATAAGCACCCAGAGTCAGCTGGCCATGGTGCAACGGGGCTCACCCTGGGTATGGGGAAGGAGGAAGCAGCTGGTTATGCCAGAAAACCATTGCCAAAGCACACATCTATGCCTGTGTATGTACCTATAGCCCCCTGCTCCACTCTTCCATCCCTTCCCATCACCTGGCATACATGACATGTGCATGAGACACCTGCTAGCATTTCAAGCACATGAAGAGGGCAGTGCTCATCAAGCCTGTGTCAGCAGCACAGACTGAAATGGTTTGTTTACCCTTACAGGGTCTGCTGGTGCTGCAGAGCAGACAGATGGGCAGCCGCTCGCAACACCGCAAAAGCCTTGTCTGCCCCTCTGCAGGATAAGTTGGAAACATCAAGGCCAAGTTGCTGCTGCTTTAATATCCTAAGGAAATGTTTTGCTTGCGTACCATCAGTCACCACAGAGTAGGCAGTACTTCAAAGACACTCCAATAATCACTTTTTGGTGCATTCCACCAGCATCGTTAGGCAAATGTCCATAAATACCCTTCTCGCATATCTCGTCTCCCTGAGATTATCCTTGTCTCCTTGGCAACTGTCAGATGATGTATAATGCTAGCAGGGATTAGCCCCAATGAGCCTTATAACCCTTGTGTAAATTCCTGCTCTATGAAGACACCTGGCCAAATACCCTTCTTTCCTCGTAATGTTAAGTGTTGCCATAAACAATATTAAATCCAAGAACCTCTGAGTAAACCTGAGTAAGGATGAAAACTGATGTGGAGCTTTATAAGTGGTAGTATTTGTCTTGTCCTCCAAACACAAGTCTGAGACATGTGGATATACTTGGCATTTCACAGCTTGACAAGTAAAGCTGTATTTTGAATCACTGCTTAAGAGAAGGCTTCTGCTGAAAACTTGGGCTCTAATGTCGTTATCTCCTTTGTCCCTTCATGCCAGTGGGGATCACACTGGGAAATTCCAAATCCCCCCAAGAGCTTAACAAATTTATGCTACCCTTTAACCTATTAATTTCTGAAAACTCGCCTGGATATTGGTCAACTCTTGCAATCCAAGTGCATACTCTGTCTAACACCACTTACACTGAGACTCTCTGCCTCTGGGAAAGGAGCTGTGGGCTGCACCCTCGTGCCCCACTCCACTGACATGACCAAAGCATAAAGTCAAGGAGGAACAGCCCCAACACCACAAACTTTCTGCAAGTGGAGCGTTTCTCTGTTCCATGCCATCTTTGGGTCTGGTGAGGAAGAGGTGGTTTGTCTCTCAGTCTCCCATTGGGCCTGCCTGGGCACCCAGAGCAGGCTTTTGCCACGTGGGGTACTGATATCACACGGATGAGACCTGTCCCCACACAGGAAAATCAGACTATGCCAGTGCAGGGAGCCAAGCAGCACTGCAGCAAGCATAGGTGTTCAGGGCTGAGCTACCTAAGTGATAACAAACAGCCTGTGGTGTGCAAGTGACAAGTTTAAACTATTTGTTCCTTCTTCAGTCCATTGGAGTCTTTATAGTGTCCCAGCTTGAGGAGATGTGCTCTAATTCAATATGACAAAAAAAAGAAAAGATCTTTGAGCAGAGGCAAGGAAGAGAGGCTAAAAGAGCCTCAGCTGCAAAATCAAAAACAGACACTACAGTAGGAATAAAAGTACTTCTGTAATTAAACAAACAAATCTCAGGCATAGCATTGTGTCTATATATGAATTCAACAATGTGCTATGGCTGATCCCTACTAGACTAACCAACGAGAGAGCTGAGAGAGAGGAAGGAAAACAGTTTTAAGATTGCTGTAGGAAGTAGTCACAAAACAGCCAAGCCAAGGGGTGACGGGGAAGCCAGTGTAGGCAGGGTATTGACAGGCAAAAGAAGATCCAAGTCTTGGCACAAGCTGGTTAGCAGCAACACAACATAATTTCTTTGCGTGCTTCTGAGGTCCCTGTTTGTTCTCCAACCATCTGCCAACTCCAGCACACACCTCATCAGCTGTGAAACAGGAGGGGAAAGAGGGGTCAGTGGCTTAAGGCAGGTGATTTTTAGCAGAGTGGACAAAAAGTCTCCCTAACTCACATGTCTATGTACTAGCAGAGATTTTAGCCAAACCATTTTAGACACTCCTGCACACAGAAAGCACTCAGTAGATTTGGTCTTGCTACCACACAGAAAAATTCAACTACAGCAGCAGAAAGAATAAAAACTGATGGGAGCTGAATACTGTGATCTCCTCTGTCACTGATCACATTATTCTTGCTTTGGGGCAGCAAGAGAAAGTTAATCATTTAGAGGCAGTGATGCTAGGGAAGATCCCAGTTTAAAATCCTACTGTAGTAGCATAAGAATTGGAGCAGTAGATCAGCCCATGCTCAATGCAGGGTAATCCACACACACTCGTGTGAGGCAGCACTCTCTGCTCAAGGTAAAGGGATAAAAGAACACAACTGGAAAGCAATGAATGTTGCCACAGTTAAAGAATGAGCCCACTCAAGCAGGCCTTTCAAAATGAAGCACGCTCCAACAGCCCAGGAACTTGCCAGGGAGACTCTGAAGCTAAAGAACAGCTGCTGTCACACCATTTTTTGTGTTACTTGGTGGTCTCCTGTTACCTCGTTAGGGCCAGAAAGCACTTACAAAGGTACATAAACCTCATCAGTTCTGGCATTTGCTAAAAGCACCAGAGGCAAAACCAACAGCATTTCCCCCACCCTCTTCCACAGGGTACACTTAGGCCTTTACATACCCCCTCCAAGAGGGTGAAGTGAGGGATTTTGGTGAAGGAGGGAAGCATGCTGCCCTTTCTCTGGTTGTGACAGCTTTATCAAGGATGATACTTCTTTCCAGACAGAGCCTCAGCCATCAAACCTTCAGCCACCAGGGAAAAAGACATCTTTCCTCAGCATCAGTCACACAGGCTAGGGTGCTAATTCTCATGGCATCTGTCAAATACAAGGTTTCCCAATTTAAGATCTGGTGTAGAGCTTATAGATGTCTTCACTCCAGTGGTGGTTTGCAGGTAGCCTCCTGGCTTGGTTGCACAGCATCCCAGGCTGTGGCTCACCCCCAGTGTCCCTGTCTCCCTGCTGCACACTCCAGCCCAGGTTCCCTGCAGGCTTGCTGTGTCTACGTGGGGTCAGATGTCAGAAAGCAACAGCCTCAGTGCCAAAAAAAAAAAGACACAGCCTGAATGATTCTCACCCCTCTAAGCTGCACCTTAGACTGCATGGGAAAGGGCTTTTGATTCCATGATGCCTGACCTACATTTGCAAAACCTTGGATATAGGGGCAAGTCTAAGTATAGCAGCTGTGTGCCAAATTTGCTGCCCACAGCCGAGCACAGAGCCTTTGTTTGCAGCCCTGTCAGTGGATTCCAGTTCCCAGGCAGTTACTCCAGCACAGCTGTTGGGATGTTGCTACAGCAGGTTTTTCTTCTGACAGCATTACATTGGTCCTCTATTGGAAAAATAACTGAATAAATGAAGCGTTTGTGACTGAGGCAGCTTCCCCTATACAGGACCATCCATGCTTTACCTTAAGTCATATTCACAGATGCAGCAAAGCCTGAAATTCATACAGAGAGGGGTCTTTCCAGTCCCTGATAACACATTCCCCTGCATGTGTATGATTTGGCAGAGCATAGTATATTTTATGCACCATCCTACAGTATGTGCTGCACTCGCCTTGTTTTTCAGCTAAGTTTGATGCCACATCTACTTCCTTTATTTTTAAGCACAGTTTTTTGTAGGACTTAAAGTACCAAAATGCCAATGAGTTTGACAAAAGCTGTTATTTAAATGAATGAATTTTCATGCAAAAAAATCATTTTAAAAGCTAGATTGTAGGAGGATGAGGATCCTAGGAGAGGTCCCATTCTTATTTCTGGACCCTCCCATCATCCAGAGACTCTGGCCATAGCAACACCCGTGCAGTCTCTTCAGGGGAGCACCTCACCAGCCAGGCTGACACATGCATAAGATGATCTGGCCACTTTCAGAAGTACTCAGCAGCTTCCCAAAAAGGTGGGTTACAGGTGTTTGGAAAACTTGTCCTCAATTTGAATGCATCTGTTGTAACTCATGGCCCATGTTAAAAGTTGCTATTACATATTTACCACTACATAGAATCATAGAATGATCTGGTTGGAAAAGACCTCTGAGATCGAGTGAAACTGTACGTGTCCCTTACTAAACCATGTCCCTAAGAAACTCCTCTGCCTGCCTTTTAAACACCTCGAGGGATGGTGACTCAACCACCTCCCTGGGCAGCTGTTCCAATGTCTGACCACCCTTTGAGTGAAGAAATTCTTCCTGATGTCTAATCTGAACCACCCCTGGTGCAACTTAGGGCCATTTCCTCTTGTCCTATCCCCTGTCACTTACGAGAAGAGATCAGCACCCACCTTGCTACAATCTCCTTTCAGGTAGTTGTAGACAGTGATGAGGTCTCCCCTCAGCCTCCTCTTCTCCAAGCTAAACAGCCCCAGGTCCCTCAGCCGCTCCTCATAGGACTTGTTCTCCAGCCTCATTGCCCTTCTCTGGACGCCTTCCAGCACCTCAATGTCCTTCTTGTACTGAGGGGCCTCAAACTGCACACAGCACTCAAGGTGAGGCCTCACCATGTGCAGACTGCTCTGAAGGTGCAGCCCCTGCCCTGAGGATGCACAGTTTAAAGACCTGATCCCCTTAGTGTTTCCATCTGAGGCACTGCACAGAAAGGTAAACCAGCACTTCTGTGTTCAGGCAGTGGCTGCACGGAGTCACAAACTGAACCTTAGTGGAAACAGAGCAAAGCTGGGCTGAGACAAGTGTGCTTACTACACGTGGTGATGTACAAAGTATAGCTCTGTATTCAACTTCAGCAGATCAAAGTGCTCAGGTGTTATTACTAATGCATTGTAATTATCTTTTGTCAGCCATCACCAAGAGCAAGGTCTGCCTTGTGCTCAAAGTCTGCTCCAAAGACCTTATGCTCTAAACAGATCTTTTTATGCTGCCAGCAAGGGAGAACAGTTCAGAAATAGCTGGAGGCTGCTAAAGTGCAGGAAGAAGTATTGCAAAGTTAAATGATATCTCTAGAACCTTTTTGTCTGCAGCCATCCAGCACAGTTCTGTTGTGTTTAGAATGACAGATTAAATACCAGCTGATGTAGAAAAATTTAAGTTAAATATTACCTAAAGCTCCAGAACAATCCTTCAAGAAAGTAGATTTGGATCTTTTTATTTAAGCCTCACAGTTGTGAAATGCTGCCATGTGCTGGTTTTTGTTTTCCAAAATTCGTGATGCACTTGCTCATTTTTATGGCACTTCCCTTTCAGATATGACCCTACTGCACCTATCAGTGGTAAACACATTTAGTGAAGAGAAAGCTTTAATGGAATGGTTTGAAGCTGTAGCTCCCACTCAGGCCAGTATTTACTGTAGGGTTTGAGTATCCTTATTTTTTTGTAGAAAGCAGTCATATTTTACTGCATCAGCTATGAGAAATAAGCCTTCTGCACAGAACATCTGTCTTGCTTTAGTCAAGCCAAACTCAAAAACAAAAAGGCTCCTTAGCTCTTCCTTGTCTGAGTTTTGAAATAAATCTATCAAATTGTGAAAGAAATGAGCAAACACATCAGTACTGTTTTTAAGAAACAGCCTGATGAAAGTTACTGGGAGTCAGATTTGGCAGGGGCTTAAAAGCTAATGAAACATCTACCAGGTCAATCTACCGTAAAGTTTAAATATACATCTACATTTTAGAAAATGTTTTCTCTCTCCCTGTCTGAAGGCTTCCTGAGATTAACATATTTTAAGCCAAGTCCTTGAATCTTGCCCCACCTTTTCTGGCATCCACTGATTTCACATGTATGGGAATGGCCACCAGTGCTCCTGACTCTGAAACACTGGTGCACTCAGACCTGTTTGTAAGTGCAAGTTTGAGCATCATCTGTATACACCGGAAAGCCTTTGGTTTGTATGTTACTGCTAAATCCTAAAAGAGTATATTTTGGGCTTAACAGGGGGCACAGATGAAGTTTTCAAGAGCAGGCACAGTTGCCAGCCTGCCATCATATCTTAGATAACCCCAACAGAATTCAGTTCATTTTCTTTGAAATAAAGGAAGACTGTTTAAAATCAGACAACAAGAAGCTTAATTATGGTGTCTTGCTTCCATTTGTGTTTTAACACCCTCCAAGTTTAAGTCTTAGACTAAAACAATTTCATAAAAAAATTAATTCACAAATGGAGATTGGCTGCCCTGACTTCTGACTGCCGGGGAAGACAGCGAAGCCTCTCAGAGCAGGAGAGTATGTTACATTCCTCTTTGCCTCCTACCATCATAAGCTTCTGCTCCTTTTTTCAAAAGGTTTGACCATGTTAAGACTTCGTGTTTCCAGTTCAGCTATTCCCAAACTAGTCAGGCATTTTCTGTTTCATTAGGCTAGCGTCTGACCCACACTTATGGCTCACTAGAAATTTACTGGAAGAAATGTTTTTCATCCTCTTAGATTAAGTAGAAGAGTCAGGCTGAGCTCAAAAATCTGGATTAAAAACCCACATCAAAGGTAACTTGGCCAAAGTGCTCTATCAAGATAAAATATGCCTTTTGTCAGGGAAAAATAACTTATTCATGGAAATTAAGCGTTAGAAATGCATTAGAAGTTATCTAGAAGAGCAGAAGACTGAACTTACTTACGCAAAACACAGACCATCCAGCTGTAAAACTGTTCCAGTTCCCTCTGCTAGGCCAAGGCAAAACTTCAGAAGCTGCAATCTCACACACAGGTGTGGAGTTCAACAGACTTTTTAACCTTAAGAGATCCCAGGCCCCCTTGGATCCAAGCTGTGCTCCACTGGAACCAACATGGTGGTTCCTTTCAGCTGCAGTTTATCATCACTAGACTTGATTGATTAAGCCACAAGCCTTTCTGCTTCCATTTGTAACTAAAGTGCAGAGAAACAAATGCTTCATTCAAGGTCATGTGCAGCACCTACCCAGAACCAGAGCTGCCTGCTGATGTTACACTTTATTGCCTTATTCCTTCTCAGCAACCAAGCTGCTGCCAGCAAGCCCCATATTCATCCCTACATTCCAAGCCCTACAACAGACACCAGCCCTGGGAGCCACTTTGAAAGGCTGCATCATCTCCCACATTTCTTCTGCAAGCGGGGTTTGCATACGGAGAGCAAGAGCCACTGCGTGCGCTGCTTAGCACTGCGTGTCCTCCAGGCACACTTTGTCCTCTGAGTTATCTCCAGTGCTAATTTATTGCAGCATTCAAAGCAGCAGACCTCCGGCAGTCCCTCCCACAGGAAGCAGGCTGACTCATTTTTCCACACACTGTATTTTCCTCTCCACAAGAGCCAAGTGCTTGGGTCAAGAATAAATCACAAAAAAAAGGAGGCTCGTGTCTCAGCACCTCCTGAGCCACGTGCACAACCCGCATCCACTTGTGGAGTTCTTTCTTTTATTCAAACAATGAACCCAGAGACATTACACCCAGCTAGAGTTGCCCACATGTGGCACACAACTGTCTTTGCCTCTGCTCTGAGCAGCAGTTCCTAATCACAGTATCACAAGGTTGGGAAGGACCTCCGAGATCATCAAGTCCAACCTATAACCCAGCACAATACCAACCCATCATCTAAACCATGGCACTCAGTGCCTCATCCAGTCTCCCCTTAAACACCTCCAGGGTCGGCGACTCCACCCCCTCCCTGGGCAACGCATTCCAATGGCCAATCACCCTTTCAGTGAAGAACTTTTTCCTAATATCAAGCCTAAACTTTCCCTGACGAAGCTTGAGTCCATGCCCTCTAGTTCTGTCACTGGTCACCTGAGAGAAGAGACCAACCCCTGCCTGCCTACAGCCTCCTTTTAGGTAGTTGTAGAGAGCAATGAGGTCTCCCCTGAGCCTCCTCTTCTTTAGACTAAACAGCCCCAACTCCCTCAGTCGCTCCTCGTAGGGCTTGTGCTCCAGCCCCTTCCCCATCTTCGTTGCCCTCCTCTGGACACACTCCAGCATTTCAACATCTTTCCCAAACTGGGGGGCCCAGAACTGTACACAGTATTCAAGGTGAGGCCTGACCAGTGCCGAGTACAGGGGGACAGTGACTTCTCTGGTCCTGCTGACTACACTATTCCTGATGCAGGCCAGAATGCCATTGGCCTTCTTGGCCCCTGGGCACACTGCTGGCTCATGTTGAGCTTCCTGTCAACCAGCACTCCCAGGTCCCTTTCTGCCTGACTACTCTCCAGCCACTCTGTCCCCAGTCTATAGCTATGATGGGATTGTTGTGTCCAAAATCGTGTAAAATGAATTAACCTAAGCTAATGGGTTTTGGCCTCAGCCAAACAGTTATCTGAGCTGAAAAACAAGATGAAGACCACCATTTTGCGTTCCCCTAAGCTCATTGCAAAGCATTCAGATGTTCACCTTGCAAACTCATTCTCATCTATCAGCTGGCCCTAAGGGAAGGGAAAAAAAAGGACAGTGACATTGCCAGGAAACCCCTGACTATCTACTCTTTCACGCTTTGTTTAGTGATGTGGGAAATGTTCACCATCCCTATTAAAAGAACTTTTCAAGGACGCTTGGAAAGAAAAAAGTAGCAGTATGTGCCCAAGTATTAGGAGCAGTTATCTCCAGGAGAACATCCAGTCCTCCAACCACAAGAAGCAACCAGAGTCAGCCAATGCAAGCACTCCACGCCCAAAACAGAGTGGGTTCAGTTTTATGAAGGTTTCCACCAAGGAGCTGAACATCTCCACTCTGACACCACTTCTCCACCTCAGGGAACAGATGCAAACCCAACCCCACACAGGAGAACACACAGCTGCTCCCTGCTCTCCTTTATAGCCAGCCCCCCCCCCCCCCCCCCTGGCCTCTGCCTCTCAGGTGTGAGGCATCTGAACTGATGTGGAATTAACTCATTGCCATCTGCAAGAGCCCACTGCGTGGCAGGTGTGCTGAGAGAAAACTACTCACATTCTTGGTTTGTTTAATTTTAAAACTCAGGTAAATAGGAGTGAGGTCGAAGGACACACTGAGTATTTCCTACTTGTCCTACGGAAGGGAAAGGGGAACAGATCTGCAATGAAGTCTCACTTTCATTCAAGCTATAAAGCATCATAGTGCATATTTCCAAAATGTCCTGACTGGAAGCAGTGCAGATCTTGGCATAAGATGCCACTGCTGCCCTTTGTCTCACAGAATCCTCTCAGATGAGGTTTAATGCTGTGAGGCTTTTCCCATCAGTGATGTGTCCCAAGCCCGATGCTTATAAAAGAGCAATTCCAGTTCCTCTTCTCCATTCTTTAAACTCCTTGCTTTGGCAATTAAGGATCCTCATGCTTTAGATCTTTGATTCTCTTTTATCTTGACAGGTCCATTTTGTGCTAAAAAAGCACTCAGTGGTTCCCTCTCTTGTCCACCTGCTCTGTTATCAGTGTAAGACCCCCCAGCCCAACTACCTGGCCTGTGCTCTGCATCAGCCTGATTCCCACTGGAGGGAAGGCTCAGCAGCCTGTACAGCTGTAACAAAGGAGGTCAGGCAATGTGCCACAAAATCAAACCCTTCTGACTGAGCAATCAGAGATTTATTGGATCCTCTGAATATGAAGAGAGAAGGAATAACCAGGAGGAGACCTGCAGGGGTGTAAAGGCCATTGCAGGTAGCTGAGAGTGAAGGTGACACAGAGGTACCAGGTGCCAGATATGAAGTAATTTGCTGTTTCACTGAAGCTGACCCCCATCAGCTGGGGGTCGAAACCTAGGAGAAGGGTGGGGAGGGGGCTGGCAGGTGCTATGGCAGCTTGCAGAGAGGAGTCCTGAGCCGAAAGAAACCTGAGTTAGGAAGTAAATCTTACCTGCAAAAGCTGCACAGATATCCTTGCTCTGGCTGCTGGTGTCTAATCCACCTGCCAGGCTGCTTATACCTACTGGATATTTGATAGGTATACATTGCATCCTAGCACTTTTACAGTCTTAAAAATCCATTTTCTAAAAATATCCCATGGGATCAATGTTAATGGTCTCTGTTGGATGTTTACAACCCAAATATTTTGGAAGTGTTGCAGGTTTTCTGAATTCTTGTTTTTCCACACAGCTTCTCCAGTGACTGCCCTTACACCAGGACCAAGCTGCTGCGTGCTGTGTGGTTACATTTCCCCACAACTGGGCAGCAGCAGAATGAGGGATGAGGCAAAAAGAGGAGGGCTCAGACCCCACCACATCATTTGGCAGAGAAGAGGCCAGTGCTGGCCCTGGCCATGATGCACAACACTCCCTGGCTTCAATGTCCTGCACTGCACTGGGGAGTGGTGGGAAAGGGTCCTCTGGAGAGGGCTTATCCACATCTCCCTCCACATTCTGCTCCAGCCCTCGCGTTCATGGGACTGTTTATCACTTCTTACCTCACTTGTCACTGCCAGACATTGTTTTGTCCTTTCTAAAGTACATTTTTCCAGGGGGCTGGTGTGGAGTCAGCTGGAACTGTCTGTGTCTGACCTGGGCAGCCCCAGCTTATCCTTAGAGAGGTCCCCACAGCTCCACTGCCAGTGTGTGGACACCTAAACCCAATAAATTCCACCCCTCACCTCAGTGAAATGCGTATTTAAGAATTGCCATCAAAATACACACTCGTCTCACACCCCTCACAAACTTCACTGACAACATCAACACAAACAGATCTCCTCACGGTGCCACAACGCCACGAGAGTGGGTGATGGACACAGCACAGCTCTCCCCCTCATCCCCTCACCACTTTACAACAACAAAGAGATCCCCACTGTTACTCCAATCCCTGGCAAAGGGCATCCGAGGTTTGCCTGTTACAGCTTCCAGTCAGTGTTTTTCATTTCAAGTTTCTCTGAGTTTGTGAGTGATCTCCCTGTCTTTATCTCAGCCCTCAAGCTTTTCATCTTCTTTTCTCTCCATCTTGTTGATGGGGGGGAAGTGAGCGAGGGGTAAGGGGGCTGAGGGAGCCATGTCCCAGGGGCCACCCACCTGGGAACCCCTCCTCTCTGCACATAAATCAGGAAATAAGCTGAAGCCCTCAAAAGGGGATGAACAGTGAGCACCACTATTACTTTCCTGGATAGAGTAATGCTTTGAATAACAATTTCAAGTTGACCTGAATGAAAAACTTCATTAAAAAACTCTCAAGGATTCCCTAACCGGACAACCTCCACGTATGCAAAATAGAGGTGGTTGCTTATGGTACCAGTGTGCCAAGGGCTGGAAAAGAGCCATGGTCTCACTGCTTCCTTGGCATGGGTCAGTTAGCCCTGAAAACCAGGCTTCCCACCACTGCTGGCGAGCACCTGGGTGCCAGGGTGCTGACTGTGGTGACAGGGCAGCAATCCCAGTCCTCCTGGGCTTCCCTCGGCAGCCAGATTAATGTATTTTTTAAATTATTATTCTAAAACGAGATGTTTGTTGTTTCCTCCTTTGCTTGTGTTTCAGCAGCCAAATGTGTTTTGCTCCCAGAGACGAGCTGGGAATCCAGGAACCTGAAGCCAGGGGAGGCAGCGATTGGTGGTTTGAAGTGCTGATGGTACCAGAGAGGGAACAGGGAGTCCCTTGAACTCAGCTATTAGCAAATTAATAAAAGGGGTAACTTGCTCTCCTGAGTGCTATGAATTTAGCACTAATTAGGACTTTTCTTCCTTAGCTATTTTAGGCAAGAAAATTTTCAATATCCTTTGTTAAATTTGAATCATCTTGTTTGTAGAAGTAAATCATATGGAAGCATTTGTTTCTTTACCCAGCTACAGTCTATAAAACTTTTTCCATTCTCCTTTTCTTTCTGACATGATTTATAGTGGATATTTTGAATGTAATTAGTTCTACTTAACAAATCTTTCACCAAAAGACAGTTTTCTTCTAACCTACAGGCCATTCATTTCTCAAAGTCCATCCCAAACATTTCAAAGATTCCCTCTTTATAGGAGCATCAGTACTCTGAATTTATTTACATTTATTTCATTTATTTATTGCTTGTATATTCCAGATGTTAAACCTCAGAAATTATTGTAACTGATAAACCATATTTTTCTGCCAAATATCAGCACAGTTTTGTGTGTTTTAGCACTTCAGAATTAATCATGAGAGAAACTCAATCAGGTTTGCAATGAAAAAGAAAGCCCTTAATTAAACAGAGGCCAAATGTCCTCCTGCTCTTCTTTCTTCTTACACTGCCCAAATCTCATTTAAAACTTGCCTGAAGTTCAGAAAACAAATCTCACTGTTGATTGAATATATCTAATTGTGAATTGCTGTCTAGGCTTTTGCAGATATGTTTCAAGCTCTGCCTGGTGGCTCTGTTTGCTAATTTGCCTATACCCTGGAAATTAATCCTTACTTAACTACAGAGCAAAGCTATGATGTTGGGCAATGTATGTCTGCTTTTCTGGAAAGAATATTACTTCTCTCCAGAAAAATCAATGCATTGCTAAATGATTGATGTAACCACAAAAGGTTTTAGCTTTTAGAGTTTAGGAAAACACTGATGGGGAAGAGAAAGCCCCACAGTTTGCATGAGAGTAGAACCAGACTGATGAAGGCAGAAGAAACGCACTTCAATTGAAAAAAAAACATAGCTTATTTGAATAATAAAGGGAAAATGTAGATAAAAGGTCATATCTTCTGATGACACTAAATAAAAGAGCATGTTAGAAGTAATCAGTAGTGAAGTCATGATTTAAAACACACGTGTACACATGCACACATATACAGCAGTGTGGAGATACCCAGTAGACACCATATGAAAATGTGCCCTAAAACCTGCAAAATTCCTTAAATTAATGCAAATTCATGTTAAAAATCTAGACTCTATAATCCTTTAGAAAGGGTAGTTTGGCAACCATGTTAATAACCTCTGAAAAAAACGTAGCATGAAAAGGGGGTCTCCATGACCAGAGCTCAGCTTTGTCTCGTGTCTATGAAAAATCAAATCTTTGCAAAGGTTTGACTAAAAGTATTGGCCATTTCCCTATCCAGAAGGACTGGATGAAGACTTTTCCTCATTCTCTGTGGAGGTAAACACACAATGCAGTCATTTCTCTTCCCTTCTGTTAAACAGCTGGTCAGAGAGAGCATTCTGCGTGGTGTGAGGCTAATGCAAGTGTTATTTTTACTTTACTGTGTGATAGGATGCGAACGGTGTTTGCTGAGGTGACACAGTAACACCCTGTCAGCTCTAAGGCCCCAAATGCTAACAAGGAATGCTTTCTTCCCTCCATGTGGGCTATAACTGTTGGAATAAGATGTGTGAGGGTGTAAGCTGAGCAGCAAGTAGATAAATTCCAGATGATGATTTAAAGCTGGTGAATACATACCTTGCAGTTGTGCAAGCAGTCTAGTACTGGAAAGGACCTCTGAGGTCAATTCATTTCTCTTCTATCATAGGCAGCCCTCTGAAAGAAGCTGCATAATAAAGTGATCCAGCTCCATCACAAAAATAATTTTTGCCACCATTTCTCCTACTGTAATGGTGCAGGAAGAGGAATCCTACTGCAGCTCCTTGGAAATGTAGAAATTTTCCTATTCCCAGCCTTAATATACTCTTATCCGGTTTATTCACAGCATTTTTTCTGCCAAAATTGTGCTTCTGCTTAAATAGCACTTCTCCCTTCTGTGTGCTTAACCATGATGTATTTATAGGGAGTCCTCTCTCAGCATGCAGTGGATGAGATAAAACAAGCCATCCTTTTTTAGTCTCCTTTCATATAACAGACTTTCCACGATCTAGATCACCCTTGCAGCTCATCCCTTCACCTGCTCCACTCTGAGCATAGGGACCAGAACTGGCTACAGCAGCTATTTATTTTCTTACTAGGGATATTTACAATGCCATTAACACTCCCTTGTTTCTTATTGCTATATTGTACATTTACACTCTCTGTACACTGAATTGTTCTAGCACATAAGTTATGCTATACAGTTAATCATCAAATACTGGCTTGCATCTCATCTCACTTGTGCTTCTTGGGAGTGTGGTCAGCATCTTGCAGGCAAAATCCTTCAGTGCTTTTCATCTGGTGGTTTTTCATCCTTGATGACTCCTGTGGAGTGTTTGAGCATGAAGATGTTGCAGCAGTCTTTAGAAAAGCAAGTGAATCATTCAAAAGAAAGCAAATCCATCCATCTTATTTAATGTCACCAATTAATAGCTGTTCGGGATGCTTTGAAATCTATAGCTGCTTAAGGGAAGAAAAATAACCAAGCTCTTCCTATAGTGCTGCACTATCATTATATTTTGTGTACTCTGCCTGTGGAAGGAAGCTTTGTTAAATAAATGAGGTGAGGACAGTACCCAAAGGCCTTTGATGTGAGGCTTTAAAGAAGGGGAAGACACCAGTTATACTAATCCAGGATAGGAAGGGAACTACAAACCAGCTGGTAGGCAAGATTATCTCTTATTGTTGGAAGCCATTTCTCATTCCAGAGACCAATGGTTGGAGCTTGGCTGAGGCTGGACCCACGCTTCTGTCTTCTACTGCCTCTGCAGCAAACAGTGTTGGGGGCAACCACATTTTTCTCCACTTGATGGAGCTGGAAAAGCCTTTTACCTCTTGCTTCTGATTTGGATTAGTTTGCTGCAACTGTGCAAAATAAGAGACTATTTTTGAAAAGGGGTTGTGTTGTCTTTGTGGGCAGCTCAGGCCGGGTCTGTGTGGTCCTTGCTCAGGTCACAGGTCACAAACTGCTAGAACAAAGTCATCTAACACTTTGATGGAGCTGCTGCTTCCTTGAGCTCCCTGTTAGCCAGAGCACCCTGGGTCAAATCCTGATCTGCATTTGCCAGATATAAGGATGCAGTCCCAAACCTGCCCACAGCTGCTGACCCCCATGTGGGTTTTCCTCTCTTACCCCCATCCCTCCCTCCCATCCCATCTCCCTGTCTAAGGTATTGTGGTCACTGATGGCCTTTGCTGTTGGACACAGCGATGCTATCTCTTAAGGTAGATCCATTTACTTCCAGTTAATCTGCTGGAGAGGGAGGTCTGTGCCTAAGTGTAATGGAACCTGATGGAGGATAATTAAATAGAAAACCATCCATTTGTGCTGTCTCATTAGGGATTTGTCATAAAAACCTTATGTTCTCTTACAAGCCTAAACAAGCGTGTTCACCATGTAAAAAAACTCAGCCATAAAGCTGTCTGGAGAGTAGTTAAACATCTCAGCTGTCATTTATACAAGCTGTCTGCAGCCTGGATCCTGCAGGTAAGAATGGCCTTTTCACTGCCCTCAAACCACCCCGCGTAAATGGGGCATCCCTCTTTCAAAATGGGAAAGGGGGCCAAGCCCAGCAGCCCTGCACCGACGGTCATGTGGAGCAGATGCTTCTCCATCTGGCCCCGAGCCACAAATCGGAGACAAAGAGCACTTGTTATTTTAGAGTTGTGCCAAAGGCGTTCAGAGGTTTAGAAAGGGTAGATTTAATAGCAGTGTTTCCCAGGGTCTGTGGAAATTGCCTCCCCTCTGCCTTTACGTGTGGCCTGATCTTCTCCTCAACCCCAATCAAGATACTATTTTTGAGGAAAACTAACTCCCCTGTAAGGGTATGGGAGCTGTCACGCTGGTTTGCACTGGCAGAAAGTTACAGGCTCTATCCCTTTGGCTGCCCCAGGGAAAAATCAACATGGCCTAAATGGCTGCTCTCCTAAATAACTGTCCAGGATGAGCCTTTCCCTCATCCAAACTCTGCAGGCTTTAGAGTTCCTGCCAAAGGTAGGGCTTGTGCGGAGGTTGTATTAGGGCAGATCTTCCTATGGGAGGAGGAGATAACTGCTTTCTGGCTATGGGAGGGCCCCCAGGGTAATGCCAGCTGGTGTCTCCTTGCAGGCATCGGAGGTGGAGAGGCAGCTCTCCCTGCAGGTTCACACCCTCCGGGAGGACTTTCGGGAGAAGAACTCCTCCAGCAGCCAACACATCGTGCGGCTTGAGAGCCTCCAGGCCGAGGTAAGTCACCCCAGCTCAGTTCCACTCCTTCAAAAGGTGGCCGGGGCTGTCTTAACCCCTCTGAAGTGGGTAAACAAAACCTGCTTGGAGGAAACAAAGAGCAGGATGGTAGCTGTGAGGCAAAGGACTTCCCCAGCAAGAATTTTTGCTGCAGCTCAGGGCTGGCTGGGGTGGCGTGGGCTGGCTTTCACCGCTGCCTCGGCCACAAGCACTCTTGCAAAATGAGCAAGTGAGAAGGTTCTTCCAGGAGCTAAACCATGGCTGTGGTCTTACAGGGCTGTTGCCCACTATGGATGAAACTCTGGGACACGTGGAGAAGGTCTACAAGGGAGGGGTTCTGTTCCTCATGCTTGCAACAAAAGCAGCAATCCTCTCCTGCCTCTGAGCCATGTATGTGGGAAAGCAACAACCCCCTGCCTGCTTTAGCTCCGGTACTTTAGCAGGAATATTACCTTCCTTCCTCT
The DNA here is from genome assembly GCA_033558185.1 of Dromococcyx pavoninus. Lineage (NCBI taxonomy): Eukaryota > Metazoa > Chordata > Aves > Cuculiformes > Neomorphidae > Dromococcyx > Dromococcyx pavoninus. Next base: position 35,178 of record JAUMJL010000506.1, on the reverse strand, counting down.
TCCCTACCCTGGTGGGTGTCACCAAGAACCATGTAGACAGGAATTAGAGTAGCTGTTCAACTCTACTACCTGATTGCTTTTTTTTAATTTATAAGCTGTCTGCAAGAGCTTTTCCTAAAATCTCTCAATTTCTTCTTTTCTCCTGCTCCCACCTGCTCCCTGCTGGTCCCTCGCCTTTTCTTTCCCTCCCTTTGGTGTGGAGCAGCAGGTCCTCGAAGTAAGTATGGAGGCTCGGAAGGGGTTTGCCCACACATGCATCCCTGTCATTATGCATGCCAGTCACTGTGCATGCCTCACCTTGCCTCCTCACCGCCTTCCTGTCTCTTGCTTTCCAAATCCCTTTCCCTCCGTGCTCTTCCCATGGCCCAAGGCCCACGGCAGAGTGATGTTTTTTCTATTCCACAGTCATTCACAGGGTGTTCATTACTGGCTTGGATACAAAACATGAACTCTTGATACAATCTCTATATTATACCTCTTATTTTTCTCACATCCCTTTTCTCCAGCCCACATAAATCATGATGGTGGTGGGAAGAGACATCTCAGAAGCCATTAGTCACCTAAGAGCAGCCTTCTAATACCTACAGCAGCCTTTACCCTGCAGAAATAGCAATATTTGCTAATATTCCTTCAGGCAGCCAAATCCTTCCAGCAACCTGGAAAGCAGCAAAGAGAAAAGGTCCAAAAGAGGCCAAGAAACCAGTGGGAAGTTGCTGCACTTGTCTATGGTCCATGAATTGAAAGGAGGCCACAGGGAATATTTAGGGTTATAGTGGACTGGTAAATGGCATGCCCAGTCCCCAGAGGTTCTGTGTGTACTAATCTGGGAAAAAGTTCCTTTTCCTTGGTTAAACATGATGTGACCTTGGCCGGTGCTGATTCATCCTGTGCCCTGTTCCCAGTGAAGTGAATCACAGAGGTTTTGCTTGGCACATTGTCCCTCTTTACCTGAAACCGCTGCCCTTGACAATTAAAAGAAATGAACTAATTTTAAAGGCAACTGATCACTGGAAGACTAAAAATAAGCATGGCACAGAAAGGAGGCTTCAAAAGTAAAAAGAGAGAAAAATCCCTGATGAGGACCATGCAGCAATTGAGAAAAGTATGTGGGCAGCGCTGTGGCACAGCCCTGGAGGGAGAAGGATCCCAAAGTCTCACCCTGTCTTCTCCAGCACCCATACAGGAGAAAATGCCACCATCTCAGTCGGGAACCAGTCAGGAAAAGTAAATGGTTTTGCCCAGCCCTGCAAATTTTAAGGTACAAAGGGTGGGCAGGGCAGGTCTCAGCTTAGTCTGTTTGGACATCGCCTGCTCCCTGGCCTTCTGTGAATGCACATCCAGCCCTCTGGAGCTGCCCCTGCAGGCCAGGGAAGGAGGGTTTGCCTTTCAGAACCTTCCTAAGCTTTAAATCACACACAGAGATACAGTTTCATACAGGTACAGGATACATACGTGCATACTTTGGCTCTTTACTCTGTCATTTCCTTCTTGGGAACGTGATTTCGCTCCTCTCTGCTCTCTGGAAAGCGCAGCATCCGACACTGCCTCTCTTTCCTTCACAGATCAAAATGCTGACGGACAGAAAACGGGAGCTGGAGCATCGCCTTAGTGCCATGATGGAGGAGAACGACCTGCTCCAGGGAACCGTGGAGGAGCTGCAGGACCGCGTCCTCATCCTGGAGAGGCAAAGCCATGACAAGGACCTGCAGGTGAGGAGGCAGCAATGAGAGAGGGAAGAGGGGGGAAATGGAGTAAAAGACATGGTTTGGGGTAGAATTGACCAGGAAGATAATAAGGAATTGAGGGACAGAACAACTGGAGGAATAAAATGGCTCATGGAAAAATGGCAGCAAGCAAGGTTCTGGGTATTCCCCATGGGGGCAGATAGCAGGAGCCACAGTGAGGCATCCTGGGAAGGAGATCTGAGCAAGGGAGAGGGACAGGGGCCTGGGGAAATGAGATTAATGTAAAAAGCAGAGAACTGTGCTTGCAGTTTATTTTACTTAATTTTTAATAGTAAAATTGGCTTCAGAAGGGGCTTCTTTAGATCCTGCTGTCCCAGAGGGCAGTATCTGACCTCCCAGCTGTCACTGCTCAGCTGGTTTCCCAACAAGCCCCATGTTCTCAGCCATGTGTCACAGAACGTTACTCCTCAGAGAACGAGCTGGCACCTCTGTGGCTTCAGGCATCTGGGTAGAGAGAAAGATTTTTCCATTTCTCTTTTGTGGGTTGATGGCCACTGGATCCCCAGCTCTCCAAAACATCCCTAAATCTTTTTTTCTTTTTTTATGTATTTATAGATTTGTATAGATTTTTTAAAAACATGTCTATATTACTTTTTTTTTTAATTCACTTCCTGCTGTGTTGTTTTCAGCAATTTTTCTTTTTTACCCGAGTACCAAATTCTTCACAATATTCCTCATTTTAGTGCTGGTTAACCTGATATTTTTATCTTTTAGCATATTCTGGAGCATAAGCAATATTTAATGACATTTGGAGATATATTAAGTCCCAACAAATAGCAATACCAGCCAAGAGTACTTTCCTCCTAGCTGGAAACCCTCTTTTGTGACATCCATTCCTCCCTCTCAGCTCCTTCACAAACCAAGAGATTCATCCAGCCCATATCACCTCTGCTATATTTTTTTTCCTGCTTCCCTGATGAATTCTTTGATTTTCTTTGCAAGCTGCACCAAAGCCAGCTGGAGCTCCAGGAGGTGCGGCTGTCCTACCGGCAGCTGCAGGGGAAGGTGGAAGAGCTCAGTGAAGAGAGAAGCCTGCAAAATTTCAACACAACCAGCACATCCCTGCTATCTGAGATAGAGCAGAGCATGGAGGCAGAGGAGCTGGAACAAGAACGAGAACAGGTATTTGTCCTCCAGCCCCTGGGGAAGCCCATGGACCCCTGTGGCCAGCCCCAGAGGGACAGGGAGTTTACTGCACTTGATCTGGATTTAGAGCTGAACCAAGAGCCAGAAAATTGGGATTGTGGTCCCAGCTCTGGTATGGACACCCTTTTGACCATATGAAAGTAAATCTCTGTATCCAATTCAAAACCAACATAGCAAGCTAGACCACTACTTGTGAGGTTTGGTAATCACATGACTCAATTCACCATGGAAGAAGGCTCTCCATGGCCTTGATGTCCTAGGCTAATGCCAGGCTCTGTCGTTCCAGCTGAGGCTGCAGCTCTGGGAAGCATATTGCCAAGTGCGATATCTCTGCTCCCATCTCAGAGGAAACGACAGCGCAGACTCAGCAGTCTCTACAGACTCCTCCATGGATGAGTCTTCAGAAACCTCATCAGCCAAAGATGTCCCAGCTGGCAGCTTACGGGCAGCTCTCAGCGAGCTGAAAAGACTGATACAAAATGTGCTGGATGGGGGAGACTCCACGGTAAGTTGGTGGCAGAGGGAGACCTTGGCTTGTGCATGTCCCCATGCCCAGGTGCCAGAGCTTGTTACAGGTGCCTGCTGGCTCCTGAAGTCCCTGATCTCCAAGAAAACCTCTGTGGCCAGTAGAAATGGGCTGTCAGAGTGCACAGCCTGCTCCATGTGTCTCAAATGATCAGCCACGAGCCCAGCCAGCACATGGGGTTTCGGCTTGCAATGCTCAGACCACCATAAGTTTCAAGTTCATGCAACTGTCATTGGTCTGAGAGTCATTCTGGGAAATCAATGAGAGTAGGCTTTCTTTGAGATATGCAGTAAATTAGAGTTTCAGCATGGAAAAATTGCAGATTGTCTTAAATATCACAGTTATTTCTCCTAGGACTTTCCTTATTTGTTAAATAAAAACAGAGAGAATCTTGCAAAAGGCCTACAAACACAGAGACTGTAGCTATGTGTTACGAAGTGGTCAGTAGGTCTCTGTAAATTTGGTTTATGGTAAGATCAGAATATGTCTGCTTGCTCTTTTCATGATGTGTAGAAGCACTACCCTTGGCTGAGTGTGTTTCCACTGTGGATGCATATGGGAACAAAACCGAAACTGTGCCAAAGTCACATTCACACTTTCCTCTTCCTTGTTTAGTACCCTCCACCCCACATCAGTATCAAATCAATGCAATTGCCTTTTTTAACATGAAATCTGAGCAAGAGATTTCTCTCCCGCTCTCAGAGCTCTCGACGAAGCGATGACGACACCTTAGAGGAACAGATCAGGCGAACAAGCGAGGATTCGCGAGCCCTGAGGGAATTAATGGAGGGAGAACGGGGGAAACTGAGGCAGAGTTTGGAGGAGCTGCAGCGACTGCACAGCCAGGTTAGCCATTCCCACGCTTTATATGTGGTCTTGTGTTCATCCTCCAAGACATGCCTTCCATAGAAGAGACCAACATGATAAATAATCCAGGAGGATCTGGGCCAAAAAACAGTCGTGGTTGGATGAGGGAGACTTTGCTAAACCCAGTGCAGAGGCTTCATGCATTTAGGATCAGAGCCTTTATAGGTTGTCTGGGGCCTATTTCAGACATAATGTCAAGCAGTGAAACTTCCTTTAAACTTTTCCCCCAGTCTGCTTTTCAGCCAACCTGTCTCTCTTTAGGTCTTCTTACAACAAGACCTCAAGGGACAGGGCTGCTCGATATGGGATACTGGAAAATCATAGGAATTCAGAATGACCTTTCTTGCTTGCACTAAGCCTTCATAAAGGGTAGATCTGACTGCTGGATGGGCAAAAGAGTTTTGCTCTGCTTTGCATGCTGCCAAGTTCACCCCCTTCCACAATAGCATCACAAAATCCTCATAAAAGTACACCCAAAGAATCCTGGCACCAGGCAGCACCCCAGGGCCAACAGGGACCAGCTAAAGCGAAGACAATCTCAACAGCAACAAATGATCCAACCACGAAACTAACAGCGCAGCCAAAGCACAGAATCACGCGGCACCCGCGCTGAATGTGGCATCGTCTGTCTGAGGTCCTGTGCCAAAAGCAGCAAATGGAGAGATGCAGCCAAGGAGATACTCTGCTATCCCTGTCACTATGGGACAAGTCTCCAAATGCTGGAGATCCGGAGGCTGCAGAGGAAGCAGCCCTTGGTGCAGCTGTTTGTGCAGCATCAATGCATTGGAGCAGGGAATGGGATTAAAGCCCTTGGCTGGTCTTGCCAGCAGTGCTTGATCGTTCTCTCACCACACCCCTTTGGAGAGGGAAAACATGCATCCCTGTTCAGAAAAGCAGCACAGTCTGGGGTCTGACAGCCTTATGTGGTGCTATGGGAGGTCCCACAGTGGGGCTGAAGAAAAAATAGTGAGGGCATCGTTAACCACCCCTGGCTGCACCTGCGTGAGGATGGGAAATGGTCTCACTGACAAAGCAGTTGAGTAGAGGCAAACTGCAGCGAGAGAGCTGCCCTGGCACCCGACCTTCCTTGAGCGCTGCTGGTGCAGCCCCTTCTGCTCCCAGTGAGGCAGGAGCCCACAGTCTCCTCTGGCCGTGCTGCCGTTGTCCTGTGCACCACCCACAGGTCCCTCTTGAGACAGAAGAGGCAAGAGCTTGATCACTGCAACTTGACTGTGCTGGCAGAGACCAACAGAGGCTCGTTCACAGATTTTGAGCACCCATCCGTACACCAGGCTGCTTATCTGGACGCAGCACCTCCTCACACGTGAGGCTTTTCAGGATGTAAGGAGGGAGCAGCACTTGGTTGTTCTTTGCTGTGACTGCCCCCCCCCCCCCCCCCCCCCCCCCCCGCCAAACCACCCAGAAAGGACCAGAGGATCCGCCCTGGATCACAAATCTGGAGCCCCATGTCTGCTTTTAGGAGTCTCTGACAGCTGAAGGTCGGAATACTTAGGAAGCAAAGGGAAGACTGCAGTTGTGCTTTCTTCTCACACCTCTGTGTTATATGGACAATGATGGGGCACAACTACAAATGAAGCAGACGCTGCTCTTGGAGAAGCACTCCAGCCTCACACAGCAAGTACAATCCTCCCATACCTTTTGCCCATAACCCAACCTCGCACTTGCAGAAGGGTAATAAAGCTTCTCACCTTCCATAGAAGAGACAGCACTGTCTTCAGTTCAGTGCTGAAGAAAATCAAAGCACATCGAAATCTGGTCCATCTGGGGCAGCAGTGCTTTGCTGCCTCCACATCCTTCTGTGTTCTTACTGGTATTGATATGATAAAAAGGGAACTCCTCCTCAGCAGCTTTTGGGACCTTGTAGCACCACACAACGTTTCTTTCTCCTGCTGAGAGCAAGGTGAGCTGGTGGAGACAGGAATTGCCCCTGCTTCTGTCTGCAGTGGGAGTGGTTTTGCACCTTCTGCCTGACCCATTTATTCTCTCTGTGGCATCCCATTCTTACCTGAAACACAGACAAAAACAATTAAAACCCTAAACCTATCCCAAATGCAGATTTCTGAGGCCTCTTGACCCGCTGTCCCCTGGAATTTCAGCAGAAGTGCTCAGCACCTTTCACAGGGCTCCCACCACATCATCACCCTGAGGTGCAGCTCGGGCAGGTTCCTCGGGGAGCACGTTCACACCCTCCTCCCCCCAACCCAGCCATGCCATGCTAACAGCAGATCCTCCCACGCCACCAATGTGACAGCCCTTTTTGACTGTCTGCCCTCTATTTAAAGATTTCTTTGAGGATTCAAGCACTACTGAGCTGCATTTTGAGAAGGGAGGTGAGTCAAATGCTGGAAGGGTTTCCAGGTGGTAGAGTAGTGTAACAGAGCATGTGTATGCCCTAGACAAAGAAATTAAATGTGTATGAAATATTGCAAAGCTGTGCTAATGCAATCCTTGCATGATTTCACACCCTATTAACTTACTCTGCACAGGACCAAAACGATAGATCATTTCTCAGACTATTTAAGACTCGGCACATATTTTAAAGTCTAATTAAAATTGTAAGATGTGCCAGTAACACCTTCCATGGCATGAAAGGGAATTTTCATATCCTTTGTCTTCAGCTTCATACCACACCAAGAGACATAACAGCCCTCCCCCCCAAAAAAAATCTTACTTGCTGCTAAATGGTGTTTGCAATGATTTAACTCTGCAAAGATCAGAATACAACAGGCAGACTCAGAGGATGCTTGCACAAGATAAACTGCTCGGAGGGGGCAATATTTCAGTGCTGATGCCACAGTGGGTGTAAAGCCCTTGGGGCAGCAAAGTTGCAGGTGGGTCATGCCCTGCACAGCTTTTGGTGCTGTTGCTGTGTGATACTGAGGCCGTCCTAGTGACTCATCTTGCTGAGACTGGCACTGTTGGCATCCCAAGGCGAGCTGGCACGTTTCACAGGGAGCTGCACCAGTGCTAACAGCCCCCTCCCAGCAGACACAGCTTCTCCTACAAGCAGGGGAGCTCAGCCTCCGGGTTGGCCCATGTGGGTTTTTTGACCCCTCGCACTCTTGGTGGATTTGTCCAAGCAGCCCCACGTTTCACACCCTCCCTCTGCCCACAGGTCACACTACTGAGCGTGGAAATGACGACCCTGAAGGAGGAACGGGACCGGCTGCGAGGTGCTGCTGAAGACAAGGAAACAAGTGATCGGCTCCTGCAGGCCATCAGGGACCGAGACGAGGCCATTGCCAAGTAAGTGGCACGAACAGCCAAGGCCTTAGCTATGGAGTGCCTGAGCAGGAGATGCCTCCAGAGTGGGCTCTTCCCACCCTCCACAAATTTTAGTGGTTCTTACAAAGAGGTGGAGTGAGTTTCAGCTTTGTGGTGGTGGGAAATGCTGCCAGGAGCTTGGGAGCAGGGCAGGAGATGCCAGTTTCCAGAGCTACCCATGGCAGGGCTGGGGACATTTAGGAGGGTGCCGTGAACCGTGTTTTTGCCACCCCTAGTGCTGTTCTGAGTTACAGCAAGGAGGAGGAGACTTTAGGGTACCAAATAGAAACACTAGGTCTGCCCATTTGCTGTGTTTTTCTTCTTTTGCTCTTCCAGACCCACAACTCAGCTTTCCTGCCCATCCCCATCACAGCCCTGCTTGGGCTTCTTCCCTAAACCATTTCTCTGGTCACTCACCTTTGCTTCCTGTTCCAGGGTCTTTTTTTTTTTTGCATCTCTAGGCTTCTAATTCTGTAATTCTCCTTTCAGAATTCTCCCACAATTTTGACTTTTTATTTTCCCCATCCTCCATGCAGACCTGTGCAGCTTTGTTACCCTACGCTCCATTTCCCCCCCTTCCCTGGCTCTGTGCAGGGCTCACCACACTGCTCTGAGCACTCTTTGCCCCAAGGAGAGGGGTAGAAACATTCACACCCTTGTGCTCTAGATAGAAAGGATACAACTGATAATCCCTTCAGCAAGCAGATGGGCCAAGACAAGACACCACCAGTCCACCTCCTTATGGAAACACCTAATATTCAAGCCCTCAGCAAGAGGAGGAGCATGAAAATATTGCTCCTCTGAGGATGCAGGGAGTTAAATCAGCATGCACAATCCCTTCACCTTTTTTTAAATGACCTGATCATCAGCACTGCTCTTCGCTGGGTAGACGGCTACCAAATTCCCATCGTTGTCCTCTCTAACACCTCCATCTGTTGGCAAAAATCAGGAGCACCCAAGCTGCACTGCCAGGTGCAAGAGAGGTGGTTCTGACATTTCCAGCGCGTGTGGGTTGCTGGTTCTGCTGTGGCTATGGCAACACACTGCTGCCACGATAAATCCCTCAGTAATATCCAAGCAGCAATGGGGAGAGTTTCACAACAAGAGGCTGTTTAAGATGTTCAAACCCCCAGCCAGGAGTGGAAGGGCACAACTTCTCCATGGTGGTTAATGACCCTGCTGGGACAAAGCACTAATATTTATGGGTGACTGTCCTGCAGTGGCAGGAGCCCAGAGAAAGGGGGACATGACACACGGATGAGTGGCGGGTGATTAATGAGCAGAAAGTAGCTGCAAGTGAAAGCAGACAAGAGTGTCTTGTTCCTAGAAATGAAAATGTCCCTGCACAGACTGAACGGGCTGCTCCCGGGCAGCAAGCCACCTGGGAGGCTCGTGATGTGCTTCTCACCTCACACCTCGAGGGTTAAGTCATTTTTGTTGAAGCCTTCCCCCCCCCCCAAAAAAAAAAGCCCTCACTCTGAACAGAAATAAAATCAGTGCCTGAGACAGACATCTGGCATGGAAAATTTTTAGCTTGAAGCTGAAATTTGGCAACACAGGAATCAATAGGAAAATATGAACCTATATTGGAGGTGTTAAGCAGTCAGTACCTGGAATATAAACACAAATTCCCAGCTTGCTCTTCTGCAGGGGAGCACAAGGGAGCCGTTAGGAGGCAATGAATTAGCTACAGTTAATGCAATGCAATTATTTCTCCCAAAAATGTTTGCAAGGAAAGAAGGTTCCCAGCAAGTCACGTTATGGTTTCCCATCACGCAGCAGTTAATTGAAAACTGAAGGTCTGTGTTCACCTGTGTGCCCCCAGCATGATAATCAGCATTCCCCAGCATGGGCAGCTTAGGAAATTGCTCCTTCCTAGAGGAGAACTCCTTTCCACTAACCAGTGTCAAATGGAGCATCTTATCCACTGAGCGACCTTTGGGCAGCCTTGGCCATGGTGCCACATGCCCAGTAACCACCAAATGCCTGGAAAAAACACATCCGTGGTATTCCAAGGGCCAGCACAATCCCATTGATACTGAAAGCTTTCCTTAAAGCATAACATTTACTTCAAACAAGTTTAACAGCTTGTCATTCTTAAAAAGCATATGCTGCAATAAACTTTCTTCCTTTGTTTCTTCCCTCCTTCCCCCAGCCCAAGTTCCAACTGAAAGCAGAGTTGTACTCTCTGAGGATTCATCTGTTTGGTTGGTTTATATTGCAGCTTATTAATGGAGTGATCAGACACAGGTCATTTGGGTTTTAGCACAAACCATTTCCTTTCCTAAGCATTAGTAATCAGAAGAATAAGAAAAAATATTTCTACATAAATTCTACCTTGTTTTAGATGCCCATTTTCAATGGCAGATGCTGCACATTATCCAGGCACAGTATATTATCTCACACAGCAGTTTAGCTGAATTCCTTTTTCTGTTTTTCATAGGGTGCTTACCAGAAATCTGCTGGGTTTACAGTAATGATGTCTTCCCACTCTTCAGGTGAATGGGTTGTCCAGAACACAACAGAGATGAACAGCTTAAGATCTGGGGACTTGCCAGTGAAAGACTTCTCATTAATAACACATTTAACACTTCCTTTTAAAAAAAAAAGTCACATGCCCCAATTTTTTGTTCTCCCCCCAGGAAGAACGCGGTGGAGATGGAGCTGGCCAAGTGCAAGATAGACATGATGTCCCTCAACAGCCAGCTGCTGGATGCCATCCAACAGAAGGTGAACCTCTCACAGCAGCTGGAAGCCTGGCAGGTGAGCAGCTCCCCCTCGCCACAGGGCAGGGGCTGGGTGGGCACTTGGCCCAGGGGGCACCCTTGGGTGACTTTTCCCCCCTCCCCATGGGTTCGCTGCGTCCTCAGCCCAAGTGTCTGTAGAGAGAAGTGTCTGCTTTCAGCTCTGCAGGAGCCAGTGATGCTGTGGTGTTGGGAGGGGTGAAAAACAGCCCTCCCCTGCTCGAAGCCTTTAAGCTGGAAGCCGTTAATTCATTCTAGAGGAATACCCAGGAGGGGAAGGTATCCATGCATGGGATGTCCCAGGGCAGGTACAGCCTTGGGTAGGTGTGGGCACAGCATGTCCTTGCATTTCCATAATGGAGCAGAAAGGTGGGAGGCAGAGAGGCTGTGGCAATTGATCTGTGGTATAGCTGCACTGTTTTCAACAACTCAGAAGATTCAGCAAGATGAAGAAGGAAAAATCCCAGCTCTCCACTCAGGTAAAAAATAAAACAAGCCCCAAAGCCATGGCAGTTCAGCCCTGAAGATGCTCTGCTTGGGGGTCAGTGGGGGAAACACAGGTAAAGGCAGAGAGCCCCTGGGAGCAAACAAACCTGTCTCCTCCCAGAAACAAGCACTGAAGGAGAGCTACTTTTATAGAGAACAAGCAGATACCAGAGAAAAGGTCTGGGCCAGTTATAGCAGTTTGTTGCAGACCATGTGAGACCCCGACTCTACTAACAACCAGCCTGACCAGTAGAAACCTTTCCCCTACAACCTCGCTCCTGTTTCAACTCCACTGTGTTTTCGTTTCTATTTTTCTTTTCTTTTCTTTCTCCTGCTTACAGTTTGCTTCCTCAGGGCTTTTTACTATCTGGCTCCTTTGGTTTCTGATCTAGTGGCCTTTCTCAGTTCCTGTACCAACAGCTTTAGTCGTACACCCCTCCTGCCTTTGAGGTGAGCACCCCAAGCACCCACCATCCTGCTCCATTCGCTGCCACCATCGCCTGCATCTGTCTCTGTCCTCACCGTCATCTGGCAAGAGGGGCCAGTGGGGGGTCTACTTCACCCACCAATATTCCCCACAGACACCCCTACCATCCCAGTAGCAGTCCAGGGCATCCTGCACCCCATGGTGAGGCTTTATCCCCTCTAGTCAGCACAAGGGAAGCCAGGCTGAGGTGCACATGTCATTAATCCTCTGGATTTGGCATATGTGATATCTGGAAAACTGCTTGAAATATAGGCTGGGATTTTACTTCTCAGCCTCATCATCTGCCTCTGCATAGGAGCTGTATCCAAGTTGTACTCCAGTTTGGATGGGTGGTATAAATTGAGACCCACTTACTCGTACAGTCAGTATTTAGTGCTGGAATATCCCCAGTACAGTTTTAACAACAGGTGTTTGCTTTCTCACTTCATACTATGTCATCCAATTGCAGCAATAAAACAACCCCAGTCCTGCTCCCATCAGCTCTCTGAGATGAGGATCAGGCCCATTAGCACTGCAGAAAGTTGTCTCCAACACACTGACCTAAAGTGTTCCTACGCAGTAGCAAAATAATTTCCAAGCACCTGATATCCCCAGAACAGAAGCTCAACACAGAGGCACAAAACAAGTCAGATGATTTATGTATTTTGGGAACTATTTTGCAAAACTGAATATTTCTGATAAAATGGGATGAAATTCTCTGCTTTAGCTGGGCATAAATGGAGGCTTTCATCTGATAAGATTTTTCTCCTGCACGCTTCTGGTCTGTGCTTTACCAAGGACCATCAATAAGATTACAGTTTTCTGTAAGCACATAATCGCCACAAGCAAAATCCTGCACATCAAAGCCCAGCACAGGAGTGGATGTGCACCTTGCCCCATGCCTATCTGACCCCCACCAGTATTCACCATTATCTAACCAGGGGCAGGAGGGATGTTACTGGGGGTAGCGAAGGAGCATGGAGCAAACTTGGAAGTGAAGAGGGCTGCTTCTCTGCAATGAGAGCTCAGTGGCTTCAGTGCAGTAGTGACAGTGGCACCATTAGGTTAGAAAAAGCTGCAGCCTGCATGGCCACAGCACCAGCCTCCAAGATCTCCTTGAGCAGCTTCAACCCCTGACAAAGAGGAGACACGTGCCATTTGCACCTCCTTCAGCCTCACCCCTGTGTGGAACACCCAGAGCACGTTGGCACCGTGTTATCCAGCTTTATGGGACCGCTTTATCAGACCTCGTGCCACTGGTGTTTGGTCTCCCTCCGTGTCCCTGGAGACTCCTGCACCCCTGCCCAGTGCCAAGGCAGGGACCACAGCTCTACCCCAGCCTCGCTGCATCTGTCTACTCTGAATCTCCACAGCCAAAAGCTGTGCTGGCCGATTCACGCATCGGACAGACAGGGACCTAAACACAGTGTGCTCTCAGTAGTGCATACTGTATTTTTATATATATATAATATTTTGTGTATGTGTGTATATATATATAAATCATACTCATCCCTTGTTATGTAGTTAACCAAGGACACAGATCTGCCATGCTGGAGTCTGGGTGCCTGCCTCATTTACTAGAAGAGGTGCCCTCAAAATCCAAGTGCCATACATTTTCACATGGCAGCTTCACTTCTGGAAACCTCTGTAATGCTGATGCTTACCTTTACCTCTTGAACTCTCCCTCTGCCTTTCCTCTTTCTGACCCTGCTCTAAAAAGATCCAAAGCTTCCCCAGTCCACGTAGCTCTGCACCCTCCTGCTGCCCCAGGGAAAGTCTTCATACTAAATTCAGGTCCAGGCCATGGCTATCAATCCTTTTCCCTGCTGTCATTCAATTTGCCACTCCAAGTTAGCTGGTTTTATTCCACACCAAGTTACAGAGCAGCTGGGGCACCTGCTGAGTGATGGCAGCACCTTCCCTTCGTCTCAGTGCTGCCCTGATGGGTTGCCCTGCACAAGATGCCAAATGAACAGCACTTCCACCACTGCAGCCCATTCAGAGTATCCTTGTTCTCTCCAGACAGCGCCCTCAGTTGTAATTAGGGACCAAACTGCTGAAGAACAGTTGGTTCCTCCTGTGGGGCTAGTTTGTGTACACACATTTTCACTAAGCTACAGCTTAAATATGTAAATAGCAGAAATAATTTAGAAAGGTTTTAAAATTTGTAGAATTTATAGCCAGGTTTTCAAGGAATGATTTAGCACGTCATTAGCAGCAACAGAACTGACTAATTATTTGTGCAGAGCAATTTCACTGTGCTGCAAAAACAGATTAAACCAGAACGTTTGTGGTACATCAGAAAAACCACAGTGCAGTTGTTCCTGCCAAGGGGTCAGTCTGCTCTGCTGGCTCTAAGGGACGAGCACAGTTCTCTTTGGTAAGTCTGGTGCAAAACCCACACAGGGTCTGGTGAACCCATGCCTGGCCCCAGCCCCGTGGCTCCCGGCAGCACCTTCCCCCCAGAAGCCCCACTGGCGGTGACTGTGCAGGCAGCTCTGCCCACCTGCTCCACAAGGCGAGCACAAGACCTGCTCAGGACAGGCATCCTTACTTTTGCTTTCAGCTGCATTTGTTCTTTTTTTATTCATTTCTTCCCCCACCCCACAGAGACATCTGCAAGCTGTGGACAGCAGAGAAGGGTAGTTTAGGTGTGTCACAGGAGTCCCAAGCAGGTGTGATGCTCCTCTGCGAGACCACCTCTCAGAATTGTGTGATTTACATTCTCCTCTCACTAAAAAGCCTCACAGCAGCAAACAGGGCTGAGCCTGCTGCCAGGTGGGGAGCTAGACCTGTCCCCACTCTTGTCACCCCCCTTGCATCTCATCTCAGCACGTTTCACACCCATGTCAGCCACGTCCCTGCATGAGCTCCCTTTGAGTCTCAGCTGCCACTGACAACCCTCTGCTCTCCCTCTGCTGCAGGATGACATGCACAGGGTCATTGACCAGCAGCTGATGGACAAACACCCGAAGGAATGGAGCCAGCTTGCTTATTCCTTCTCCAGCGGCTCCAGCGCAAAGCGGAGTGCCAGACCCTCCCCTGCGTTCAGGCCGGAGCAGCAAGGGGACGAGCCCGTGGGGGCAGAAGGGAGCCGTCTCTTTTCCTTTTTCAAGAAAAATTAAGTTGAAAAAGAGAAACCTCTTCGACAATTCCTGCTTCAAGATGGGGAATGGGGCAGCTGCCCAGCTTGCTGATGGACCCAACTCTGAACCACTGAGAAAGAAAGAAGGGGACAAAGGAGTTAACCTTTGAGACTCTGCACTATTTACACCGCACCTGGTCTGAACCAAATGTTTACATGAATTGGAGATTTGCAAATTGACAATGTGACACTAATGGAAAGAAACTTTCTTTAAGTGAAGTGATAAACTTCAGGGTGTATTTTAGGCGCTTTGATGCAGTCCAGTTTCTGCTGTGAAGAATAATTTGATTGTCTTAAAAGCACTCTCATGCTGGAGAAGGAAATAAGCAGCCCCAAGGCAAAGCAGCGCAGGGGACTGAGAACTGCTGTCACAGCGAGCACAGGGGGAAGAAGAGGGCTGAATGCAAGAGAAGAGAGGGGAGTCACTTACACTGCCCTCCGGTCCTGGCAGCTGTGATATCCTTCATCCGTCTCACTGAGTCTGGAGTCGCTCTGGGCCTCAGCATTGCCATGTTCTGACAAGTGTAGCTTTCTCTGTGGTGGAAGTTGAGCCCTCACTGCAGATCTTGCCTGGGCACCACTCCCCTGCAGCTCTGCGTAGCTGTTCACCTCTCTCTGGGAATCCAGGCTCCTCACGGATCAGGGCAGTTGTAAGATTGCTGATGTTTCTGTCTTCTGTAGCTCCCTCCTGTTACAGAGACAAGAGCTGCAGAGTCTGTAGTTATGCAGAATGTTAAGGATTGACCATCTACAATGGATTGCAAACTGGATAAAAGTTGTGGGTGTTCAGTCCTGGGACACCTGCTGTCCCTCTGATGGCCAAAGGTAGCTGTGGAGATGCAGCAAGTCACACACCTTTCCCCAAAGCCACGTACGCCTCCCAAACAGAGTAAGAAACCTGTCATTTTAACTGGACAGGCCCCCCAAAATCCTAAGTAATAATTCACTGAAAGCCTACCTGTAATGATGTCAGCAGTTCTTTGATGCTGGGTTGGCAGACTTGATCCTCAGAAGGCGTGCAGGCATCTACCTTCACTAAAGCCAAAGGCGATTACGGTATCTACAAAGCTCTGGAAAGCCATGAGCTTATGCTGCCCCACACAGTAACATGAGCTTTGGCCTGAGGAAAATGATGAGTATTTGTCCCTGCCTGTGGGTCATTTACTGCTCAGCCCTTCGGGGAGCAGGTAGCCAAATCTCCTTTTGACTGAAGGTGATCACAGCCTGCTTTGCTCTAAGCGTGACTCGTTCAACGAGAAGGGACGTGGTTTGTTTGGTGTATGCACACAGCGGTGCTGGAAATGCTGCAATACTTAATGGGGACCTTCCCTACACACTGGATGGGCACCTTAACACAGTCTGCCATCATAAACCAGCGAGGAATGCCAGCCTAAGTTCAGAGATGTCCTCCTGCCCTCATGCAATTTTCACACGTTCTCCCAACTCATAACACCAACAGGCCCCGAGATGCTTCCTTGTTGCTTTAAAGAGGCTGCCACCTACACTGTCCCACAGGAGACAGAGTTGGGTACGCGTTCAGCTCTGCCCTGCTCAGCAACTTAGGTGCTAAAACACCATCCTACGGGGAGCTGCTCTCTCAGCTCGCTATTTACAGCGACAAGCTTTCTGCTAGAATTAGGTATCAAACACTGTCTTCTAAGCAGCAGGTAAGAGGTTGGGGTTTTGTATTATTATTCAGCTTACTTACGGGATAGGACATCCATAATACCTCAGTACAAATATCCATTCTGCCTACAAAGTTTTCAGCATTCCCATATTTCCTTGTTAGTATGAAACTACCACAGTGTATGAAATCATCTTGCACTGAGGTGCTGCTGCGTTGCAAGGAGCAGAGGACTCTTGGGGATTGAAAATGATGGTAAAAAGCCGAGTGGTAAAAAGCCATTTACATGAAAGCAATGAGACCTGGGTTGCAGATCCTGCTCTGGGAAATAGGTAAAGCACCACCCATACAGCTTGACGCTCACGGGGAAAGGAATCTGGAGTTTGACAGGCAGGAAGGGGAACTAAACCTTGGCCTCTCCTTCCTGGCCAGTGCTCAGCTGTCGAGTATCTGTTTGTGTGCACTCGTGCGAGTGAGCGAAAGGGACTTGGTGCAGTGGCGAGCGCACTCACAGGGTGGCAAGTCCTCAGGTACCTGTGTCGTGGCTCTCGATAAGGCGAGGCACGAGGCACACACTCAGCATCTCCTGCTGTCAGGACTCAGTTATGCCCACATGCATTAACAGAAACTTTGATACCTGCAAGATTAGGCGTCGGTTCCTGGATGCCAGCAATACCTGTGAACGGTTGGCTTACCTGCTGTTTGAAAATGGTTTGCTTCTTGTGAGAGAGACCTGTGAACATCTTGGTCCTCATGGACCTTCTTTTCTGCTGTCAGCTGTCATTTCCCAGGCCCCAACAGCTCTCTCTGAGCCCCATGCCCAGCAGCTGCGTGGGACTCTACCCCACAAGGATGGATGGATGGATGCAATCCCAAGGCAAGGGCCTTAAGTTACCCAATGAAGACACAGGAATGAGATAAAGAAAGGTGCCTTCTGCTACGTGTTTGCTGAGAGGAAAGTGACTGATTCAGTTGCAGGGGTAGGCAATTGAACTGCACAGCACATCTTGTCATTTAAGGAGGAACCTACCTGAATCCCATTGCAATTTTATTTATTTAATAACAATAACAGAAGAGGTTGCAAGAGGAAAGTCAGCACATTCTATGGTACCAATGGGTATGGTTTCTTAAAACTAGTCCCTTAACCCTAGACTTAGTTGCACTACTAAACCCAGAAATACAAGAGAACTGGGTTTAATGAACTGGACCACACACCAAAGGAGACCTCCTTGTGCTGAGCTGCTACTCAACAGGAACAGAAACTGCCTTAACATAGCAGCTAGGTTGTGTTGTTTGTTTTTTAAACCTTCATCAGTGCAGTCTTTCACCTTCTCATTTGTCATGTTGTGTTTTAACAAAGTCCTGACTATTTCCCCTTGAGCTGCCATTAAAACACTCACCTCCATCCTGTCATGGCCAGAAGCCCTGGAATCATCCTTGCAGCATTGGGTTAGAAGATGCTCCACTTGTGATATTTGATACTTCTGGGACACACACGGCGTAAAGGGAACATCGGCTCAGGGTGCCAGAGCAGCTCGAAGGAGTGGGATGAGCAGCTCCGAATGCAACACTCACCCTTGCTTTTGAGATAATGGTAAATAAAACAGTAGCACTGCACAGTCACTGTTCAAATATTGCACAGAGAAGAGATGCCTGCTGAGATTAAGGTTACAAAGAAGTTTCCCACAGTCAAGTAACAGGTGACTGCTGGGGCA
The DNA here is from genome assembly GCA_033558185.1 of Dromococcyx pavoninus. Taxonomy (NCBI): domain Eukaryota; kingdom Metazoa; phylum Chordata; class Aves; order Cuculiformes; family Neomorphidae; genus Dromococcyx; species Dromococcyx pavoninus. The sequence continues at coordinate 17,429 of JAUMJL010000506.1, read as the reverse complement.
AGTGTTCATTATGGTCGCTTAAGGGAAAAGGGATCAATCTCCCTTCGGAAAACCCTGCAACGGAACCAACTGTGAACAAGAAATGAGTCAGTATAAATGAAAGGCAAGTCACTAGCACTTTATCTTAATACAAACTTAGATCAGCAACTTGCTGTGGAGATGAACAATAGATCAATTAATGACAACAGAATCATTTTGCACAGAGAAGCAAGAAGTGAGGTTCCCGGCAGAGCTGCACACCCAGGGACTGGATGGCTGCACGCACTTGTCCTACTTAGAATGGTAAATTCCAGATCTGCCTCTACATCAGGCAAACTCTCTACTCCCCGCTCAGCTATAAAAAGCAAGATTGTGTTAACCAAAAAGCCAAGAAAGGAAGTGTCTGGGTGCTGCAGCAATGATTCCCTTGGATTGAGAGGGGAAAAGCACACAGCAGGGACAAGCAGAAAGAATGTATCTATAGATATGTACAGATACCACAGTGCTGTAATTTTTGTATGTAGCAGTAATGTAAATAAATGTATGGTTTTTATAAGATACATATTATACAAATCTATAAAGGCATATTTTTAGTAAAAACAATGCTCTACTTCTTTTGTAAATAGTTCTCTTCAGAATAAACCAGATCATTTATATGATACTGTTTCAGCTCTCAAGTCACTGCTTCTCTTACCTAGCTGCAGAACAAGCTCACTTTTTGAGCTGTCATCTGAATGCCCAACAACATCCTTAGTTCTTCACCAGCCCAAGAAGTTCAGCCACATAAAGCACTTGCATGTGTTCAGAAGAGAACAATCCCAGAGAAATAACACTTGAAGCATTTACCTCTCCTGCTGCACAGGAAAATAGAAGGGCAAGCCTGTAAATCTTCTCCACATTCCAGCCATTTGTATCCTTTACTGGCCTTCATACAGAGGGGTATTTAAACTTTAGTGAGTTTAGACACAGAACAGACAGACACCTCCAGCTGATGCCAGCTGCAGCTCAGACCACCTACCTGTCCTCAGGATCCCCCTCTACAGTCATACTAGAACAGCACAGGCAGAACAGCCCCCTTCCCACTGGGAGCTCTGGTCATGCTTCTCCAGAGGTGAGCACTCACCTTCCATAGCCAGCTTGTGCACCAAGAGTAAGGGAACGCTATGGGCAACAGGCACCGCGATGGCTGCACAGCTCCGATACACAAAAACATACAAAAAAAAGCAGGGAGAGACTCCCGAGGCTTTTTCATGAGCTCAGAATCTGACCCCTGCTGCCTTTCAGCAGAAGCTTCAAAGCTCACTCAACACTTTTTGTAGAACAAAAAGACAAGAGATTCTACCAAAATCACGCACATCCCATTTCCACACAGAAATAAGGTCACCGGTTCCAGCCTACTCCCTCATTCACATTTCACAACTAAACATTTGAAAGCATTAATTGTGGTTTTTGTCAATAACTCCTCTCAGAAAAAAAACTTCTAGTTAGAGCAGAAAAGCTCACCCCTGGCTTGCCACCCTCCACCTCCAGATTCTGGGCAGCAGAGGAAACGGAACCTCAAAAAAGATTTGGCAGCTTGTAACCTTTATTTTTAGTTTTTTTAAAATTATTTAAAAAGCAGAATTAGAAACTTTCATTACAGAAATAATCCTAGCAAACCAGTTAGACATTCCATTGCTCAACATTTAGGAAACTTCACATCAGCACCACTAGAGACACAGTCCCCACCCCTTCCAATTGACCAGTTGGTGGTGAGAGTAGAGGGATAACTGCTCCTCTACAGCCAGCTCAAGGGAAAACCAAGGAAAATATCCCACTTCAAACCAGGGAGCTGGACACCTGGATTGGCAAAGTTCAAACCATGAGACCTGGACTCAAAGAGGACCAATCTTTCCATATAAAAGAAGACTCCAGTCTTGGGTGCACCATATCCTCATTTTATTGCATCATTTCCAGTAAATTCAGACAGTTTCTTTACTTCTGCCTTAGGAAGTTACTCCCTCCTAGGTCTGCACACACGCCACCACAAGAGCCCCACAGTAGTGCCCCTGTGCCCTCGAGTCTGAAGTGGTAATGGTCAGAGGCAGCTCCACCTCAACGGGAAGGTGCTGAGCACCAACCCAGCCCCTTCCCCGGGCACACACCACATTCGACGTCAAAGCAGACAGGATGGACTGGTGGCACTTCAGCCGCCACTTTCACAGCCGCTCAAAGTCTTACAGTTATCAGAGCTCACACTAGCAAGACCATCCCAGCTCATTCTTATTCTTGGGTTACCCACAAAAGATATGTGAAGAAAAGAGATGGGTGAAGGCAGCTGGATACATCCTCCCAGCACCTGAACTGATTAAAAAACAAGTGTTACACATTCATCGTTTGCATTTTTTAAAAAGTCTTTAAAGTGATTGACCGTGATGTGATTGTATGTCAGGGCTCTTACCACAACCCGGAAAATCTAAAGAAATGCAGGCAAAATAAGTGACTAAAATTTAACCTCTCCCGAGAGAAGGGGAGGGAGAGAAGTGGGCTGATTCGAAGCTCACGGACATCAGTGAATCACATCCTACCAAACTGAGGCCAGCAATTCCATAGGGCCACTTACAGACAAACTGAGTACGTCCACCTTCGAGGTCTTAAAGGAATTCAAACCCTCCATGCTTTCTAGCCATTTTAACAAAAAAAAAATCTTTTCTTTTATTCTTATTTAGGCAATTATTCAGGTGCTGAGCATGTACTTTCAGCCCAGGCATTTGATATTTTAGTTACACGCACAGACACTCTCCACCTGTAACTGCAACTACTCGGGCTGATAAAATGAGCCCCAGTTTTCCCAGAAAGGCCAACAAGGGCCAGGAAAACACTGCTGAGCATAGTGAGACCAGTTTGTTTCCAAGAGTGATCCTCCACCACCACATAACCCAAGCAAGCAAGCTTCCCATTTCTTTCCATTGAACAGCAGTCCTCCTTTCTAACAGAAGAATCCTGGGAATGATCCTGCAGCAGCTTTCATACTCCGACATCAATCCAGAACAGCCGGATTTATTTTCATGCCTTTTCTCTCTCAAAAAACCAAGAGGTTTGCCACCAAAATTCATATTCAAGTTCAGATTGCTTATTTGTGGACAGGGCAATGAGAAGTTTGGAGGTTTTTGGCAGAATCACATGATTTTTGTTGTTCTCAAAAGAAATGGACCCTTACTTAGGACCCTGGCAGAACCAGAAGCAGAGGTCAAAGGAGTTAAACTTTGCTTTTTGTTAAAAAAAAAAGTTTTATCCAAATAAATCCCACTTCTGCAAGTCTGTTTTCCAGTATCTTGAAACAAACTAAAGGAGAGCACAGGTACAGCCGGGCTGCAGCATGAGAAGGTGAAACCCAAGGACCCAGCCACAGATCTGGATCGTGGCAAACTGAAATTCAAGGCCCCAGCAGCAGTGCCTGCTGCCAGCCCAGGGGCTGGTGAAGTGAAACCCCAGGCTCCAGCAGCAATATCTGCAATCCTGGTACCTAGAAAAACAAAGCCTGAGCCCCAGTAAAAGCCTGAAACTCCAGGTGAAGCCATTGGCCCCTGGGGCACCAGTGGCCAGCCTGGAGCCCAACAGAAATGAAGCTGGAGGCCCCAGGAAGCAGCGGCTGCCAGCCTGGGGACAATTCCAATTAAGAACTTTGTACTACTTCTTTAAAAAGATGAACTCGCAGTCCATGATTGGTTGACATTAAGAAGGCATAAGCCAAAGCGACAACAGGGAGGCGAGGCTGGTTAAAGCAATATACATTATATACAAACTCTTGGGTTAATTAGTCCACTTGGTAGGCAATGTCCTTTCTTGTCTACAAGGCGCACTGGAATGAGCAGGGGAGGAGAGGGGGGCAAGATTCCATCCGATACCTTCTTGGCACTGAAGTGGTAAAGGTGCCAGCGCCTCTTGATAGAAAACATGGAGAAAAAATAATCTTTAAATAACGGCACAAAACTGAGAAAGTCCTCCCAAAGCCTGCCCCAGTGGAATTGCCCGAGTCTAGCTGGAGGGGCTGATCTGTCTGAGAGCAGAGTCTCTGCAGCAAGGAAGGGGCATTAGCAGCACCGCTTCTTCCTTTTACTGTTCTTCGTTAGCTTCACCACATCATTCTGTTGCTGCTGTTGCTGCTTTGCTAAGTTTTCTTTCTTCGCTCGCAGGACTAACTCTGTAATGCAATTAAACATCTGCAAGAGAAACAAGTAAGTTTAGACCACCCAGGAACTCGGGGCAGCTTTTGTGGGATGCTGTTCTTTGGAAGCAATTCCACTTTTCCAGCTATTTCAGCAATGGTTCAGAGATCTTCCCCCACCCACTATGGGCCAAGCGGAAATCTAGTGCCTTCCTGACCCACTCTCAAGCTAAATGAAATAACAGCTCTTTCCCAAATCAGTAAATAAAAACAGATCAGTTCAGCAACTGAGGCCAGGATTGAAGATTGGGCTGCCCTCCCTCCCAGAAGCATCCTCCCTAGGAATAAGTCTTTCCCGAGACCATGTCTAATATGCTAGCACTGTAAAGCTAGGGAAAATGCAAGATGGAGTCCTTCATTTTGCAACCCCAACTCTTCCAGTCACAGTTGCATGTCTCTTCTTCACATTTTACCTACTCACTTACAACCTGTACAAAGCATTTTATCTTTCTTCCTCAATGGAAAGAATGTAATTTTTATTTTTCCCAAAACCATTCCGCCAAGTCATTTTATCAATACTCTTCTGCAAATAATTTTATGGATACCTCTTCCACATTAATATTTTCTTTGGCGCTGGTCTCAAACAATTGGATCTCCATCTGCCCAGCAAATTTATAGGCATCTTCCGTTTCTACCACTTTTCGCTCTGGGTCATCATTCTTATTCCCCACTGAAAAAAGGAAAGAAAAAATAAGTCATTTTGGTACTTCAGCAGTCAGCCCACTCAATGGGTGTTGTAACTGACTAGGAACTCACCTAGTATCCGGCAGACATCGTCACAATTTTGATTGATTTCATGCAACCACCGTTTTACATTCACAAAAGATTCTGCACTGGTTACATCGTAGACAACAATGACCCCGTGTGTTCCTCTGTAATACCTACGGAACAGGAAAAGACAATAAATGTTAACTCAGGCTGTGTATCATCATCTCATCTCTTTCTCTTAGTTTCTGCAAGAGTCATAGCAAATCCCCAAATTACAGCAATCAAGTGCCCCCATTTTCCTTCCACTGCAAGCCATTTAATTCTTTTACAACAGCAAGATCACATGCTATTCCTCTAAACCTAGAGTTCCTTGCTCATTTAGTCTATAAAACTGGATTTCAAAGTCCAAAGACTGCTGTTTATTTCCTTGTTCAGGTTGTCAAAACCTTCAAAGATGCATACTATCTTCCAGTTACGTAAGCAAAAGGTAGCGGTGCCCCCGATACGTCCCCAGAACTGGCCGTGATGTGAACCCTCGCGCTGCACAAGCCACGGCAACTTTGTGTGGTAATTTTGTTACCTGTGAAGGGTCACTCACAGACTAGAATTTCAGCAGATCTCCAAATATGCTCAACCCTCGGTCACACTTCTCTTCAGCTCACAAAAACTTGTCTCGTTGAGCGACTCTGTTCTGATCACACCTTCCTACTCAACAGAGCAACTCCATATGTGCATTCAACGCGCTCTGCTACCTTTAGCCCTTAAAAATAAGCTTCGCTTCAGTTTATTCCTATTAGTACTGGGCAACCAGCACCTTTAAAAGATGATGAGCAATTCTGATACACGCAAAAAATACCTGAATTCAAGTTCCAACACTATCACTTGTGTGAGCCCACTGAAGGCAGACAGTATGTCCACCAGGAGAACACTATATAAAATGCAAGCTCCACCTCCTCAATTTTCATCCAAGCTCACAGGGCTACCAGGTATTTTTCCTACTACAAATTAGGCAGTTTTGACCAAAAAAAAAGTAATTGAAAGAGTTATCGATGAGGTCTTTACCAGCATTCAATTTCTGTATTTTGAGTAGCTTTACTCTTTCCTTTTCGTATCCTCCTCTTTCTTATGATCAATATTAAGATTTTGAATAAAAAGAATTCAAGAATCCAGCATATCAAAATTGAGGAGTTTCCCTTAAACTGTGACAGCATTTCTAGACCTTGATCTCTTACCAGAAGCACTCTTGTAGCACTCTCCCTTCCACTGCACTTCATAAATATCTGCTGTGACGACTCTGATCCTCTTTGATAATTTATTCCAACTCAGCAAACACACCTTTGACCTTCAAAGCCTTTTAATCTAATCCAAACGCAAGCCCTTCAGAAGATCTCCAAGCTTCGTCTCACTCCTGCTACTGTGCTATCTCTTCCCCACCTTCAGCCTCACCACCCCTTTTAGAACAGATGCCATCTGCCTTTACAAACCACCAGGAAAGGCTTCCCACAGACAGGCAGGTATTAGACATGGAGAATACACATCTCCCCCTGCTCGGCCCTCACATCATCACTGTTTAGGGATAGTCATAGACTCACAGAATCATAGAATGGTTTGGGTTGGAAGGGACCTTAAAGCCCATCCAGTTCCACCCCCTGCCATGGGCAGGGACACCTCCCACTGGATCAGGGTGCTCCAAGCCCCATCCAACCTGGCCTTGAACACCTCCAGGGATGGAGCATCCATGATTTCTCTGGGCAACCTGTGCCAGTGCCTCATCACTGGGTATGGATACTCCTCTCCAGTAGGATACGTGCACTAAAGAAGCAGGAGAGCCCACTCCTAGTACTCATCAAGGCACCTTCAGGAGACATTAAAATGTTAGTGACAGGTGATAGGACAAGAGGGAATGGCCTCAAGCTGTGCCAGGGGAGGTTCAGACTAGACATTAGGGAAAATTTATTCACTGAAAGGGTGGTCAGGCACTGGCAGAGGCTGCCCAGGGAGCTGGTGGAGTCACCATTCCTAGAGGTGTTTAAATGACAGGTAGATGAGTTTCTCAGGATATGGTTTAGTAAGTGGACAGGTACGGCTGGACTCGATGACCTCAAAGTTCTTTTCCAACCAGATGATTCTATGATTCTATTTCTTCCATGATGTGCATTACCAGTAATTTATGCCGTACATTCACTTTCCTTGACAAGAACTAACTCAGGTAAGAATTATTTATTCCCAGCCCATACGAGATCCTGCACATCCAAATGTTCTAGTCCATTCACCTTCAGTTCCTTTAATAGCTTTAAAACTTGCTACAGCACTGCATTTGTGCTTTACTTCGTCACAGCACAACTTTATTTCCTAACTTACATGCTTTAAAGGAAAAAGTATTCCATAGCCTGAATCCACACCTTACAAAGATAATCCATCCTCTTCTGACATTAAAATGCACTGCACACCATTTCTGATGAACACTGGGTCTGTGTGACAGCACAAGAAAGGGAAAGATTTCCAATCCTGTCAACATAGTAGATTTCTCTACATCTGAATAACAAACTGATTAACTTAAGTCTCCCATATGACCCAATAGTCTCTCAATTCAGCAACCCTCTGGCTGACCAACCACTTCCTTCCTAATGCTGAGCATCACATTTGCAAAGACAACACTCAGCCTTTAGAGAAGCGCAGTGGTTCGGCTACACCTACGCAGTGCTGCTTCATTCTGCTGTGCGCTCCATAAAACCACGCCTGGTATTCCAGTCGTCCAAACCAGAGGACCCAATGGAGCACCCTGCTGCTCCTACCTTGCCCACGCATCTAGGTCTTCTTCTAAGCAAAGCATATGATGTTGGGGAGTGGGATAACACGCACCCTGCACATACAGATCCCACTCCTGACACATTGGCAGCACAGTTGGCATTTACTCCCAGGGCTGGGCCATGCAGCACTACAGCATTCAAAAGTCCAACAGGAGTTGGGAGCTCCTGCTACAGAGCACTCATATTGCCAAGCACCTCATCACAAATGCCTTTGTGCAAGACAGCAACCCCTGCCTCCTGCCGAGTTCCTACCAGCACACACTGCTTCTATTTTTGGAAGGGAAAATTGTCTGGCACATCGTTCTAGAAAGGTTGCCAACCCCTCATCTACACTAAAATGTCATTTTCTCCGTCGGCTAACATTACATCTCAGCAGCCTCAGAGATAAGACCATGACTAACTTTTATGCTCTAGCATAAAAGCCACATAATACACATCTTTCTCAAAAAGCCAGTCATGCTATTTTCTGCCATTTGTTAGATACAGCCTTCTGTCCTAGATAACATTTTAGGCTTAACAAGTACAGCAAAGATTCTCCAGCCCTAAGTGCCGGACAGTACTAGAAAACAAAATCTCACTTATTCTACCTCAAACTTTAATTTTCAGAATGAATGCAGTGCAGAATTGCTTTTATAACAAATAGTAGGCTTTGGCCAGCAGAGAACAGATGGGGCTTTTGGCATTCAGGGAGGAGTACGTGTAAATTTTGTGCTTTTGGCAACCAAGAGGCAGTTGAGGCTTTGACACTAGGGAAAGAATACCTTATCCTCTTCCCATCCACATTTTAGGGAAGCTGGCGACCTCAAAAACAACAGCAGAGAAGAAATTAAGTTCTGAATCTCAGCCTTCATTCAAGGAGTAAATGAATGATGCTAGTTGTCCTCTGTGGAGTAGCGGCGCTCTGCCATGTACCCTACCAACCTCAAAAGCTGGCACCTAATGCTACTCCTCATGACAAATACCTTCATGAAATACAGAAAAAAATACCCACAGGAGTTATAGATCAGGTATTCAAATTCAGAGCATCCACAAAAGTATCCCATTGAGGCGAAAGACAACCAAACCTGACCTGCATATGCCTTTGGATGCTTGGCAGCAGCAAACAGTCCTCCTCATGGTTGGTAAGTTAACTAGCTCTCAAGGCTTTAAATTTAGCTTTGGTGTGTAAAATGCTCTAGAATTACAAGATTTAAGTTGAAATAAACACAGCACCACCTAAGCTGCCTCTTCTATCTATCAAATATATAGAGCGAGCTACAGAAAAGCTAGAGAGGGGCTCTTTATCAGGGAGTGCAGCAACAGGACAAGGGGAAATGGTTTTAAGCTGAAAGAGGAGAGATTGAGATGAGATTTTAGGAAGAAATGTTTTCCTGTGAGGCTGGTAAGCCACCGGCTGCCCAGAGAAGTCGTGGATGCCCCATCCCTGGAAGTGTTCAAGGCCAGGTTGCATGAGGCTTTGAGCACCCTGATCTGGTGGGAGGTGTCCCTGCCCATGGCAGGGGTTTGGAAGTAGATGAGAAACCATTCTATGATTCTATGAATCATATTTAAAGAATCTAAAACACATAAACTTGCTGCCTTTGAAACATTGCTTATTGATGTTGCAGACTTGATATAGAAAGCCTCCAGCACTGCTTAACCAAACTCATGGTGTTCTCCAGCCATCTGTGCTCTCCGCTCACATCTCTGAACATTACTTCTCTAAGCAGAAGGGAACACTTTCCCTTTCATTGCAGTAGTCGCTACTACAAGATACCAGCAAGAAAGTTCTCAGATTTCCTCTGGTAAATGCTTCCCAAGATAAGCATCTGGAGTTAATTGTAACCAGTTTCATGAAGCATAATGGTAGCTAAGTCAGATTTAGAAGAGGCAGAGCATTACTGACTGCATCAGTTCAGCAGGGCACATATGTTCATTTTTCCAGGAAAAAAAAAAATGTAACTGCCAGACCTTAAAGATCAATCATTGGTTAAATCCAACATCTTTGTTAGTATTTCACTAGTTTGTAGCAGATATGTTTCCTTTGGTTTCAGTCCTTTGAAATTCCAGGGACTTCTAATAATCTCTTTTCCTACTAATCTTTTTTTAGTCTCCCGGAAGCACATCTATTGGCACAGGCCAGTCGACCAGCTTTTTGACCATCACATCTGGTTTACAAGACACAGCAATTCTATCATCTCAGAAAGGTTATCTTTCTCTTGAACAGGCCATATCACACCAATGCATGGCAGAAAGTCCCCCCACTATTCACCCCGACCTAACATCTGGCAACTATTATTTAAAGTTTAAATCCTAAAACCACAGTCTTGAATCAGTACAAAGTAAATCACGTACAAGAACTGGTTGGTTGTGCATCTCAAATATTACTGCTAATACAGCTGAATCCTGGAATGCTACATCTCTGGTGAACTGAAATCAAATTTAGAGTTTGGATGATGCTCCATGCCATCAAATTCACACAACCTGGCCTCTCCTCCCACCAAGCACTAGCTATCCCAGTATTTCTACATTTCACAGACAGTAAAACCAGCTGCTGCCTTTTATACTTCCAAGTCTGAAATTCTGATCTAGTTTGGTGTTCTTGAGTTTTTGTAAAACACTCCAGATAACTTGATTTCTGCTCCTTAACAGTTTTATCCTGTTTTTCACCTTCTGTAGCTGTAGTCAAGTAGAATCAAAGCAGAACATTTTAATGCTTCCCAGTTTTCCACTATTAACTCCCTACCACTTCTACCATTTTGCAGTCCTAGGTCTAGACAGCAGCACTCCCAACCCATGACACTTCTATACCAGATGGGCTCTAATTTCAGGCTTGCTTGCCAGGCTTGGCTCAACATCAGTCTCCACTCTACCTTTAACTGCAAAAGGACTTCCTGGCCTACAGTAATTATGAAGGAACAGCTTTTTTATATTCTTAACCTCAGTCCAGTCAAAGATGAGACAAAGACTGCTAACACTCTGTTGACAGCGCACTCGCACTCCACCCATGATGTGGCAGCCAAGCCCTTCCTAAGTACCAGCAAGGTAACTCAATTTGTCACTCAGTTTGGGGTAAGCAGATCAGTCACATTATTACTTTGCCAATAAAAAAAGATAGAACCATTTCCACAATCAGGATCTTTTATCTCCTATTTTTACAGGCAATGTGTTTAGGTCCAGAGCACTTCTTGAAAAATACCTGTGAACGCTGGACAGTCACCGCTAGCCAGCCCAGCGGCGAGAGAAGCCCTCAGGACAATGCAACCAGCGCTCTCAAACTGTTTTCCTCAACATTTCTAATGCATTTGGACACAGAAACGTCTTTGCTTAAAGATGCATGAAATTCAACTCTTTCTTCCCTGACCATGGAAGATGCTGTAACTGCTTTGCCAGACTTAAAGAGGAAAAAATGGTGCCTCGACTTCCCCAAGACTAAAATACACTTCGATTTGGTAAAAAGCTGAGCAAAAGCAAGGAGTAGCAGAGTTCAAACAGGTCATGGCAAAACTGCCCTGAAACAATTTCAGCTTCTCAAATTTAAATGTTAACCAAAGCAAAAAATTTACATAAAACACTACGCAAAGCCCAATGTGCAGCTATTCCAGTTCACAAAAGGAAGCCTCCTTTCCTGGTATTCCCCATTCAGTACCAGATACCATGCCTTTCTAAAGTAGCTGGCATCAGCCCCACAAACCAACGCTCATTAGCACGGCTTCGAGTCGTGTCAGGGATTCTGAAAACAGGAAGGCCGTGTGTGCTGACTCAGCGGGAATTGGGGTGCTCCGTGACCAGCCCGGGCGCACAGCTGATGGGAGACGCAGTGCCGTGCTGCTGCCTCCCCCTCGCCACTTCCTGCCTGAGCCTGTCTGTAGCACTGGGACAAGAAGTGATGTCACACACAGGAACCCTACAAGAGGCAACCCAATTTGTTCAAGCTAAGCACTTAAGAAACAATGGAAGTAATCCAGTAATATCCGTACAGAAGTGCAGAGGAAAGGGGCGGAGCACTCAGCAGGTTCGATTTTGCCATTTCTAGCTGTTAGATGCAACACACATGTGACCAATCGCACTATTTTTATGTCTGAGTAAGCTAACCAATACATCAGCTGAAAACAACCCTCCTCTCAAACAGGAGCCAAAAGACAAGTCACCCATGAAAGACCGTGTGAAACACCCAGGTCTTTCAATAAATCTTACTTTTTAATACCCAAAGGAAATAAAAGTTCCATTTCCCAGTGCTTTTTTCCTCTTCCCCTAGTGCCACAGTGAGCAGTCCCATCATCACTGCAATCAGTTTACAAACACATTTCATTCTCAGCTCTCACCACTGCAGCACTGGGTGTGGTTTCTTCAGGAACAGGAAAAACTGTGCACACGCTGTTCAGAAGGACAATGAGCATGAAACTGAACTCAAACCAAGGAAAAGGTTAACATCATGTGGGCGTCTGCTTCAACACAGTTCCACACAAAGACAGCCGCTAAAATGCATTTGTCCTAAAAGAAAACTAAATATCAGAAATGCTATTCTTCGATCTCAAAGCTGTTTGTTGGTTATACAACACTGAGCAAGCATTTGTACCCTGTACTTCTGCAATACTTCCAATCAGAGGATGGCCTCCTTGGACAGGCTTCAGAGACAAGTTTTCTGCTACAGGCAGAACAGTGAAATAACTCCTGTTCTACCATTTGGAAAGCAGCAGCAGAGGAATAAGACAAAGCCATCACGGAAACACATAGAAGAATGAGAAAATCTGAAATCCCAGCTTCAACCCTAGCCACAATATCACTACCACAGTTCTAAAACAGCTGAGAGAAGTCCCACTTTACAGACAGCAAAGCTGCCGCTAGCTAATCAACCACAACAGTAAAATATCCAAACTGTTACTCTAAACTACCAGACTCATACACAAAGCAACATATCAGAAAGCCCAGTTATACTCACGTTGATGTAATAGTCCGGAAGCGCTCCTGTCCAGCTGTGTCCCAGATCTGTAGCTTCACCTTCTCTCCATTGATCTCAACTGTCCGGATTTTAAAATCCACTCCAATTGTGGTAATGTAGCTGCCTGAAGGGAAAGCACGGATCAGTGAGAACCTAAGTCTGCTCCGGATGTACAAAAGCACGCTTCTGAATGCTATTTGGCAGCAGTGCTCAGACAGGACAGGAGAACAAGGTTGCTCCTATCTGCTTATCTCTTAAAATGCCCTAACAGTTCCTGCTGATCTGCATATTTTTATCTACAGCTAATAGCTTTTTTCCTAGCCACAAAGCCACTTCTCCCACAGCACCCTTAAAATTTAAAACTCAGTTTTACAAAATAAAATTATTCTTCTACAGCATTGGTGGTCAAGAGTAAGCACCCAAATACCTCAAGAAATGGACAGTTAACTATGCAATTATTTCTCTTGTGAAAATGTTGAGACATTTGAGCTTTAAATGGTCGTGCAATCACTTATTTTGAATACAGGCTGTTCTAAGGGTTTCCTCCTAATAAATCGTCATAATTGCAAGTGGTTTAGCCACAATATTCAATCAATCTAAATCCCAAATGGCCAATGGGAAGTCTGCACAGAGTATAGCATAAGCTAAAAAACCTAGGCTATTTCCGGAACCACGTCAGTATTTAACACTGTGGCATTTTCAGTTACAAGTGAAGATCAGAGAGGATGGCTTGTGGAGGCTTATGCAATGTATTCCTAGTACAGCTATCAGTGGGTAAATGCAGAAGAGCAGCTCCTTGCCAACCAGCAACACTGGAGAAGACCTTGACCATTTCACTTACTGAAGTAAACAAAACACTCACCTGAGAAGGTATTATCTGCAAAACGCAACAGCAAACTGCTCTTGCCCACACCTATGACAAACAGAGACAGCAAGATCTTTGAATACAGTCATCTTGGGTGTCAGGTAATACAACAGAATTGTACCCATCCATCTAACTGGGATCTTTCTCCACAGATAATTCAGATAACCAGCTTGACCGTTCATCTCAGTGCTCTCTTTGAAGATTTGACCAAGCACACTGCAATCACTCACAGACTCCATATGCTTCTTGTACCAGTACAGGGGGGTTAGTCCTCTCCTTCCTCCATCCCTCAGCACACTCTCAAACAGTGGCTTTGAACTGTGGTCAGTTCTAAGAGGTCATAAAAGAGTAACAACTAAAGCAAGTTTATGATCAGTAGGCTTATGTTTGCTGAGAAAAGATCCCAAAATGAGCCTGTCCTGCTAATTAACAAGCACTCAGAGCATTGCTCTAAACTGCTCTACTGAATTTCACTTGCACATTATGCTTAACATCACGGCCTACCTCCCATTCATGTATGCCCTGCTGAACAGCAGTGGAATTTGGACGACTTAGGCAATCAGACTGGGGTTTAGGGCTATAAATCTTACATTATCATGGCCACAGTTTAACAGAAGCCTAAACCAAACAGGGGAGCTGGGAACCATTGTTCTATACTGCATCCAAAACAGGCTGGTTCCACATCTAGCAGGAGGGACCTTCATACCTTTCTGAAGTTGTACCTTTTGCCAAACTGTTCCATGGAACATTTCTCAAAGTGCTTCAAGTAGCACTTCATCCAGGTTTTCCTTAAATGAATGTTTGCACCCTGATTACACTCTGTAGCAGGGAAGCATTTTTCACAGTGCTCCAAACAAGAACTATAACAAACTCATTCCTGCACACCCAGCCAAGGAAATCTAGGGATCTGAATGCTTCAAAGTTGTTATCTCTGCATGACATCTCTGCTGTTAAGGACCCTTCTTCTCCTTTCCCCCCCAAAAAAGAAGTCTGCTATGGTACACTGAGGAAATCCAACTTTACCAGGGTGAATATCTATTATTTTTTTTCAGGTAGAAGTTATCTAAGCTTATTAATTTGATGATGTAGAACTTGCAAGTTATTCTTAATAGAAGACCTGTGCAAAAGGCATATGCAAAGACTATACAGAACTCTGACAGTTCTTGGCTTCTAGCATCTGAAGATAGCTGCCAGCCAAAAAAAAAAAACAATCCTGAAAACCTGCATGATTCCAGTTAGCCAGATCTCATCTGCAAACAGTTCAAACCTCCAGAAATTTGGAGAAGCCATGTTTATTTCTCATTAAGCATTTCAGATCCTGAAGAAAAAAAGAATGCTACTAAAAAATACAAAGTTGCAGCACACACACCCACCAATACCTCTGAACTCAAAACAGGCAGCAGAGCAGCTCCTAAACCTTGTAAGAGAGACTGGTAATTTATCAAGAGTTAAACCCCTGTGAAAAATCAGTTGGCTAAGGAAAAAGAAAACAAGGTTTCAGCAAGTACTATGCTTCTCCATCAAGCAGCCTTGGCCTGCAGCTTAATAAAAAGAAAGCAGACACTGGAACCCACAACCTGTCAGAACACACCACCTTCTCAGATGCCAGTGGACCTCAGGTTGTGCTGCAGAGCTGCATGGGCCACAACGGCCCTTGCACCGTCTGACTCCCACTGCTGCACGGACACTGTCTCATTGGTACTGCCCTCAGCACTCTGGCTGTCAAGAGAAACCTCCTGAGCTCAGGAAGTTCCACATGTTCCTGATGACAACAATCTCCCTAAACAAACACTGCTCGGACCCGCACAATTCACCTAGAGAGAAACTGCAGTCTTCGTGACCCTCCGCTTCCCACACAGAGTTATTTGAAGAGCTGGAAAGAGAAGGCTCATGGAGCCTCTTCGCTTGTTGAAGGCAGCAAAATGAAACAAAACAAAAAAAGGCCTACTGGCTTTGCAAAAGCAAAATCAAAAGCAAATTTCTGTGCCATACCAGTTTCTAAACCCCGTATCTTACTGAATCATAGAGTGAATTTAAAAAGCATAAGTGAATTACAGAAGCACATGCAAAGCACGGATCATCTGTCTTATTTTTAAATATCTGGCACATCTGAGATCACCAGAGCTTTTCAAGATGACCTGTTCTAAAAACACACAAACCTACTACCCTCTTGGCATATTTGCATACAGAGGAAAGCAAATGAGACATAATCATCTTATCCAGTGTCTGTTCACTTCCTATTGCAAGAAATAAACATCAATAAACAAGGCAAGCAAACTGGTTTGTGAAAGCAGGGACAAAGCCTTCCTGTTGAGGTTAGGAAAAACAAAAACAAAAATGAAAAATCAATGCTCCAACTACACAGTGAGATTTAATTACAACAACAGAGAACCACAGGCAACCTGACAAATCTCACAACACTTTTTTCCTCTCAGCAGATTCAGTATAGGGACTCAAGGAAACTCAGCTGAGAAATTTCATTTAATTGTTTGAAATGTTTATCTTGCCTGAGTTTTGAAACTCATCAGCAAGCAGGAGAGTTACTTCTCTGCTCAGAACGCAGCATTTGGTTTTAATCATCCACAGGCTCCCAAAAGTGCCCAGGATTTTAAAGCTGTTTTGAAGCTGTTGCCTTTTCTCCCTCTTTAGATTTCTTCATGCAGACACAGTTTAGCACAAAATAAAATCTTTTTACATACAGCTAAAGCCTCTAGAGGTGACAATTGCCAAGATCATGCAACATTACACTTTAACCCAAGTGCTGTGCCTCCCTGCATGCCGGAACCTGCTGCCTTACGGACCACACCTCTATTAAAAGAAGAGGGTGGATGCCATCTTCTCCAGATTATGGAAATTAAACTGTGAGTTGCTGAAGTGTTCCCAACACCGCACCGGACTGAAGGCAGGAATCTTCCCAGTCCCAATTCTTACACACCTAGACCGAAGAACTAGGCACACACTGAGTTCAACGCCAGCCCTCCAGAATTTTCTGAAACCTCCACAAGTATTTACAGATCTGCTTTCAAAAATCTACAGCTACCCCTTATCCATAACCACTTTGGGTATCCACACTGTAACAACGTGCACAGTGCTACCAGCGCTGCAAGGGTTTATTATAGAAAGTGACAAACTCCAGAACTGAAACTTCAGGTTGGGGCACAGAAAGAGTCTTAAGGAATAATTAAGATAATGAAGAGCATTAACATGCACTAGTTGCCACACTGGAAACAATGGTCCCTAAGGCTGAGGAGCAGCCAGCCCTTCCCAACCGCCTGTCACAGAGAAGGGAATTCCCTCCTCATCCCAGCAGGAGCTCCGAGGCCGCCTTCAGCGCAGGGGCTGCTGCCCTGACTTAGAATCACAGAAACAAGAATGGTTTGGGTTGGAAGGGACCTCAAAACCCATCCAGTATCACCCCCACGGGCAGGGACACCTCCCACTGGATCAGGGTGCTCCAAGCCCCTCCAACCTGGCTTTGAACATCTCCAGGGAAGCGTCACTTACAGCCGCCTCACCACTCTCCTCCCGGGTCCGGCCGAGAGGAGACCAGCGGGGCCCGACCCACCGCGCCCCTCGCTCACAGCCCCGCCCCGACAGTGCGACCCCGGCCCCGGGAGGGAAAGGCCCGCCCGGGCCGCCCCGGCCCGGCCCCGCCACCGCCCTCAGGGCCCCTGACTGAGACGCAGGGCGTCCCCCCCCCCCCCGCCAGCGGCCCCGCCCGCCCCGCCCTCACCGCTGTCGCCGATGATGAGCAGTTTGAAGAGGTGATCGTAGTCCCTGGCCATGGCCGGGGCGGCGGGAGCGGCGGGAGCGGCCGGGGAGGGGGAGGGGGCGGCGGCGGCGGGGCCGGATCCACTTCCCGAACAAACAGCCGGAACTGACAGCGCCGCCGCGCCTGCGCCTCCGCCGGGGCCGCCTCAGCGCCGGGGCCGCCGCGCA